>JAQOWZ010000072.1:0-600000 GCA_035578165.1 Stenolophus ochropezus | reverse complement strand
CTTCCGCGCCCGAATTTTATAATTCTTCAACATATTTTAGCTAAAACAAACATTTCAACAAGAAAATTGCTATTTCAAGTGGGGTAGGTATTCTAGAATCCAGCCCATGTAGTTTATAATATACAACGTATTCCTCAAGAATAGGTAAAATCTGACTTTATTTTTGTAAAAATTTATATAAATATTTGCTTCTGCGTCCGAATTTTATAATTCTTCATCATATTTTAGCTAAAAGAAAACATTGCAACAAGAATATTGCTATTTCAAGTGTGGTAGGTATTCTAGAATCCAGCCCATGTAGCTTCCAATATTCATTAAAATGACACCTGAAAATTGAATGTTTATTATCTGATTGGTACCACTTTAAGGTCACATTTGCATGTCCAATGCTAAAATTATACATAGTATAGATTCTAAAGCATGAATATGAATATTTTAACAAAAAATATCCATTTCAAAAATAGGTAAAATATGACTTTATTTTTGTAAAAAATCATATAAATATTTGCTTCCGCGCCCGAATTTTATAATTCTTCATCATATTTTAGCTAAAAGAAAACATTGCAACTAGAAAATTCCTAATTCAAATGTGGTAGGTATTGTAGAATCAAGTCCGTGTAGCTTACAATATACAACGTATTCATCAAGAATAGGTGAAATCTGACTTTATTTTTGTTAAAAACCATATAAATATTTGCTTCCGCGCCCGAATTTTATAATTCTTTATCATATTTTAGCTAAAAGAAAACATTGCAACTAGAAAGTTGCTATTTCAAGTACTGTAGGTATTCTAGAATCCAGCCCATGTAGCTTATAATATACAACGTATTCATCAAGAATAAGTAAAATCTGACTTTATTTTTGTAAAAAAATCATATAAATATATACTTTCGCGCCCGCATTTTATAATTCTTTAACATATTTTAGCTAACACAAACATTGCAACAAGAAAGTTGCTATTTCAAGTGGGGTAGGTATTCTAGAATCCAGCCCATGTAGTTTATAATATACAACGTATTCGTCAAGAATAGGTAAAATCTGACTTTATTTTTGTAAAAATTCATATAAATATTTGCTTCTGCGTCCGAATTTTATAATTCTTCATCATATTTTAGCTAAAAGAAAACATTGCAACAAGAAAATTGCTATTTCAAATGTGGTAGGTATTCTAGACTCCAGCCCATGTAGCTTACAATATACAACGTATTCATCAAGAACAGGTGAAATTTGACTTTATTTTTGTAAAAAATCATATAAATATTTGCTTCCGTGCCCGAATTTTATAATTCTTCATCATATTTTAGCTAAAAGAAAACATTGCAACTAGAAAATTCCTATTTGAAGTGTCGTAGGTATTGTAGAATCAAGTCCGTGTAGCTTACAATATACAACGTAGTCATCAAGAATAGGTAAAATCTGACTTTATTTTTGTTAAAAATCATATAAACATTTGCTTCCGCGCAGGAATTTTATAATTCTTTATCTTATTTTAGCTAAAAGAAAACATTGCAACTAGAAAATTCCTATTTCAAGTGTGGTAGGTATTGTAGAATCAAGTCCGTATAGCTTACAATATACAACGTATTCATCAAGAATAGGTAAAATCTGACTTTATTTTTGTTAAAAATCATATAAATATTTACTTCCGCGCCCGAATTTTATAATTCTTCAACATATTTTAGCTAAAACGAACATTGTAACAAGAAAATAGCTATTTCAAGTGTGGTAGGTATTCTAGAACTTAGCCCATGTAGTTTATAATATACAACGTATTTCTCAAGAATAGATAAAATCTGACTTTTTTTATAAAAAATCACATAAATATTTGCTTCTGCGTCCGAATTTTATAATTCTTCATAATAATTTAGCTAAAAGATAACATTACAACAAGAAAATTGCTATTTCAAATGTGGTAGGTATTCTAGACTCCAGCCCATTTAGCTTACAATATACAACGTATTTATCAAGAACATTTGAAATTTGACTTTATTTTTGTAAAAAATCATATAAATATTTACTTCCGCGCCCGAATTTTATAATTCTTTATCTTATTTTAGGTAAAAGAAAACACTGCAACAAGAAAATTGCTATTTCAAGTGTGGTAGGTACTCTAGAATCCAGCCCATGTAGCTTACAATATAAAACGTATTCATCAAGAAAAGGTAAAATCTGAATTTATTTTTGTAAAAAATCATATAAATATATGCTTCGGGCCCGAATTTTATAATTCTTCATCATATTTTAGTTAAAAGAAAACATTGCAACATGAGAATTGCTATTTCAAGTGTGGTAGGTATTCTAGAATCCTGCTCATGTAGCTTACAATACACAACATATTCATTAAAATGACACCCGAATATTGAATGTTTATTATCTGATAGGTACCACGTTATGGTCACTTTTGCATGTCCAATGCTAAAATTATCCATAGTATAAATATTAATGTTTTAACAAAAATATCCATTTCAAGAAAAGGTAAAATCTGTCTTTATTTTTGTAGAAAATCATATAAATATTTCCTTTCGCGCCCGAATTTTATTATTCTTCATCATATTTAAGCTAAAAGAAAACATTGCAACAAGAAAATTGCTATTTCAAGTGTGGTAGGTATTCTAGAATCCAGCCTATGTAGCTTACAATATACAACGTATTCATTAAAATGACACCAAAATATTGAATGTTTATTATCTGATTAATACTACGTTTTGGTCACTTTTGCATGTCCAAGGCTTAAAACCATCTATAGTATAGTTCCTAAAGCATGAAAAAGAATATTTTAACAAAAATATCCATTTCAAGAATAGGTAAAATCTGACTTTATTTTTGTAAAAAATCATATAAATATTTGTTTCCGCTCCCGAATTTTATAATTCTTCATCATATTTTAGCTAAAAAAAAACATTGCAACAAGAAAATTGCTATTTTAAG
Organism: Stenolophus ochropezus; assembly: GCA_035578165.1. Taxonomy (NCBI): domain Eukaryota; kingdom Metazoa; phylum Arthropoda; class Insecta; order Coleoptera; family Carabidae; genus Stenolophus; species Stenolophus ochropezus. The sequence continues at coordinate 597,072 of JAQOWZ010000072.1, read as the reverse complement.
TGTAGTAGGTATTTTAGAATTCAGCCTATGTAGCTTACAATATACTACGTATTCATCAAGAATAGGTAAAATCTGACTTTATTTTTGTAAAAAATCATATAAATATTTTCTTCTGCGCCCGAATTATGTAATTCTTCATCATATTTCAGCTAAAAGATAACTTTGCAACAAGAAAATTGCTATTTCAAGTGTAGTAGATATTCTAGATTCCAGCCCATGTAGCTCACAATATACAACTTATTCATTAAAAAGTCACCCGAAAATTGAATGTTTATTATCTGATTGGTACCACGTTTTGGTCACTTTTGCATGTCTAATACTAATATTATCTATAGTATAGATCCTAAAGCAGGAATATGATTGTTTTAACAAAAATATCTAATTCAAGAATAGTTAAAATATGACATTATTTTTGCAAAAATCATATAAATATTTGCTTCCGCGCCCGAATTTTATAATTCTTCATCATATTTTAGCTAAATGAAAACATTGCAACAAGAAAATTGCTATTTCAAGTGTGGTAGGTATTCTAGAATCCAGCTCATGTAACTTACAATATACAAAGTATTCTTTAAGAATAGGTAAAATCTGACTTTATTTTTGTATAAAATCATATAAATATTTGCTGCCGCGCCCGAATTTTATAATGCTTTATCATATTTTAGCTAAAAGAAAACATTGCAACCAGAAAATTGCTATTTCAAGTGTGGTATCTATTGTAGAATCTAGCCCATGTGGCTTACAATATACTACGTATTCCTCAAGAATAGGTAAAATCTGACTTTATTTTTGTAATATATCATTTAAATATTTGCTTCCGCGCCTGAGCTTTATAATTCTACATCATATTTTAGCTAAAAGAAAACAATGCTACAAGAAAATTGCTATTTCAAGTGTGGTAGGTAATCTAGAACCCAGCCCATGTAGCTTACAATATAAAACGTATTCATCAAGAATAGGTAAAATCTGACTTTATTTTTGTAAAAAATCATATAAATATTTGTTTCCGCGCCCAAATTTTATAATTCTTCATCATATTTTAGCTAAAAAAAAACATTGCAACAAGAAAATTGCTATTTTAAGTGTAGTAGGTATTTTAGAATTCAGCCTATGTAGCTTTTAATATACTACGTATTCATCAAGAATAGGTAAAATCTGACTTTATTTTTGTAAAAAATCATATAATTATTTTCTTCTGCGCCCGAATTATATAATTCTTTATCATATTTCAGCTAAAAGATAACTTTGCAACAAGAAAATTGCTATTTCAAGTGTAGTAGATATTCTAGATTCCAGCCCATGTAGCTCACAATATACAACTTATTCATTAAAAAGTCACCCGAAAATTGAATGTTTATTATCTGATTGGTACCACGTTTTGGTCACTTTTGCATGTCTAATACTAATATTATCTATAGTATAGATCCTAAAGCAGGAATATGATTGTTTTAACAAAAATATCTAATTCAAGAATAGGTAAAATCTGACATTATTTTTGCAAAAATCATAAAATATTTGCTTCCGCGCCCGAATTTTATAATTCTTCATCATATTTTAGCTAAATGAAAACATTGCAACAAGAAAATTGCTATTTCAAGTGTGGTAGGTATTCTAGAATCCAGCTCATGTAACTTACAATATACAAAGTATTCTTTAAGAATAGGTAAAATCTGACTTTATTTTTGTATAAAATCATATAAATATTTGCTGCCGCGCCCGAATTTTATAATGCTTTATCATATTTTAGCTAAAAGAAAACATTGCAACCAGAAAATTGCTATTTCAAGTGTGGTAGCTATTGTAGAATCTAGCCCATGTGGCTTACAATATACTACGTATTCCTCAAGAATAGGTAAAATCTGACTTTATTTTTGTAAAATATCATTTAAATATTTGCTTCCGCGCCTGAGCTTTATAATTCTACATCATATTTTAGCTAAAAGAAAACAATGCTACAAGAAAATTGCTATTTCAAGTGTGGTAGGTAATCTAGAACCCAGCCCATGTAGCTTACAGTATACTACGTATTCATTAAAATGACACCCGAAAATGGAATGTTTATTATCTGATTGGTACTACGTTTTTGTTACTTTTGCATGTCCAATGCTTAAAACCATCCACAGTATAGATCCTAAAGCATGAATATGAATGTTTTAACAAAAATATCAATTACAAGAAAAGGTAAAATCTAACTTTATTTTTGTAAAAAATTAAATAAATATTTGCTTCCGCGACCGAATTTTATAATTCTTCATCAAATTTTAGCTAAAAGAAAACATTGCAACAAGAAAATTGCTATTTTTAGTGTGGTAGGTATTCTACAATCCAGCCCATGTGGCTTACAATATACAACGTATTCATTAAAATGACCCCCGAAAATTGCATGTTTATTATCTGATTGGTACCACGTTTCGGTCATTTTTGCATGTCGAATGCTTAAACCATCTATGGTATAGATCGTAGAGCATGAATATGAATGTTTTAACAAAAATATCCATCTCAAGAATAGATAAAATCTCACTTTATTTTTGTAAAAAATCATATAAATATTTGCTTCCGCGCCTTAGTTTTAAATTTCTTCATCATATTTTAGCTAAAAGAAAACATTGCAACAAGAAAATTGCTATTTCAAGTGTGGTAGGTATTCTAGAATCCAGCCAACGTAGCTTAAAATATACAAATTATTCATTAAAATGACACCCGAAAATTGAATGTTTATTATTTGATTGGTACCACTTAATGGTCACTTTTGCATGTCCTATGTTAAAATTATGCATAGTATAGATCCTAAAGCATGAATATGAATGTTTTAACAAAAATATCCATTTCCTGAACAGGTAAAATCTGACTTTATTTTTGTAAAAATTCATATAAATATTTGCTTTCGCGCCCGAACTTTATAGTTCTTCATCATATTTTAGCTAAAAGAAAACATTGCAACAAGAAAATTGCTATTTCAAGTGTGGTAGGTATTCTAGAATCCAGCCCATGTAGCTTACAATATACAAAGTATTCATCAAGAAAAGGTAAAATCTGACTTTATTTTTGTAAAAAATCATATAAATATTTGCTTCCGCGCCCGAATTTTATAATTCTTCATTTTATTATATCTAAAAGAAAACATTGCAACAAGAAAATTGCTATTTTAAGTGTGCTAGGTATTCTAGAATCCAGCCCATGTAGCTTACAATATACAACGTATTCATCAAGAATAAGTAAAATCTGACATTATTTTTGTAAAAAATCAAATAAATATTTGCCTCCGCGCCCGAATTTGATAATTCTTTATTATATTTAAGCTAAAAGAAAACATTGCAACAAGAAAACTGCTATTTCAAGTGTGGTAGATATTCTAGAATCCAGCGAATGTAGCCTACAATATACAACGAATTCATCAAGATTAGGTAAAATCTGACTTATTTTTTGTAAAAAATCATATAAATATTTGCTTCCGCGCCCTAATTTTATAATTCTTCATCATATTTTAGCTAAAAGAAAACATTGCAACAAGAAAATGCTATTTCAAATGTGGTAGGTATTCTAGAATCCAGCCCATGTAGCTTACAATATACAACGTATTCATCAAGAATAGGTAACATCTGATAATATTTTTGTAAAAAATCATATAAATATTTGCTTTCGCGCCCAAATTTTATAATTTTTTATCATATTTTAGCTGAAAGAAAACACTGCTACAAGATAATATCTATTTCAAGTGTGGTAGGTATTCTACAATCCAACCCATGTAACTTACAATGTACAACGTATTCATCAAGAATAGGTAAAATCTGACTTTATTTTTGTAAAAAATCATATAAATATTTGCTTTCGCGCCCGAATTTTATAATTGTTCATTATATTTTAGCTAAAGGAAAACATTGCAATAAGAAAATTGCTATTTCAAGTGTGATAGGTAATCTAGATTCCAGCCTATGTAGCTTACAGTATAAAAGATATTCATCAAGATTAGGTAAAATCTGACTTTATTTTTGTAAAAAATCATATATATATATTTGCTTCCGCGCCCGAATATTATAATTCTTCATCATATTTTAGCTCAAAGAAAACATTGCAAGAAGAAAAATGCTATTTCAAAGTGTGGTAGGTATTCTAGAATCTAGCCCAAGTAACTTACAATATACAACGTATTCATCAAGAATAAGTAAAATCTGACTTTATTTTTGTAAAAAACCATACAAATATTTGCTTCCGCCCTCGAATTTTAAAATATCTCATCATATTTTCGCTAAAAGAAAACATTGGAACAAGAAAATAGCTATTTCAAGTGTGGTAGGTATTATAGAATCCAGCCCATGTAGCTTACAATATACAACGTATTCATTAAAATGACACCTAAAAATTTAATGTTTATTATCTGATTGGTACCACATTTTGGTCACTTTTGCATGTCCAATGCTAAATTTATCCTTAGTATAGATCGTAAGGCATGAATATGAATGTTTTAACAAAAATATCCATTTCAAGAATAGGTAAAATCTGGCATTATTTTTGTAAAAAATCATATAAATATTTGCCTCCGCGCCCGAATTTTATCATTTTTCATCATATTTTAGCTAAAATAAAACATTGCAACATGAAAATTGCTATTTCAAGTGTAATATGTATTCTAGAATCCAGTCCATGTAGCTTACAATATACAACGGAATCATCAAGAATAGGTAAAATCTGACTTTAGTTTTGTAAAAAATCATATAAATATTTGCTTCCGCGCCCGAATTTTATAATTCTTCATCATATTATAGCTAAAAGAAAACATGGCAACAAGAAAATTGCTATTTCAAAAGTAGTAGATATTCTAGAATCCAGCCCATGTAGCTTACAATATACAACGTATTCATTAAAATGACACCCGAAAATTGAATGTTTATTATCTGATTGGTACTACGTTATGGTCCCTTTTGCATGTCCAATGCTAAAATTATCCATAGTATAGATCCTAAAGCATGAATATGAATGTTTTAACAAAAATATCCATTTCAAGAATAGGTAAAATCTGACTTTATTTTTGTAAAAATTCATATAAATATTTGCTTCCGCGCCCGAATTTTATAATTCTTCATCATATTTTAGCTAAAAGACAACATTGCATCAAGAAAATTACTATTTCAATTGTGTTAGGTATTCTAGAATCCAGCCTCGGACCATCCTACTATCAGACTGGTCAACTGTGTGTTATTTTATAAGACGTTAAAACGCTGTACGTAAGTGACATCTGCTAATGTATTATGGAACTAAACCTAAAGAGGCGGGCGGGACCTAGTAGATTTAAAATTAAATTCATATTTTATTTAAAAAAGAAAACTTAATTTCTACTTATATACAATTTTTAATAAATAGTAGAATACATTATTTACAAAACATTGGAAACATTATTTGTTTCTTATTCAATTCTGTACATTTTTTTAATTACATAAATTTATAAAATGTATAATTATACTCAAATACAACAATTCTCTATTTTTTTTGTTTGAATTATATTTTTTTAATTTAAATGTAAAATACTCCGACGAATACTTTATTAAATTTTGATCGTCTCCAAATTCACGCAAAAGTGTTAAATTACTTCAGTAGTTGCGGCAGCGTTTCCTGCTCAGTTTTAATAACCGTTCTGCATGCAGCAGCAGCTGAAACATGTTCCTCTTCCTCGGCTTGGCCTGGTTTCTCCTGCAACCGAAATCTCGGAAGAATGTCCCATTTTTTAACACTATGAATTTAAAATATATTTAGAAACATATAATATAAATGACCAAAAAATTCTCAGTAAAGTACAACTGACATATCAGTGCCTATGAAATAATGGTACTGTGTAATAAAAATACTTGGACATTATAGAAAAACAATACTTCGGTGCAAATAACTCTATGAAGCAAGAAACGGTACAAATAAAATTATCTATAATATGTCATTAGCAAGCCGACCCTCTTATTTAAGAATAAACTTACTTAGTACAAAAGTAGATTTAATGATTGTATTTGAAAAGGGCCCAGATTATCCTTTCCATGTAAAGTTGAAAAAGCCTGTATAACGGTAATTACAGTCCGCAATTTTCCTAGAATTACTTTGGAAATTAAAATTTGAAATTTTTTGCACTTTACCAAGTATACATAATTACTAATTTTTGGGAAATATGCTATATCCTACACCATCATCACACATCCCTTAACTACCTAAACTACACCAGATAAAATGGGTACCTTTTATGCAATATATTATTTATCAACTTACTGATATTGCTTCAATGGGGATGTCAACCTATGCATCTACCACGGAAATAAACTCACTAACCGGCTATACGGGCTGGGCCTCCACAACTGCGAAAAAATTATTTGTAACAACAAATGTATAATCATTGAAATTCATTAATGCAAGTAAAAATTAATAATGAACGAGTATTAGGCTTCAATTAATAAATAAACTTACCATGTTGTACGACGCTGAAAGGTATCTGTCCCCTGAGGAGTTTTTCTTCTCAGCTGTTTGGAATTAATGCTCAGCGAAGTGGAGATGACATACTTGATACCTACGATTAAATATTTCTTGACGAAAAAATCCATTAGATTTGTCTCACAGCCACGAACAACATAGTTGAAAATGATTTTAAATTGATTTAATAATATTCACGAAATATATGATTTAATAAATAATAATTCATTTTTTATTTTTTACTAAATATAATGCGAAATGATTCATACTTAATTGTTACAGCGTTACAGAATAACACTATAGCACTTATAATTTGCCCAAAATATAACCATCATATTTAAAGTAACCTGAATAGATCACACTGTTTAAAGACAGAAGATAGTAATTTAACGTTAAAAATATTCAAATTGTACTTACAAGTTTCATAGCTGCTTCACATTACACAAAACACAACAAATTTATAAACACAAACAAGAAAACAAGGGTGGTTTGTGCACTTCACTGCTGCCAGTTTAGTCACGTTTTGTCATATAATGTGATGTTCGTTTAAATTTGAAATTTAAACATATAGTTGTGCGCATGACACGGTAACAACAGCGCCTCTGCCAATGTATTATGGAACTAACATATAATGCAAGCGTAATTCAACTTAAGTGACAGGGGCCTGAATCCAGCCCATGTAGCTTACAATATACAATGTATTCATTAAAATGACACCCGAAAATTGAATGTTTACTATCTGATTGGTACCACGTTATGGTCACTTTGGTTGTCCAATGCTAAAATTATTCATAGTATAGATCCTAAAGCATGAATATGAAAGTTTTAACAAAAATATCTATTTCAAGAATAGGTAAAATCTGACTTGATTTTTGTAAAAAATCATATAAATATTTGCTTCCGCGCCAGAATTTTATAAATCTTCATCATATTTTAGCTAAAAGAAAACATTGCAACAAGAAAATTGCTATTCCAAGTGTGGTAGGTATTCTTGAATCGAGCCCATGCAGCTTACAATATACAACTTATTCATCAAGAATAGGTAAAATCTGACTTTATTTTTGTAAAAAATCAAATAAATATTTGCTTCCGCGCCCGAATTTTATAATTTTTCATCATATTTAGTTAAAAGAAAACATGGCAACAAGAAAATTGCTATTCCAAGTGTGGTAGCTATTCTTGAATCCAGCCCATGCAGCTTACAATATTCAATGTATTCATCAAGAATAGGTAAAATCTGACTTTTTTTTGTAAAAAATCACATAAATATTTGCATCCCCGCCCGAATTTTTTAATTCTTAATCATATTTTAGTTAAAAGAAAACATTGCAACAAGATAATTGCTATTGTAGTGTGACGTCGTTACGTCGTCAGTCCCTATCGTTCTCGAAAACGTGTGACGGACTACGGCGTTACCTTCGCGTCACACAATATAAAATACGTCGTCACAGCCTATAACACAGTAACTCATACAAAACCACAATAATTAGTCGACAGGCACGGTATAATAAAATATACAAACGCTGTCGCACTACTCGTTTCCAAATCTCGGGCGCCACTCTACGTAACGGTAGAGACGTCTAACTCGCAGGCTTCCAGTGACGACGGCCACGGATATCTCAATGGAGAAAAATGTCCAAGGTTCGGATTCCAACATTGGTTGTGGTCGCTCGCTTGAACACAACATCACGGAGCGACTTTCCAAAAAGAGACAGTAAAAAGACGTAAATAAAAGCATAAATAAATTTAGAATAAAAATCTGTTATTCTTACAACCTGCGTTGCTCGCTCACCCACGTGCACGCGCTGCGAGGGTGAGGTAAAAACGAACGCAAAACCAAATTCAGCAGAACTATCCTTGATTAGTCCTGGCGGTGGCTGATGTACAAGCCGAATCCTGTTCCGCGACCCACGAAGCAAAATGACGGAGTCGAGGATTCTTTCTACGCCGAAATTCATCCAAAATTATCTCGATAGTGGTAGCGCAATCACTAGTTCTTCTCTGCCCCTAGTAATCGGAATTCACAACTATCGCAACTTACGCACAAATCGTGCACGGGATGAAAAAGAACGATTTTCTCACACACACGTTTTGCTCACATAAGGGTGTGAAAAACGGCAAAACACTATTCCAATTTTCCTATAAATACTTCACTTCCACTTACCTTACGTTCACTAGTGGAAGGATAGGAAAGCAACTGAAAATAATTCGAATAAAAAACTCTGCTTCACAACTTTTATTTGTTACGTCTTTATTTGGCCAAAAACTCACTAAAAAAGGCCATGAGTCGGTCAACGACCGGGCTTTTATAAATGTTCACCCCCTTCCCCTCGTACCCATCATCGGAGGTGAACATAGTCACAAAACAATTACAAATACAATAAATAAAAATAAATAACATTTAAATACAATACAAACAGAAATAAAAACAATACACTTACTATTGCCTTAAGTTACTAAACGAGTTAATTTCGTTGCATGAAATTAACTGAACGAGTAACTTGACTACAATCCAAACACATGTTCGATGGTTATGTTTTTCAAAACACCACTTTCACAAAAACCACTGCGATGTGTTTGGCACTACACTACGTAGAACATTATCTTGCATCTTATGGTGTTCGAATCAAGAAAATCAGAGTAATGGTTTGTAGAACAACTTCAAAAAACACGATGTAAACAAATAAAACTCTATGTTGATCCGCCATTACTAGACATGCGCGCGCTGGCCTTGCGCGGTTGCTTGATTCGAATGCAAAGTCTAGGCAATAGTTTTTAAAATATTTGGAAGGTAGAGCTGCGGTAAATTTGATATCAAATTTACGTTCAAAAATACTGTCAAAATAAAACTGTATCGTGACGCTTCGTCACAGTAGGTATTCTAGAATCCAGCCCATGTAGCTTAAAATATAGAACGTATTCATTAAAATGACACCCGAAAATTGAATGTTTATTATCTGATTGGTACCACGTTATGGTAACTTTTGCCATAGTATAGATCCTAAAGCATGAATATGAATGTTTTAACAAAAATATCCATTTTAAGAATAGGTAAAATCTGACTTTATTTTTGTAAAAAATCATATAAATATTTGCTTCCGCGCCCGAATATTATAATTGTTCATAATATTTTAGCTAAAAGAAGATTTTGCAACAAGAAAATTGCTATTTCAAGTGTGGTAGGTATTCTAGATTCCAGCCCATGTAGCTTACAATATACAACGTATTTATCAAGAATAGGTGAAATCTGAGTTTATTTTTGTAAAAGTCATATAAAAATTTGTTTCCGCGCCCGAATTTTATAATTCTTCATCATATTTTAGCTAAGAGAAAACATTGCTAGAAGAAAATTGCTATGTAAAGTGTAATAGGTATTCTAGAATCCAGCCCATGTAGCTTACAATATACAACTTATTCATCAAGAATAGGTAAAATCTGACTTTATTTTTGTAAAAAATCAAATAAATATTTGCTTCCGCGCCCGAATTTTATAATTTTTCATCATATTTAGTTAAAAGAAAACATTGCAACAAGAAAATTGCTATTCCAAGTGTGGTAGCTATTCTTGAATCCAGCCCATGCAGCTTACAATATTCAATGTATTCATCAAGAATAGGTAAAATCTGACTTTTTTTTGTAAAATATCACATAAATATTTGCATCCCCGCCCGAATTTTTTAATTCTTAATCATATTTTAGCTAAAAGAAAACATTGCAACAAGATAATTGCTATTGTAGGTATTCTAGAATCCAGCCCATGTAGCGTAAAATATACTACGTATTCATTAAAATGACACCCGAAAATTGAATGTTTATTATCTGATTGGTACCACGTTATGGTAACTTTTGCCATAGTATAGATCCTAAAGCATGAATATGAATGTTTTAACAAAAATATCCATTTTAAGAATAGGTAAAATCTGACTTTATTTTTGTAAAAAATCATATAAATATTTGCTTCCGCGCCACAATTTTATAATTCTTTATCATATTTTAGCTAAAAGAAGACTTTGCAACAAGAAAATTGCTATTTTAAGTGTGGTAGGTATTCAAGAATCCAGCCCATGTAGCTTACAATGTACAACGTATTCATTAAAATGACACCAAAATATTGAATGTTTATTATCTGATTAATACTACGTTTTGGTCACTTTTGCATGTCCAAGGCTTAAAACCATCTATAGTATAGTTCCTAAAGCATGAAAAAGAATATTTTAACAAAAATATCCATTTCAAGAATAGGTAAAATCTGACTTTATTTTTGTAAAAAATCATATAAATATTTGTTTCCGCTCCCGAATTTTATAATTCTTCATCATATTTTAGCTAAAAAAAAACATTGCAACAAGAAAATTGCTATTTTAAGTGTAGTAGGTATTTTAGAATTCAGCCTATGTAGCTTACAATATACTACGTATTCATCAAGAATAGGTAAAATCTGACTTTATTTTTGTAAAAAATCATATAAATATTTTCTTCTGCGCCCGAATTATGTAATTCTTCATCATATTTCAGCTAAAAGATAACTTTGCAACAAGAAAATTGCTATTTCAAGTGTAGTAGATATTCTAGATTCCAGCCCATGTAGCTCACAATATACAACTTATTCATTAAAAAGTCACCCGAAAATTGAATGTTTATTATCTGATTGGTACCACGTTTTGGTCACTTTTGCATGTCTAATACTAATATTATCTATAGTATAGATCCTAAAGCAGGAATATGATTGTTTTAACAAAAATATCTAATTCAAGAATAGTTAAAATATGACATTATTTTTGCAAAAATCATATAAATATTTGCTTCCGCGCCCGAATTTTATAATTCTTCATCATATTTTAGCTAAATGAAAACATTGCAACAAGAAAATTGCTATTTCAAGTGTGGTAGGTATTCTAGAATCCAGCTCATGTAACTTACAATATACAAAGTATTCTTTAAGAATAGGTAAAATCTGACTTTATTTTTGTATAAAATCATATAAATATTTGCTGCCGCGCCCGAATTTTATAATGCTTTATCATATTTTAGCTAAAAGAAAACATTGCAACCAGAAAATTGCTATTTCAAGTGTGGTATCTATTGTAGAATCTAGCCCATGTGGCTTACAATATACTACGTATTCCTCAAGAATAGGTAAAATCTGACTTTATTTTTGTAATATATCATTTAAATATTTGCTTCCGCGCCTGAGCTTTATAATTCTACATCATATTTTAGCTAAAAGAAAACAATGCTACAAGAAAATTGCTATTTCAAGTGTGGTAGGTAATCTAGAACCCAGCCCATGTAGCTTACAATATAAAACGTATTCATCAAGAATAGGTAAAATCTGACTTTATTTTTGTAAAAAATCATATAAATATTTGTTTCCGCGCCCAAATTTTATAATTCTTCATCATATTTTAGCTAAAAAAAAACATTGCAACAAGAAAATTGCTATTTTAAGTGTAGTAGGTATTTTAGAATTCAGCCTATGTAGCTTTTAATATACTACGTATTCATCAAGAATAGGTAAAATCTGACTTTATTTTTGTAAAAAATCATATAATTATTTTCTTCTGCGCCCGAATTATATAATTCTTTATCATATTTCAGCTAAAAGATAACTTTGCAACAAGAAAATTGCTATTTCAAGTGTAGTAGATATTCTAGATTCCAGCCCATGTAGCTCACAATATACAACTTATTCATTAAAAAGTCACCCGAAAATTGAATGTTTATTATCTGATTGGTACCACGTTTTGGTCACTTTTGCATGTCTAATACTAATATTATCTATAGTATAGATCCTAAAGCAGGAATATGATTGTTTTAACAAAAATATCTAATTCAAGAATAGGTAAAATCTGACATTATTTTTGCAAAAATCATAAAATATTTGCTTCCGCGCCCGAATTTTATAATTCTTCATCATATTTTAGCTAAATGAAAACATTGCAACAAGAAAATTGCTATTTCAAGTGTGGTAGGTATTCTAGAATCCAGCTCATGTAACTTACAATATACAAAGTATTCTTTAAGAATAGGTAAAATCTGACTTTATTTTTGTATAAAATCATATAAATATTTGCTGCCGCGCCCGAATTTTATAATGCTTTATCATATTTTAGCTAAAAGAAAACATTGCAACCAGAAAATTGCTATTTCAAGTGTGGTAGCTATTGTAGAATCTAGCCCATGTGGCTTACAATATACTACGTATTCCTCAAGAATAGGTAAAATCTGACTTTATTTTTGTAAAATATCATTTAAATATTTGCTTCCGCGCCTGAGCTTTATAATTCTACATCATATTTTAGCTAAAAGAAAACAATGCTACAAGAAAATTGCTATTTCAAGTGTGGTAGGTAATCTAGAACCCAGCCCATGTAGCTTACAGTATACTACGTATTCATTAAAATGACACCCGAAAATGGAATGTTTATTATCTGATTGGTACTACGTTTTTGTTACTTTTGCATGTCCAATGCTTAAAACCATCCACAGTATAGATCCTAAAGCATGAATATGAATGTTTTAACAAAAATATCAATTACAAGAAAAGGTAAAATCTAACTTTATTTTTGTAAAAAATTAAATAAATATTTGCTTCCGCGACCGAATTTTATAATTCTTCATCAAATTTTAGCTAAAAGAAAACATTGCAACAAGAAAATTGCTATTTTTAGTGTGGTAGGTATTCTACAATCCAGCCCATGTGGCTTACAATATACAACGTATTCATTAAAATGACCCCCGAAAATTGCATGTTTATTATCTGATTGGTACCACGTTTCGGTCATTTTTGCATGTCGAATGCTTAAACCATCTATGGTATAGATCGTAGAGCATGAATATGAATGTTTTAACAAAAATATCCATCTCAAGAATAGATAAAATCTCACTTTATTTTTGTAAAAAATCATATAAATATTTGCTTCCGCGCCTTAGTTTTAAATTTCTTCATCATATTTTAGCTAAAAGAAAACATTGCAACAAGAAAATTGCTATTTCAAGTGTGGTAGGTATTCTAGAATCCAGCCAACGTAGCTTAAAATATACAAATTATTCATTAAAATGACACCCGAAAATTGAATGTTTATTATTTGATTGGTACCACTTAATGGTCACTTTTGCATGTCCTATGTTAAAATTATGCATAGTATAGATCCTAAAGCATGAATATGAATGTTTTAACAAAAATATCCATTTCCTGAACAGGTAAAATCTGACTTTATTTTTGTAAAAATTCATATAAATATTTGCTTTCGCGCCCGAACTTTATAGTTCTTCATCATATTTTAGCTAAAAGAAAACATTGCAACAAGAAAATTGCTATTTCAAGTGTGGTAGGTATTCTAGAATCCAGCCCATGTAGCTTACAATATACAAAGTATTCATCAAGAAAAGGTAAAATCTGACTTTATTTTTGTAAAAAATCATATAAATATTTGCTTCCGCGCCCGAATTTTATAATTCTTCATTTTATTATATCTAAAAGAAAACATTGCAACAAGAAAATTGCTATTTTAAGTGTGCTAGGTATTCTAGAATCCAGCCCATGTAGCTTACAATATACAACGTATTCATCAAGAATAAGTAAAATCTGACATTATTTTTGTAAAAAATCAAATAAATATTTGCCTCCGCGCCCGAATTTGATAATTCTTTATTATATTTAAGCTAAAAGAAAACATTGCAACAAGAAAACTGCTATTTCAAGTGTGGTAGATATTCTAGAATCCAGCGAATGTAGCCTACAATATACAACGAATTCATCAAGATTAGGTAAAATCTGACTTATTTTTTGTAAAAAATCATATAAATATTTGCTTCCGCGCCCTAATTTTATAATTCTTCATCATATTTTAGCTAAAAGAAAACATTGCAACAAGAAAATGCTATTTCAAATGTGGTAGGTATTCTAGAATCCAGCCCATGTAGCTTACAATATACAACGTATTCATCAAGAATAGGTAACATCTGATAATATTTTTGTAAAAAATCATATAAATATTTGCTTTCGCGCCCAAATTTTATAATTTTTTATCATATTTTAGCTGAAAGAAAACACTGCTACAAGATAATATCTATTTCAAGTGTGGTAGGTATTCTACAATCCAACCCATGTAACTTACAATGTACAACGTATTCATCAAGAATAGGTAAAATCTGACTTTATTTTTGTAAAAAATCATATAAATATTTGCTTTCGCGCCCGAATTTTATAATTGTTCATTATATTTTAGCTAAAGGAAAACATTGCAATAAGAAAATTGCTATTTCAAGTGTGATAGGTAATCTAGATTCCAGCCTATGTAGCTTACAGTATAAAAGATATTCATCAAGATTAGGTAAAATCTGACTTTATTTTTGTAAAAAATCATATATATATATTTGCTTCCGCGCCCGAATATTATAATTCTTCATCATATTTTAGCTCAAAGAAAACATTGCAAGAAGAAAAATGCTATTTCAAAGTGTGGTAGGTATTCTAGAATCTAGCCCAAGTAACTTACAATATACAACGTATTCATCAAGAATAAGTAAAATCTGACTTTATTTTTGTAAAAAACCATACAAATATTTGCTTCCGCCCTCGAATTTTAAAATATCTCATCATATTTTCGCTAAAAGAAAACATTGGAACAAGAAAATAGCTATTTCAAGTGTGGTAGGTATTATAGAATCCAGCCCATGTAGCTTACAATATACAACGTATTCATTAAAATGACACCTAAAAATTTAATGTTTATTATCTGATTGGTACCACATTTTGGTCACTTTTGCATGTCCAATGCTAAATTTATCCTTAGTATAGATCGTAAGGCATGAATATGAATGTTTTAACAAAAATATCCATTTCAAGAATAGGTAAAATCTGGCATTATTTTTGTAAAAAATCATATAAATATTTGCCTCCGCGCCCGAATTTTATCATTTTTCATCATATTTTAGCTAAAATAAAACATTGCAACATGAAAATTGCTATTTCAAGTGTAATATGTATTCTAGAATCCAGTCCATGTAGCTTACAATATACAACGGAATCATCAAGAATAGGTAAAATCTGACTTTAGTTTTGTAAAAAATCATATAAATATTTGCTTCCGCGCCCGAATTTTATAATTCTTCATCATATTATAGCTAAAAGAAAACATGGCAACAAGAAAATTGCTATTTCAAAAGTAGTAGATATTCTAGAATCCAGCCCATGTAGCTTACAATATACAACGTATTCATTAAAATGACACCCGAAAATTGAATGTTTATTATCTGATTGGTACTACGTTATGGTCCCTTTTGCATGTCCAATGCTAAAATTATCCATAGTATAGATCCTAAAGCATGAATATGAATGTTTTAACAAAAATATCCATTTCAAGAATAGGTAAAATCTGACTTTATTTTTGTAAAAATTCATATAAATATTTGCTTCCGCGCCCGAATTTTATAATTCTTCATCATATTTTAGCTAAAAGACAACATTGCATCAAGAAAATTACTATTTCAATTGTGTTAGGTATTCTAGAATCCAGCCTCGGACCATCCTACTATCAGACTGGTCAACTGTGTGTTATTTTATAAGACGTTAAAACGCTGTACGTAAGTGACATCTGCTAATGTATTATGGAACTAAACCTAAAGAGGCGGGCGGGACCTAGTAGATTTAAAATTAAATTCATATTTTATTTAAAAAAGAAAACTTAATTTCTACTTATATACAATTTTTAATAAATAGTAGAATACATTATTTACAAAACATTGGAAACATTATTTGTTTCTTATTCAATTCTGTACATTTTTTTAATTACATAAATTTATAAAATGTATAATTATACTCAAATACAACAATTCTCTATTTTTTTTGTTTGAATTATATTTTTTTAATTTAAATGTAAAATACTCCGACGAATACTTTATTAAATTTTGATCGTCTCCAAATTCACGCAAAAGTGTTAAATTACTTCAGTAGTTGCGGCAGCGTTTCCTGCTCAGTTTTAATAACCGTTCTGCATGCAGCAGCAGCTGAAACATGTTCCTCTTCCTCGGCTTGGCCTGGTTTCTCCTGCAACCGAAATCTCGGAAGAATGTCCCATTTTTTAACACTATGAATTTAAAATATATTTAGAAACATATAATATAAATGACCAAAAAATTCTCAGTAAAGTACAACTGACATATCAGTGCCTATGAAATAATGGTACTGTGTAATAAAAATACTTGGACATTATAGAAAAACAATACTTCGGTGCAAATAACTCTATGAAGCAAGAAACGGTACAAATAAAATTATCTATAATATGTCATTAGCAAGCCGACCCTCTTATTTAAGAATAAACTTACTTAGTACAAAAGTAGATTTAATGATTGTATTTGAAAAGGGCCCAGATTATCCTTTCCATGTAAAGTTGAAAAAGCCTGTATAACGGTAATTACAGTCCGCAATTTTCCTAGAATTACTTTGGAAATTAAAATTTGAAATTTTTTGCACTTTACCAAGTATACATAATTACTAATTTTTGGGAAATATGCTATATCCTACACCATCATCACACATCCCTTAACTACCTAAACTACACCAGATAAAATGGGTACCTTTTATGCAATATATTATTTATCAACTTACTGATATTGCTTCAATGGGGATGTCAACCTATGCATCTACCACGGAAATAAACTCACTAACCGGCTATACGGGCTGGGCCTCCACAACTGCGAAAAAATTATTTGTAACAACAAATGTATAATCATTGAAATTCATTAATGCAAGTAAAAATTAATAATGAACGAGTATTAGGCTTCAATTAATAAATAAACTTACCATGTTGTACGACGCTGAAAGGTATCTGTCCCCTGAGGAGTTTTTCTTCTCAGCTGTTTGGAATTAATGCTCAGCGAAGTGGAGATGACATACTTGATACCTACGATTAAATATTTCTTGACGAAAAAATCCATTAGATTTGTCTCACAGCCACGAACAACATAGTTGAAAATGATTTTAAATTGATTTAATAATATTCACGAAATATATGATTTAATAAATAATAATTCATTTTTTATTTTTTACTAAATATAATGCGAAATGATTCATACTTAATTGTTACAGCGTTACAGAATAACACTATAGCACTTATAATTTGCCCAAAATATAACCATCATATTTAAAGTAACCTGAATAGATCACACTGTTTAAAGACAGAAGATAGTAATTTAACGTTAAAAATATTCAAATTGTACTTACAAGTTTCATAGCTGCTTCACATTACACAAAACACAACAAATTTATAAACACAAACAAGAAAACAAGGGTGGTTTGTGCACTTCACTGCTGCCAGTTTAGTCACGTTTTGTCATATAATGTGATGTTCGTTTAAATTTGAAATTTAAACATATAGTTGTGCGCATGACACGGTAACAACAGCGCCTCTGCCAATGTATTATGGAACTAACATATAATGCAAGCGTAATTCAACTTAAGTGACAGGGGCCTGAATCCAGCCCATGTAGCTTACAATATACAATGTATTCATTAAAATGACACCCGAAAATTGAATGTTTACTATCTGATTGGTACCACGTTATGGTCACTTTGGTTGTCCAATGCTAAAATTATTCATAGTATAGATCCTAAAGCATGAATATGAAAGTTTTAACAAAAATATCTATTTCAAGAATAGGTAAAATCTGACTTGATTTTTGTAAAAAATCATATAAATATTTGCTTCCGCGCCAGAATTTTATAAATCTTCATCATATTTTAGCTAAAAGAAAACATTGCAACAAGAAAATTGCTATTCCAAGTGTGGTAGGTATTCTTGAATCGAGCCCATGCAGCTTACAATATACAACTTATTCATCAAGAATAGGTAAAATCTGACTTTATTTTTGTAAAAAATCAAATAAATATTTGCTTCCGCGCCCGAATTTTATAATTTTTCATCATATTTAGTTAAAAGAAAACATGGCAACAAGAAAATTGCTATTCCAAGTGTGGTAGCTATTCTTGAATCCAGCCCATGCAGCTTACAATATTCAATGTATTCATCAAGAATAGGTAAAATCTGACTTTTTTTTGTAAAAAATCACATAAATATTTGCATCCCCGCCCGAATTTTTTAATTCTTAATCATATTTTAGTTAAAAGAAAACATTGCAACAAGATAATTGCTATTGTAGTGTGACGTCGTTACGTCGTCAGTCCCTATCGTTCTCGAAAACGTGTGACGGACTACGGCGTTACCTTCGCGTCACACAATATAAAATACGTCGTCACAGCCTATAACACAGTAACTCATACAAAACCACAATAATTAGTCGACAGGCACGGTATAATAAAATATACAAACGCTGTCGCACTACTCGTTTCCAAATCTCGGGCGCCACTCTACGTAACGGTAGAGACGTCTAACTCGCAGGCTTCCAGTGACGACGGCCACGGATATCTCAATGGAGAAAAATGTCCAAGGTTCGGATTCCAACATTGGTTGTGGTCGCTCGCTTGAACACAACATCACGGAGCGACTTTCCAAAAAGAGACAGTAAAAAGACGTAAATAAAAGCATAAATAAATTTAGAATAAAAATCTGTTATTCTTACAACCTGCGTTGCTCGCTCACCCACGTGCACGCGCTGCGAGGGTGAGGTAAAAACGAACGCAAAACCAAATTCAGCAGAACTATCCTTGATTAGTCCTGGCGGTGGCTGATGTACAAGCCGAATCCTGTTCCGCGACCCACGAAGCAAAATGACGGAGTCGAGGATTCTTTCTACGCCGAAATTCATCCAAAATTATCTCGATAGTGGTAGCGCAATCACTAGTTCTTCTCTGCCCCTAGTAATCGGAATTCACAACTATCGCAACTTACGCACAAATCGTGCACGGGATGAAAAAGAACGATTTTCTCACACACACGTTTTGCTCACATAAGGGTGTGAAAAACGGCAAAACACTATTCCAATTTTCCTATAAATACTTCACTTCCACTTACCTTACGTTCACTAGTGGAAGGATAGGAAAGCAACTGAAAATAATTCGAATAAAAAACTCTGCTTCACAACTTTTATTTGTTACGTCTTTATTTGGCCAAAAACTCACTAAAAAAGGCCATGAGTCGGTCAACGACCGGGCTTTTATAAATGTTCACCCCTTCCCCTCGTACCCATCATCGGAGGTGAACATAGTCACAAAACAATTACAAATACAATAAATAAAAATAAATAACATTTAAATACAATACAAACAGAAATAAAAACAATACACTTACTATTGCCTTAAGTTACTAAACGAGTTAATTTCGTTGCATGAAATTAACTGAACGAGTAACTTGACTACAATCCAAACACATGTTCGATGGTTATGTTTTTCAAAACACCACTTTCACAAAAACCACTGCGATGTGTTTGGCACTACACTACGTAGAACATTATCTTGCATCTTATGGTGTTCGAATCAAGAAAATCAGAGTAATGGTTTGTAGAACAACTTCAAAAAACACGATGTAAACAAATAAAACTCTATGTTGATCCGCCATTACTAGACATGCGCGCGCTGGCCTTGCGCGGTTGCTTGATTCGAATGCAAAGTCTAGGCAATAGTTTTTAAAATATTTGGAAGGTAGAGCTGCGGTAAATTTGATATCAAATTTACGTTCAAAAATACTGTCAAAATAAAACTGTATCGTGACGCTTCGTCACAGTAGGTATTCTAGAATCCAGCCCATGTAGCTTAAAATATAGAACGTATTCATTAAAATGACACCCGAAAATTGAATGTTTATTATCTGATTGGTACCACGTTATGGTAACTTTTGCCATAGTATAGATCCTAACTCTGAGATAGCGCGTTTTTAACAAAAATATCCATTTTAAGAATAGGTAAAATCTGACTTTATTTTTGTAAAAAATCATATAAATATTTGCTTCCGCGCCCGAATATTATAATTGTTCATAATATTTTAGCTAAAAGAAGATTTTGCAACAAGAAAATTGCTATTTCAAGTGTGGTAGGTATTCTAGATTCCAGCCCATGTAGCTTACAATATACAACGTATTTATCAAGAATAGGTGAAATCTGAGTTTATTTTTGTAAAAGTCATATAAAAATTTGTTTCCGCGCCCGAATTTTATAATTCTTCATCATATTTTAGCTAAGAGAAAACATTGCTAGAAGAAAATTGCTATGTAAAGTGTAATAGGTATTCTAGAATCCAGCCCATGTAGCTTACAATATACAACTTATTCATCAAGAATAGGTAAAATCTGACTTTATTTTTGTAAAAAATCAAATAAATATTTGCTTCCGCGCCCGAATTTTATAATTTTTCATCATATTTAGTTAAAAGAAAACATTGCAACAAGAAAATTGCTATTCCAAGTGTGGTAGCTATTCTTGAATCCAGCCCATGCAGCTTACAATATTCAATGTATTCATCAAGAATAGGTAAAATCTGACTTTTTTTTGTAAAATATCACATAAATATTTGCATCCCCGCCCGAATTTTTTAATTCTTAATCATATTTTAGCTAAAAGAAAACATTGCAACAAGATAATTGCTATTGTAGGTATTCTAGAATCCAGCCCATGTAGCGTAAAATATACTACGTATTCATTAAAATGACACCCGAAAATTGAATGTTTATTATCTGATTGGTACCACGTTATGGTAACTTTTGCCATAGTATAGATCCTAAAGCATGAATATGAATGTTTTAACAAAAATATCCATTTTAAGAATAGGTAAAATCTGACTTTATTTTTGTAAAAAATCATATAAATATTTGCTTCCGCGCCACAATTTTATAATTCTTTATCATATTTTAGCTAAAAGAAGACTTTGCAACAAGAAAATTGCTATTTTAAGTGTGGTAGGTATTCAAGAATCCAGCCCATGTAGCTTACAATGTACAACGTATTCATCAAGAATAGCTAAAATCTGTTTTTATTTTTGTAAAAATCATATAAAAATTTGCTTCCGCACCCGAATTTTATAATTCCTTATCATATTTTATCTAAAAGAAAACATTGCAACAAGAAAATTTCTATTTCAAGTGTAATAGGTATTCTAGAATCCAGCCCATGTAGCTTACAATATACAACGTATTCATCAAGAATAGGTAAAATTTGACTTTATTTTTGTAAAAAATCATATAAATATTTGCTTACGCGCCTGAATTTTATAAGTTTTCATCATATTTTATCTAAAAGAAAACATTGCAACAAGAAAATTGCTATTCAAGTGTGGTAGGTATTCAAGAATCCAGCCCATGTAGCTTACTATATACATCGTATTCATCAAGAACAATTAAAATCTGACTTTATTTTTGTAAAAAATCATATAAATATTTGCTTCCGCGCCCGAATTTTTTAATTTTTCATCATATTTAAGCTAACAGAAAACATTGCAACAAAAAAATTGCTATTTCAAGTATGGTATGTATTCTAGAATCCAGCTCATGTAGCTTACAATATACAACGTATTCATCAAGAATAGGTAAAATCTGACTTAATTTTTGTAAAAAATCATATAAATATTTGCTTCCGCCCCCGAAATTTATAATTCTTCATCATATTTTAGCTAAAAGAAAACATTGCAACAAGAAAATTACTATTTCAAGTGTGGTAGATATTCTAGATTCCAGCCCATGTAGCTTACAGTATACAACGTATTTATTAAAATTACACCTGAATATTGAATGTTTATTCTTTGATTGGTACCACGCTTTGGTGACTTTTGCTTGTCCAATGCTAAAATTATCCATAGTATAGATCCTAAAGCATGAATATGAATGTTTTAACAAAAATATCCATTTCAAGAATAGGTAAAATCTGACATTATTTTTGTAAAAAATTATATGAATATTTGCTTCCGGGCCCGAATTTTATAATTCTTCGTCATATTTTAGCTAAAAGAAAACATTGTAACAAGAAAATTGCTATTTCAAGTGTGGTAGATATTCTATAATCCAGCCCATGTAGCTTACAATATACACCGTATTCATTAAAATGACACTCGAAGATTGAATGTTTATTATCTGATTGGTACCAAGTTTTGGTAACTTCTGCAAGTCCAATGCTTAAAACCATCCATAGTATAGATCCTAAAGCATGAATATGAATGTTTTAACAAAAATACCCATTTCAAGAATAAGTAAAATCTGACTTTTTTTTTCTAAAAAATTATATGAATATTAGCTTCCGCGCCCGAATTTTATAATTTTTCATCATATTTTAGCTAAAAGAAAACATTGCAACAAGAAAATTGCTATTTCAAGTGTGGTAGGTATTGTATAATCCAGCCCATGTAGCTTACAATATACAACGTATTCATCAAGAATAGGTAAACTCTGACTTTATTTTTGTAAAAAATCATATAATTATTTGCTTCCGCGCCCGAATTTTATAATTCTTCATCATATTTTAGCTAAAAGAAAACATTGCAACAAGAAAATTTTTCTTTTAAGTGTGGTAGGTATTCTAGAATCCAACCCATGTAACTTACAATATACAACGTATTCAATAAAATGACACCCGAAAATTGAAAGTTTATTATCTGATTTGTACCACGTTTTGGTCACTTTTGCATGTCCAATGCCTAAAACCAACCATAGAATAGATCCTAAAGTATTAATATGAATGTTTTAACAAAAATATCCATTTCAAGAATACGTAAAATCTCACATTATTTTTGTAAAAAATCATATAAATATTTGCTTCCGCGCCCGAATTTTATAATACTTCATCATATTTTATCTAAAAGAAAACATTGCAACATGAAAATTGCTATTTCAAGTGTGGTAGGTATTCTAGAATCCAGCCCATGTAGCTTACAATATACAACGTATTTATCAACAATAGGTAGATTCTTACTTTATTTTTGTAAAAAATCATATAAATATTAGCTTCCGCGAACGAATTTTATAATTATTTATCATATTTTAGCTAAAAGAAAACATTGCAACAAGAAAATTGCTATTTAAAGTGCGGTAGGTATTCTAGAACCCAGCCCACGTAGCTTACAAAATACTACGTATTTATCAAGAATAGGTAAAATCTGATTTTACTTTTGTAAAAAATCATATAAATAATTGCTTCCGCGCCCAAATTTTATAATTCTTCAACATATTTTAGCTAAACGAAAACATTGCATCAAGAAAATTGCTATTTCAAGTGTGCTAGGTAATCTAGAATCACGCCCAAGTAGCTTACAATCTACAATGTATTCATCAAGAATAGGTAAAATTTGACTTTATTTTTGTAAAAAATTATATAAATATTTGCTTCCGCGCCCGAATTTTATAATATTTCATCATATTTTAGCTAAAAGAAAACATTGTAATAAGAGAATAGCTATTGAAAGTGTGGTAGGTATTTTAGAATCCAGCACATGTAGCTTACAATATACAACGTATTCATCAAGAAAGTTAAAATCTGATTTTTTTTGTAAAAAATCATATAAATATTTGCTTCCGCGCCCGAATTTTATAATTCTTCATCATATTTTAGCTAAAAGAAAACATTGTAACAAGAAGATTGCAACTTCAAGTGTGGTAGCTATTTTAGAATACAGTCCATGTAGCTTACAATATACAACGTATTCATTAAAATAACACCAGAAAATTTATTGTTTATTTTCAGATTGGTACCACGTTTTAGTCACTTTTGCATGTCCAATGCTTAAAACCATCCATAGTATAGATCATAAAGCGTGAATATGAATGTTTTAACAAAAATATCCATTTCAAGAATAGGTAAAATCTAACTATATTTTTGTAAAAAATCATATAAATATTTGCTTCCGCGCCAGAATTTTATATATCTTCAGCATATTTTAGCTGAAAGAAAACATTGCAATAAGAAAATTGCTATTTCAAGTGTGGTAGGTATTCTAGAATCCAGCCCATGTAGCTTACAATATACAACGTATTCATTAAAATGACAATCGAAAATTTAATGTTTATTATCTGATTGGTACCACGTCTTGGTTACTTTTGCATGTCCAATGCTTAAAACTATCCATAGTATAGATCCTAAAGCATGAATATGAATGTTTTAACTAAAATATCCATTTCAAGAATAGATAAAATCTGACAGTATTTTTGTAAAAAATTATTTAAATATTTGCTTCCGCGCCCGAATTTTATAATTCCTCATCATATTTTAGCTAAAAGAAAACATTGCAACTAGAAAATTGCTATTTCAAGTCAGGTTGGTATTCTAGAATCCAGCCCATGTAGCTTACAATATACAACGTATTCATTCAAATGACACCCGAAAAATGAATGTTTATTATTAGATTGGTAACACGTTTTGGTTACTTTTGCATGTCCAATTCTAAAAACCATCCATAGTATAGATCCAGAAGCATGAATATGAATGTTTTAACAAAAAAACCGTTTCAAGAATAGGTAAAATCTGACTTTATTTTTGTAAAAAATCATATAAATATTTGCTTCCGCGCCCGAATTTTATCATTTTTTATCATATTTTAGCTAAAAGAAAACATTACAACAAGAAAATTGCTATTTCAAGTGAGGTTGGTATTCTAAAATCCAGCCCATGTAGCTTACAATATACAACGTATTCATTCAAATGACACCCGAAAAATGAATGTTTATTATCTGATTGGTACCACGTTTTGGTTACTTTTGCATGTCCAATACTAAAATTATCCATAGCATAAATCCTAAATCATGAATATGAATGTTTTAACAAAAATATCCATTTCAAGAATAGGGAAGATCTGACTTTATTTTTGTAAAAAATCATATAAATATTTGCTTCCTCGCCCGAATTTTATAATTCTTCATTCTATTTTAGCTAAAAGAAAACATTGCTACAAGAAAATTGCTATTTCAATTTTTGTAGTTATTCTAGAATCCAGCCCATGTAGATTACAATATACAACGTATTCATTAAAATAACACCTGAAAATAGAAAGTTTATTATCTGATTGGTACCACGTTTTGGTCACTTTTGCATGTCCAATGCTAAAATTATGCATAGTATAGATCCTAAAGCATGAATATGAATGTTTTAACAAAAATATCCGTTTCAAGAATATGTAAAATCTGACTTTATTTTTGTAAAAAATCATATAAATATTTGCTTCCGCGCCCGAATTTTATAATTCTTCGTCAAATTTTAGCTAAAATAGAACATTGCAATAAGAAAATTTGTATTTCAAGTGTGGTAGCTATTCTAGAATCCAGCCTATGTAGCTTACAATATACAACGTATTCATCAAGAATAGGTAAAATCTGACTTTATTTTTGTAAAAAATCATATAAATATTTGCTTCCGCGCCCGAATTATATAATTCTTCAACATATTTTAGCTAAAGGAAAACATTGCAACAAGAAAATTGCTATTTTATGTGTGGTATGTATTTTAAAATCCAGCCCATGTAATTTACAATATGCAACGTATTCATCAAAAACAGGTAAAATCTGACTTTATTTTTGTAAAAAATCACTTAAATATTTGCTTCCGCGCCCAAATTTTTTAATTCTTCATCATATTTTAGCTAAAGGAAAACATTGCAACAAGAAAATTGCTAATTCAATGTAATAGGTAATCTAGAATCTAGCCTATGTAGCTTACAATATACAAGGTATTCATCAAGAATAGGTAAAATCTGAATTTATTTTTCTATAAAATCATATAAATATTTGCTTCCGCGCCCGAATATTATAATTCTTTATAATAATTTAGCTAAGAGAAAACAATGCAACAAGAAAATTGCTATGTCAAGTATGGTAGGTATTCTAGAATCCAGCCCAAGTAGCTTACAATATACAACGTATTCATTAAAATAAAACCCGAAAATTTAATGTTTATTATCTGATTGGTACCACGTTTTGGTCACTTTTGCAGGTCCAATGCTAAAATTATCCTTAGTATAGATCGTAAAGCATGAATATGAATGTTTTAACAAAAATATCCATTTCAAGAATAGGTAAAATCTGACTTTATTTTTGTAAAAAATCATAAATATTTGCTTCCGCGCCCGAATTTTATAATTCTTTATAGTATTTTAGCTAAAAGAAAACACTGCTACAAGAAAATTGCTATTTCAAGTGTGGTAGATATTCTAGAATCCAGCACATGTAGCTTACAATATACAACGTATTCATCAAGAATAGGTAAAATCTGACTTTATTTTCGTAAAAAACCATATAAACATTTGTTTCCGCGCCCGAATTTTATAATTCTCTATCATATTTAGCTATAAGAAAACATTGCAACAAGAAAATTGCTATTTCAAGTGTGGTAGGTATTCTAGAATCCAGCTTATGTAGCTTACAATATACAACGCATTAATCAAGAATAGGTAAAATCTGACTTTATTTTTGTAAAAAATCATATAAATATTTGCTTCCGCGCCCGAATTTTATAATTCTTCGTCAAATTTTAGCTAAAATAGAACATTGCAATAAGAAAATTGCTATTTCAAGTGTGGTAGCTATTCTAGAATCCAGCCTATGTAGCTTACAATATACAACGTATTCATCAAGAATAGGTAAAATCTGACATTATTTTTGTAAAAAATCATATAAATATTTGCTTCCGCGCCCAAATTTTTTAATTCTTTATCATATTTTAGCTAAAGGAAAACATTGCAACAAGAAAATTGCTAATTCAATGTAATAGGTAATCTAGAATCTAGCCTATGTAGCTTACAATATACAAGGTATTCATCAAGAATAGGTAAAATCTGAATTTATTTTTCTATAAAATCATATGAATATTTGCTTCCGCGCCCGAATATTATAATTCTTTATAATAATTTAGCTAAGAGAAAACAATGCAACAAGAAAATTGCTATGTCAAGTATGGTAGGTATTCTAGAATCCAGCCCAAGTAGCTTACAATATACAACGTATTCATTAAAATAAAACCCGAAAATTTAATGTTTATTATTTGATTGGTACCACGTTTTGGTCACTTTTGCAGGTCCAATGCTAAAATTATCCTTAGTATAGATCGTAAAGCATGAAAATGAATGTTTTAACAAAAATATCCATTTCAAGAATAGGTAAAATCTAACTTTATTTTTGTAAAAAATCATACATATTTGCTTCCGCGCCCGAATTTTATAATTCTTTATAGTATTTTAGCTAAAAGAAAACACTGCTACAAGAAAATTGCTATTTCAAGTGTGGTAGATATTCTAGAATCCAGCTTATGTAGCTTACAACATACAACGCATTAATCAAGAATACGTAATATCTGACTTAATTTTTGTAAAAAATCATATAAACATTTCTTTCCTCGCCCGAATTTTATAATTCCTCATCATATTTTAGCTAAAAGAAAACATTGCAAGAAGAAAATAGCTATTTCAAGTGAGGTATGTATTCTAGAATCCAGGTCATGTAGCTTGCAATATACAACGTATTCATTAATATGACACCCGAAAAGTAAATGTTTATTATCTGGTTGGTACCACGTTTTGAACACTTTTGCATGTCCAATGCTTAAAACCATCCATAGTATAGATCCTAAAGCATAAATATGAATGTTTTAACAAAAATATCCATTTCAAGAATATGTAACATCTGACTTTATGTCTGTAAAATATCATATAAATATTTGTTTCCGCGCACGAATTTTGTAATTCTTCATCATATTTTAGTTAAAAGAAAACATTGCAACAAGAAAATTTATTTTTCAAGTGTGGTAGGTATTTTGAATTCAGCCGATGCAGCTTACAATATACAACGTATTCATCAAGAATAGTTAAAATCTGACTTTATTTTTGCAAAAAATCATATAAATATTTGCTTCCACGCCCGAATTTTATCATTTTTTATCATATTTTAGCTAAAAGAAAACATTGCAACAAGAAAATTGCTATTTCAAGTTTGGTAGGTATTCTAGAATCCAGCCCATGTAGCTTACAATATACAACGTATTCATTAAAATGACACCCAAAAATTGAATATTTATTATCTGATTGGTACCACGTTTTGGTCACTTTTGCATGTCTAATGCTAAACTTATCCTTAGTATAGATCGTAAGGCATGAATATGAATGTTTTAACAAAAATATCCATTTCAAGAATAGGTAAAATCTGACTTTGGTTTTTGTAAAAAATCATGTAAATATTTGCTTCCGCGCCCGAATTTTATAATTCTTCATCATATTGTAGCTAAAAGAAAGCTTTGAAACTAGAAAATTGCTATTTCAAGTGTGGTAGGTATTCAAGTCCATGTGGGTTACAATATACAAGGTATTCATTAAAATGGCACCCGAAAATTGAATGTTTATTATCTGATTGGTACCACGTTTTGGTCACTTTTGCATGTCCAATGCTTAAAACCATCCATATTATAGATCCTAAAGCTTGAATATGAATGATTTTACAAAAATATCCATTTCAAGAATACGTAAAATCTGACTTTATGTTTGTAAAAAATCATATAAATATTTGCTTCCGCGCCCGAATTTTGTAATTCTTTATCATATTTTGGCTAAAAGAAAACATTGCAACAAGAAAATTGCTATTTCAAGTGTGGTAGGTATTTTGAATTCAGCCGATGCAGCTTACAATATACAACGTATTCATCAAGAATAGTTAAAATCTGTCTTTATTTTTGTAAAAAATCATATAAATATTTGCTTCTGCGCACGAATTTTATAATTCTTAATTATATTTTAGCTAAAAGAAAACATTGCAACAAGAATATTGCTATTTCAAGTATGGTAGGTATTCTAGAATCCAGCCCATGTAGCTTACAATATCCAACGTATTCATCAAGAATAGGTAAAATATGACTTTATTTTTGTGAAAAATCATATATATATATATATATATATATATATATATATATATATATATATATATATATATATTTGTTTCCGCGCCCGAATTTTATAATTATTTATCATATTTTAGCTAAAAGAAAACGCAGCAACAAGATAATTGGTATTTCAAGTGTGGTAGGTACTGTAGAATCCAGCCCATGTAGCTTACAATATACAACGTATTTATTAAAATGACACCCGAAAATTGAATGTTTCTTATATGATTGGTACCACGTTATGGTCACTTTTGCATGTCCAATGCTAAAATTATCCATAATATAGATCTTAAAGTATGAATATGAATGTTTTAACAAAAATATCCATTTCAAGAATAGGTAAAATCTGACTTGATTTGTGTAAAAAATCATATAAATAATTGCTTCCGCGCCCGAATTTTATAATTCTTCATCATATTTTAGCTAAAAGAAAACATTGCAACAAGAAAGTTGCTCTTTTAAGTGTGGTATGTGTCCTAGAATCCAGCCCATGTAAACATTTTTTTGGTGTTTAAGAAATTAAAATAAAATTTCGTTCCCTTTACATAGTTTAAAAAATCATATAAATATTTGCTTTCGCGATCGAATTTTATAATTTTTCATCATATTTTATCTAAAAGAAAACATTGGAACAGGAAAATTGCTATTTCAAATGTAATAGGTATTCTAGAATTCAGCCCCTGTAGCTTACAATATACAACGTATTTATCAAGACTAGGTAAAATCTGACTTTATTTTTGTAAAAAATCATATAAATATTTTCTTCCGCGCCCGAATTTTATAATTTATCATCATATTTTAGCTAAAAGAAAACATTGCAAAAAGATAATTGCTATTTCAAGTATGGTAGGTATTCCAGAATCCAGCCCATGTAGCTTACAATATACAACGTATTCATGAAGAACAGGTAAAATCTGACTTTATTTTTGTAAAAATTTATATAAATATTTTCTTCCGCGCCCGAAGTTTATAATTTTTCATCATATTTTAGCAAAAAGAAAACATCGCAACAAGAAAATTGCTATTTCAAGTGTGGTAGGTATTCTAGAATCCAGCCCATGTAGCTTACAATATACAACATATTCATCAAGAATAGGTAAAATCTGATTTTATGTTTGTAAAAAATCATATAAATATTTGCTTCCGCGCCCAAATTTTATAATTCTTCATCATATTTTAGCTAAAAGAAAACATAGCAACAAGAAAGTTGCTATTTCAAATGTGATACGTATTACAGAGTCCAGCCCATGTAGCTTACAATATACAACTTATTCATGAAGAACAGGTAAAATCTAACTTTATTTTTGTAAAACATCATAGAAATATTACCTTTTGCGCCCGAATTTTATAATTTTTTATCATATTTTAGCTAAAAGAAAACATTGCAACAAGAAAATTCCTATTTCAAGTGTACTAGGTATTCTAGAATCCTGCCCATGTAGCTTACAATATATAACGTATTCATCAAGAATAGGTAAAATCTGATTGTACTTTTGATAAAAATCATATAAATATTTGCTTCCGCGCCCAAATTTTATAATTCTTCAACATATTTTAGCTAAACGAAAACATTGCAACAAGAAAATTGCTATTTCAATTGTGCTAGCTAATCTAGAATCACGCCCAAGTAGCTTACAATCTACAAAGTATTCATCAAGAATAGGTAATATTTGACTTTATTTTTGTAAAAAATTATATAAATATTTGCTTTCGCGCCCGAATTTTATAATATTTCATCATATTTTAGCTAAAAGAAAACATTGTAATAAGAAAATAGCTATTGCAAGTGTGGTAGGTATTTTAGAATCCAGCCCATGTAGCTTACAATATACAACGTATTCATCAAGAAAGGTAAAATCTGATTTCTTTTGTAAAAAATCATATAAATATTTGCTTCCGCGCCCAATATTTATAATTCTTCATCATATTTTAGCTAAAAGAAAACATAGCAACAAGAAAATTGCTATTTCAAGTGTGCTACGTAATCTAGAATCCCGCCCATGTAGCTTACAATATACAACTTATTCATCGCGAATAGGTAAAATCTGACTTTATTTTTGTAAAAAATCATATAAATATTTGCATCCGCGACCGAATTTTATAATTTTTCATCATATTTTAGCTAAAAGAAAACATTGCAACAAGAAAATAGCTATTTCAAGAGTGGTAGGTATTCCAAAATCCAGCCCATGTAGCTTACAATATACAACGTATTCATTAAAATGACAGCCAAAATCTGAATGTTTATTATCTGATTGGTACCACGTTATGGTCACTTTTGCATGTCCAATGCTAAAATTATCCAAAGTATAGATCCTAATGCATAAATATGAATGTTTTAACAAAAATATCTATTTCAAGAATAGGTAAAATCTGACTTAATTTTTGTAAAAAATCATGTAAATATTTGCTTCCGCGCCCGAATTTTATAATTTTTCATCATATTTTAGCTAAAAGAAAACATTGCAACAAGAAAACTGCTATTTCAAGTGTGGTAGGTTGTTCTAGAATCCAGTCCATGTAGCTTACAATATACAACGTATTCATCAAGAAAAGGTAAAATCTGACTTTATTATTGTAAAAAATTATATAGATATTTGCTTCCGCGCCCGAATTTTATAATTTTATATTATATTTTAACAAAAAGAAAACATTGCAACAAGAAAATTGCTATTTAAAGTGTGGTAGGTATTTTAGAATCCAGCCTATGTAGCTTACAATATACAACGAATTAATCAAGAATAGGTAAAATATGACTTTAATTATGTAAAATATCATAGAAATATTTGCTTCCGCGCCCGAATTTTATAATTCTTCATCATATTTTAGCTAAAAGAAAACATTGCAATAAGAAAATTCCTATTTCAAGTGTAGTAGGTAATCTAGAATCCTGACCATGCAGCTTACAATATATAACGTATTCATCAAGAATAGGTAAAATATGATTTTACTTTTGTAAAAAATCATATAAATATTTGTTTCCGCGCCCAAATTTTATAATTCTTCAACATATTTTAGTTAAACGAAAACATTGCAACAAGAAAATTGCTATTTCAAGCGTGATAGGTATTGTAGAATCGAGTCCATGTAGCTTACAATATACAAGAAATTCAACAAGAATAGGTAAAATCTGACTTTATTTTTGTAAAATATCATATTAATATTTGCTTCCGCGCCCGAATTTTATAATTTTTCATCATATTTTAGCAAAAAGAAAACATCGCAACAAGAAAATTGATATTTCAAGTGTGGTAGGTATTCTAGAATCCAGCCCAAGTAGCTTACAAAATACAACGTATTCATCAAGAATTGGTAAAATCTGATTTTATTTTTGTAAAAAATCATATAAATATTTGCTTCCGCGCCCAAATTTTATAATTCTTCATCATATTTTAGCTAAACGAAAACATTGCAACAAGAAAATAGCTATTTCAAGTGTGCTAGGTAATCTAGAATCCCGCCCAAGTAGCTTACAATCTACAACGTATTCATCAAGGATAGGTAAAATTTGACTTTATTTTTGTAAATAATCATATAAATATTTGCTTCCGCGCCCGAATTTTATAATTTTTTATCATATTTTAGCTAAAAGAAATCATTGCAACAAGAAAGTTGCTATTTCAAATGTGATAGGTATTCCAGAGTCTAGCCCATGTAGCTTACAATATACAACTTATTCATGAAGAACAGGTAAAATCTGAATTTATTTTTGTAAAAAATCATAGATATATTAGTTTTTGCGCCCAAATTTTATAATTCTTTATCATATTTTAGCTAAAAGAAAACATTGAAACAAGAAAATTCCTATTTCAAATGTAGTAGGTATTCTAGAATCCAGCCCACGTAGCTTACAATATACAACGTATTTATCAAGAAAAGTTAAAATTTGACTTTATTTTTGTAAAAAATCATATAAATATTTGCTTCCGCGCCCGAATTTTATAATTTTTCATCATATTTTAGCTAAAAGAAAACATTGCAACAAGAAAATTGCTATTTCAAGTGCGGTAGGTATTCCAGAATCCAGCACAAGTAGCTTACAATCTACAACGTATTCATCAAGAATAGGTAAAATTTGACTTTATTTTTGTAAAAAATTATATGAATATTTGCTTCCGCGCCCAAATTTTATAATATTTCATCACATTTTAGCTAAAAGAAAACATCGCAACAAGAAAATTGCTATTTCAAGTGTGGTAGGTATTCTAGAATTCAGCCCACGTAGCTTACAATATACAACTTATTCATCAAGAAAAGTTAAAATCTGACTTTATTTTTGTAAAAAATCATATAAATATTTGCTTCCGCGCCCGAATTTTATAATTTTTTATCATATTTTAGCTAAAAGAAAACATTGCAATAAGAAAATTGCTATTTCAAGTGTGGTAGGTATTCCAGAATCCAGCCCATGTAGTTTACAATATACAACGTATTCATGAAGAACAGGTAAAATCTGACTTTATTTTTGTAAAAAATCATATAAATATTTTCTTCCGCGCCCGAAGTTTATAATATTTCATCATATTTTAGCAAAAAGAAAACATCGCAACAAGAAAATTGCTATTTCAAGTGTGGTAGGTATTCTAGAATCTAGCCCATGTAGCTTACAATATACAACGTATTCATCAAGAATAGGTAAAATCTGATTTTATGTTTGTAAAAAATCATATAAATATTTGCTTCCGCGCCCAAATTTTATAATTCTTCATCATATTTTAGCTAAACGAAAACATTGCAACAAGAAAATTGCTATTTCAAGAGTGCTAGGTAATCTAGAATCCCGCCCAAGTAGCTTACAATCTACAACGTATTTATCAAGAATAGGTAAAGTTTGACTTTATTTTTGTAAATAATCATATAATTATTTGCTTCCGCGACCGAATTTTATAATTTTTCATCATATTTTAGCTAAAAGAAAACATAGCAACAAGAAAGTTGCTATTTCAAATGTGATACGTTTTCCAGAGTCCAGCCCATGTAGCTTGCAATATACAACTTATTCATGAAGAACAGGTAAAATCTAACATTATTTTTGTAAAAAATCATAGAAATATTAGCTTCCGCGCACTTATTTTATAATTCTTTATCATATTTTAGCTAAAAGAAAACATTGCAACAAGAAAATTCCTATTTCAAGTGTAGTAGGTATTCTAGAATCCTGCCCATGTAGCTTACAATATATAACGTATTCATCAAGAATAGGTAAAATCTGATTTTACTTTTGTAAAAAATCATATAAATATTTGCTTCCGCGCCCAAATTTTATAATATTTCATCATATTTTAGCTAAAAGAAAAGATTGTAATAAGAAAATAGCTATTGCAAGTGTGGTAGGTATTTTAGAATCCAGCCCATGTAGATTACAATATACAACGTATTCATCAAGAAAGGTAAAATCTGATTTTTTTTGTAAAAAATCATATAAATATTTGCTTCCGCGCCCGATATTTATAATTCTTCATCATATTTTAGCTAAAAGAAAACATAGCAACAAGAAAATTGCTATTTCAAGTGTGCTAGGTAATCTAGAATCCCGCCCATGTAGCTTACAATATACAACGTATTCATCGCGAATAGGTAAAATATGACTTTATTTTTGTAAAAAATCATATAAATTTTTGCATCCGCGACCGAACTTTTTAATTCTTTATCATATTTTAGCTAAAAGAAAACATTGCAACTAGAAAATTGCTATTTCAAGTGTGGTAGGTATTCCAAAATCCAGCCCATGTAGCTTACAATATACAACGTATTCATTAAAATGACAGCCAAAATCTGAATGTTTATTATCTGATTGGTACCCACGTTATGGTCACTTTAGCATGTCCAATGCTAAAATTATCCAAAGTATAGATCCTAAAGCATGAATATGAATGTTTTAACAAAAATATCCATTTCAAGAATAGGTAAAATCTGACTTAATTTTTGTAAAAAATCATGTAAATATTTGCTTCCGCGCCCGAATTTTATAATTTTTTATCATATTTTAGCTAAAAGAAAACATTGCAACAAAAAAATTGCTATTTCAAGTGTGGTAGGTATTCTAGAATCTAGCACATGTAGCTTACAATATACAACGTATTCATTAAGAAAAGATAAAATCTGACTTTATTTTTGTAAAAAATCATATAAATATTTTCTTGCGCGCCCGAATTTTATAATTTTTCATCATATTTTAGCTAAAAGAAAACATTGCAACAAGAAAATTGCTATTTCAAGTGTGGTAGGTATTCTAGAATCCAGGCCATGTAGCTTACAATATACAACGTATTCATCAAGAAAAGATAAAATCTGACTTTATTTTTATAAAATATCATATAAATATTTGCTTCCGCGCCCGAATTTTATAATTTTTCATCATATTTTAGCACAAAGAAAACATAGCAACAAGAAAATTGCTATTTACAGTGTGGTAGGTTTTTTAGAATCCAGCCCATGTAGCTTACAATATACAACGTATTCATCAAGAAAAGATAAAATCTTACTTTATTTTTGTAAAAAATCATATAAATATTTTCTTGCGCGCCCGAATTTTATAATTTTTCATCATATTTTAGCAAAAAGAAAACATTGCCACAAGAAAATTGCTATTTAAAGTGTGGTAGGTATTTTAGAATCCAGCCTATGTAGCTTACAATATACAACGAATTCAACAAGAATAGATAAAATCTGACTTTATTTTTGTAAAATATCATTTAAATATTTGCTTCCGCGACCGAATTTTATAATTTTTCATCATATTTTAGCAAAAAGAAAACTTCGCAACAAGAAAATTGCTATTTCAAGTGAGGTAGGTATTCTAGAATCCAGCCCATGTAGCTTACAAAATACAACGTATTCATCAAGAATAGGTAAAAAATGACTTTATTTTTGTAAAAAATCATATAAATATTTGCTTCCGCGCCCGAATTTTATAATTTTTTATCATATTTTAGCTAAAAGAAAACATTGCAAACAAGAAAATTGCTATTTCAAGTGTGTTAGGTTTTTTAGAATCCAGCCCATGTAGCTTACAATATACAACATATTCATGAAGAACAGGTAAAATCTGACTTTATTTTTGTAAAAAATCATATAAATATTTGCTTCCGCGCCCGAATTTTATAATTTTTTATCATATTTTAGCAAAAAGAAAACATTGCAAACAAGAAAATTGCTATTTCAGGTGTGTTAGGTTTTTTAGAATGCAGCCCA
The DNA here is from genome assembly GCA_035578165.1 of Stenolophus ochropezus. Lineage (NCBI taxonomy): Eukaryota > Metazoa > Arthropoda > Insecta > Coleoptera > Carabidae > Stenolophus > Stenolophus ochropezus. Next base: position 560,645 of record JAQOWZ010000072.1, on the reverse strand, counting down.
TGTAGCTTACAATATACAACGTATTCATGAAGAACAGGTAAAATCTGACTTTATTTTTGTAAAAAATCATATAAATATTTGCTTCCGCGCCCGAATTTTATAATTTTTCATCATATTTTAGCAAAAAGAAAACATTGCAACAAGAAAATTGCTATTTAAAGTGTGGTAGGTTTTTTAGAATCCAGCCCATGTAGCTTATAATATACAACGAATTCATCAAGAATAGGTAAAATCTGATTTTATTTTTGTAATATATCATATAAATATTTATGAAGAACAGGTAAAATCTGACTTTATTTTTGTAAAAAATCATATAAATATTTGCTTCCGCGCCCGAATTTTATAATTTTTCATCATATTTTAGCAAAAAGAAAACATTGCAACAAGAAAATTGCTATTTAAAGTGTGGTAGGTTTTTTAGAATCCAGCCCATGTAGCTTATAATATACAAAGAATTCATCAAGAATAGGTAAAATCTGATTTAATTTTTGTAAAATATCATATAAATATTTGCTTCCGCGCCGGAATTTTATAATTTTTTATCATATTTTAGCATAAAGTAAACATCGCAACAAGATAATTGCTATTTCAAGTGTGGTAAGTATTCTAGAATCCCGCCCAAGTAGCTTACAATATACAACTTATTTATCAAGAATAGGTAAAATCTGACATTATTTTAGTAAAAAATCATATAAATATTTGCTTCCGCGCCTGAATTTTGTAATTCTTCTTCTTAACATTGCAACAAGAAAATTGCTATTTCAAGTGTGGTAGGTATTCTAGAATCCAGCGCATGTAGCTTACAATATACAACGTATTCATTAAAATGACAACCGAAAATTGAATGTTTATTATCTGATTGGTACCACGTTATGGTCACTTTTGCATGTCCAATACTTAAATAATCCATTGTATAGATCTTAAAGTATGAATTTGAATGTTTTAACATAAATATCCATTTCAAGAATAGATAAAATCTGACTTTATTTTTGTAAAAAATCATATAAATATTTGCTTCTGCGCCCGAATATAATAATTCTTCATCGTATTTTAGCTAAAAGAAAATAATGAAACTAAAAAATTGCTATTTCAGGTGTAGTAGTATTCTAAAATCCAGCCCATGATGCTTACAATATGCAACATATTCATCAAGAAAAGGTAAAATCTGACGTTATTTTTGTAAATAATCATAAAAATATTTGCTTCCGCACCCGAATTTTATAATTTTTTATCATAATTTAGCTAACAGAAATCATTGCAACAAGAAAATTGCTATTTCAAGTGTTGTAGGTATTTTAGAATCCAGCCCATGTAGGTTACAATATAGAACGTATTCATCAAAAATAGATAAAATCTGACTTTATTTTTGTAAAAAATCATATAAATATTTGATTCCGCGCACGAATTTTATAATTTTTCATCATATTTTAGCTAAAAGAAAACATTGCAAACAAGAAAATTGCTATTTCAAGTGTGGTAGGTATTCTAGAATCCAGCCCATGTAGCTTACAATATACAACGTATTCATGAAGAACAGATAAAATCTGACTTTATTTTTGTAAAAAATCATATAAATATTTGCTTCCGCGCCCGAATTTTATAATCTTTTATCATATTTTAGCAAAAAGAAAACATTGCAACAAGAAAATTGCTATTTAAAGTGTGGCAGGTTTTTTAGAATCCAGCCCATGTAGCTTACAATACACAACGAATTCATCAAGAATAGGTAAAATCTGATTTTATTTGTGTAAAATATCATATAAATATTTGCTTCCGCGATCGAATTTTATAATTTTTTATCATATTTTAGCATAAAGGAAACATCGCAACAAGAAAATTGCTATTTCATGTGTGGTAGGTATTCTAGAATCCCGCCCAAGTAGCTTACAATATACAACGTATTTATCAAGAATAGGTAAAATCTGACATTATTTTTGTAAAAAATCATATAAATATTGGCTTCCGCGCCTGAATTTTGTAATTCTTCATCATATTTTAGCTAAAAGAAAACAGTGCAACAAGAAAATTGCTATTTCAAGTGTGGTAGGTATTCTAGAATCCCGCCCAAGTAGCTTATAATATACAACGTATTCATCAAGAAAACGTAAAATCTGACTTTATTTTTGTAAAACATCATATAAATATTTGCTTCCGCGCCCGAATTTTATAATTCTTTATCATATTTTAGTCAAAACAAAACATTGCAACAAAAAAAATGCTGTTTCAAGTGTGGTAGGTAATCTAGAATCCAGCCCATGTAGCTAACAATATACAACGTATTCATTAAAATGACACCCAAAAATTAAATATTTATTATCTGATTAGCACCACGTTATGGTCACTTTTGCATGTCCAATGCTAATATTATCTATAGTATAGATCCTAAAACATGAATATGAACGTTTTAACAAAAATAACCATTTCAAGAATAGGTTAAATATGACATTATTTTAAAAAAAAATCATGTAAATATTTGTTTCCGCGCCCAAATTTTATAATTCTTTATTAAACTTTAGCTAAAAGAAAACATTGCAACAAGAAAATTGCAATTTCAAGTGTGGTAGGTATTCTAGAATCCAGCCCATGTAGCTCACAATATACAACGTATTCATTAAAATGACAACCGAAAATTGATTGTTTATTATCTTATTGGTACCATGTTATGGTCACTTTTGCATGTCCAATACTTAAATAATCCATTGTATAGATCTTAAAGTATGAATATGAATGTTTTAACAAAAATATCCATTTCAAGAATAGATAAAATCTGACTTTATTTTTGTAAAAAATCATATAAATATTTGCTTCTGCGCCCGAAAATAATAATTCTTCATTGTATTTTAGCTAAAGGAAAATATTGCAACTAAAATTTGCTATTTCAGGTGTAGTAGTATTCTAAACTCCAGCACATGAAGCTTAGAATATGCAACATATTCATCAAGAAAAGGTAAAATCTGTCTTTATTTTTGTAAAAAATCATATAAATATTTGCTTCCGCGCCCGAATTTTATAATTCTTTATCATATTTTAGCTAAAAGAAAACATTGCAACAAGAAAATTGCTATTTTAAGTGTGGTAGGTATTCTAGAATCCAGCCTATGTAGCTTACATTATACAACGTATTCATCAAGGATAGGTAAAATAAGACATTATTTTTGTAAAAAATTATATAAATATTTGCTTTCGTGCCCGAATTTTATAATTCTTCATCATATTTTAGCTAAAAGAAAACATTGCTACAAGAAAATTGCTTTTTCAAGTGTTGTAGGTATTCTAGAATCCAGCCCACTAGCTTACAATATACAACGTATTCATTAAAATGACACCCGAAATTTGAATATTTCTTATGTGATTGGTACCACGTTATGGTCACTTTTGCATGTCAATTGCTAAAATTATCCATAGTATAGAACCTAAAGCATAAATATGAATGTTTTAACAAAAATATCCATTTCAAGAATAGGTAAAATCTGACTTTATTTTTGTAAAAAATCATATAAATATTTGCTTACGCGCCCGATTTTTATAATTCTTCATCATATTTTATCTAAAAGAAAACATTGCAACAAGAAAATTGCTATTTCAAGTGTGATAGGTATTCTAGAATCCAGCCCATGTAACTTATAATATACAACGTATTCATCAAGAAATCGTAAAATCTGACTTTATTTTTGTCAAACATCATATAAATATTTGCTTCCCCCCCGAATGTTATAGTTTTTCATCATATTATAGCTAATAAAAAACATTGCAACATGAAAATTGCTATTTCAAGTGTGGTAGGTATACTAGAATCCAGCCCATGTAGCTTACAATATACAACGTACTCATCAAGAATAGGTAATATCTGACTTTATATTTGTAAGAAATTATATAAATATTTGCTTCCAAGCCCGAATTTTATAATTCTTCATCATATTTTAGCTAAAAGAAAACATTGGAATAAAAAAATTGCTATTTCAAGTCTGGTATGTATTCTAGAATCCAGCCCATGTAGCTTACAATATACAACGTATTCATCAAGAATTGTTAAAATCTGACATAATTTTTGTAAAAAATCATATAAATATTTGCTTCCGCGCCCGAATTTTTTAATTCTTTATCATATTTTAGCTAAAAGAAAACATTGCAACAAGAAAGTTGCTATTTCAAGTGTGGTAGGTATTCCAGAATCCAGCCCATGTAGCTTACAATATATAACGTATCCAAAAAGAAAATGTAAATTCTGACTTTATTTTTGCAAAAAATCATATTAATATTTGCTTCCGCGCCTGAATTTTATAATTTTTCATCATGTTTTAGCTAAGAGAAAACATTGCAACAAAAAATTGCTATTTCAAGTGTGCTAGGATTTCTAGAATCCAGCCCATGTAGCCTACAATATACAACGTATTCATAAAGAATAGGTAAAATCTGACTTTCTGTTTGTAAAAAATCATATAAATATTTGCTTCCGCGCCTGCATTTTATAATATTTCACCATATTTTAGCTAAAAGAAAATATTGCAACAAGAAAATTGCTATTTCAAGTGTGCTAGGTATTATAGAATCCAGCCAACGTAGCTTACAATATACAACGTATTCATTAAAATGACACCAGATAATTGAATGTTTATTATCTGATTGATACCACGTTATGGTCACTTTTGCACGCCCAATGCTAAAATTATCAATGGTGTAGATCATAAAGCATGAATATGAATGTTTTAACAAAAATATCCATTTAGAGAATAGGTAAAATCTGAGTTTATTTTTGTAAAAAATCATATAAATATTTGATTCAGCACCCGAATTTTATAATTCTTTATCATATTTTAGCTAAAAGAAAATATTGCAAAAAGAAAATTGCTATTTCAAGTGTGGTAGGTATTCTAGAATCCAGCCAATGTAGCTTAAAATATACGACGTATCCATCAAGAAAAGGTAAAATCTGATTTTAATTTTGTAAAAAATCTTATAACTATTTACTTATGCGCCTGAATTTTATAACTTTTCATCATATTTTTGCTAAAATAAAATATTGCAACAAGAAAATTGCTATTTCAATTGTAGGAGTTATTCTAGAATCCAGCCAATGTAGCTTACAATATAGAACGTATTCATCAAGAACAGTTAAAATCTGACTTTATTTTTGTAAAAAATCATATAAATATTTGCTTCCGCGCCCGAATTTTATAATTCTTCATCATATTTTAGTTAAAAGAAAACATTGCAAAAAGTAAATTGCTATTTCAAGTGTGGTAGGTATTCTAGAATCCAGCCCATGTAGCTTACAAAATACAACGTATTCATCAAGAATAGGTAAAAAATGACTTTATTTTTGTAAAAAATCATATAAATATTTGCTTCCGCGCCCGAATTTTATGATTCTTCATCATATTTTAGCTAAAAGAAAACATTGCAACAAGAAAATTGCTATTTCAAGTGTGGTAAATTTTCTAGAATCCAGCCCATGTAGCTTACAATATACAACGTATTTATTCAAATAACACACAAAATTGAATGTTTATTATCTGATTGGTACCACGTTATGGTCACTTTTGCATGTCCAATGCTAAAATTATCCATAGTATACATCCTAAAGCATGAATATGAATGTTTTAAAAAATATCCATTTCAAGAATTGGTAAAATCTGATTTTATTTTTGTAAAAAATCATATAAACATTTGCTTCCGCGCTCGAATTTTATAATTTTTCATCATATTTTTGCTAAAAGAAAACATTACAACAAAAAAATTGCTATTTCAAGTGTGGTAGGTATTCTAGATTCCAGCCCATGTAGCTTACAATAACCAACGTATTCATCAAGAAAAGGTAAAATTTGACTTTATTTTTGTAAAAAATCATATAAATATTTGCTTCCGCGCCCGAATTTTATAATTTTTCATCATATTTTAGCTAAAAGAAAACATTGCAACAAGAATATTGCTATTTCAAGGGTGGTTTTTAAACTAGAATCTAGCCCATGTAGCTTACAATATACAACGTATTCATCAAGAATAGGTAAAATCTGACTTTATTTTTGTAAAAAATCATATAAATATTTGCTTCCGCTCCCGAATTTTATAATTTTTCATCATATTTTAGCTAAAAGAAAACATTGCAACAAGAAAATTGCTATTTCAAGTGTGCTAGGTATTCTAGAATCCAGCCCATGTAGCTTACAATGTACAACGTATTCATCAAGAATAGGTAAAATCTGACTTTAGTTTTGTAAAAAGTCTGTAACGTATTTATATGTATATGTATATGCGACTAAAATATCGCCAGATAGCTCAAAATATTTATAACATTACGTTTTTACAAAAGAAATATATATAAAATTACATACCGTCTCGCTGAAATTTACTAATCTCACTTGACAGTAACTAACAATTGTCTTTACTTGACAAACAAATAATAATTGAATTAATTAAATGACATTGACATTAACTTGACATTGAAATTTACATTTACATTGACAACTAAGAGGTTGGTATGATGCGAATTTGGATGCACATGTCAAAAGTTTTATAAAAAGTATAAATTCTCAGACTAAGGAAATAAGTACAAGTAATTAATAATCATTATATTGTACTTTGTAACTAATTTGGGATATTATTATCCAATATCAATAAATTGATTAACCAAACGTGTAAGTGTTGGAAGTAAATATAACCTCACTTTATCAGCATGGTGAGCATTGAAGAAAAAATTAACAAAAAGTTCATATCAAGATAGACTCTCTAGATAAAATAGGAGAAGATGTTCAGCTCATCAAATCGAATATATGCAATATATCGGAATTAATAAAAAAGGTCTCAGAAAAAATTAAATCACTGGAAATGTCCATGAAATCGAATGTACAAACTACGAAAAGTCTAACTAAAAGTACCAAAAAGAAAAATCTTATTATTTTTTGTATTATGGAGCAAGCTCGAATTGGCAAATACGTTAATTTCCATCTTTAAACAGTATCTAAATGTGATCATAACTATTACACAATTAGAAGATGTATTCAGGTTAGGAAAGAATAATCCACAGAAAATTCGTCCAGTTTTACTAACACTGTCTAGTGTGATAACAAACATTTACATGAAATTTGACAGTAGCGTGGAAGAGCGAAATAAGCGAAAAAATCACATCGCGGAAGTTAAGGCACTCCAGGCGCAAGGCAACAACGCTAGAAAAGTAAGAAATGAGATTATCATTTCTGGAAACAACGCTGACGACATCGGAGGAGGTAAAAGAGACCGGCAATCATCAGAGGAGTCCCCCTCGAATTCCACACAACTCTCCAAAATTGTTAAGCCCAATCCAGGAGGGCCAATCCACCAACAGTATGCCAGTACCAACGAAGAACGTACTGCAGTTAATTTTTTAGCCAAAACTCCGCAGAACACAAAGCATCGAATGAAGTAATATCTATAGACAAGTATAACCCTGCTTCAAATAATTTTAATCAAAATCTAAATATCAGTAATGGTTTAACAAATTTTTATTTTGAAAATAACTTATCTATATTTTTTTGGAATATTCATGGAATAAATTCACTTTTCAATGTTGACCCTGAAATAAAAAGTAAGCTATGTAATGCGCACATTATTTGTTTGTGTGAAACTTGGACATGTTACGAGAATGTTAAATTACCCCAATTTTTAGAGAACTTCGAGATAAAGATAGTTATTGTAGCAATTAAAGAAAAAGATAAAGGTAGAGCAAGCGGTGGCTTAATAATTCTTTTAAAAAAGGATAAAAATATTGAGTTTCAAAGTTTAGAGCAAAATAATTTTTGTGTATTCTTTCGTATTTATACTAAATTTAATAGTTATATTATTGGGTCATTATATTTAAAACCTGGTATAAATATTGACTTTTATTTGGATATGTTGTATGATTCTATTGATACAATTTTGGGTGCTTATACTGATCATAAATTTATCCTGTTAGGGGATTTTAATTCGAAAATTGGCCAATTGAACCAAGCCCCGCATATTACTTTTTTTGCAACAATGTCTGGGAGGAAAGACTTTCTTTGCATACCGTGGAGGATCCAAAGGGCAAGAAACTAGTTATAGTAATGGAAAACTTAAATTTATTTGTTTTAAATGGTCGCACTTCAGGAGATTATCCAGGTAAAATTACTTTCTGTAATAAAAATGGTCAAAGTACAATTGATTTAGCCTGAGTTACTGTAAACACCCTAGAAAGCATCACAAATTTCGAAATTATTGACTCATTAGCGTCATCAGACCATAGTATTTGTGCTCTGCTTGTTGAGGATTTGTCTTTTGTTAATAAACACAAATATAATCACTTATAATAAAGAACACAATTAATACACAATCAATTTTAAATTTTGTGAATCTACTAAAAATCAGTATATAGCTTCCTTAGAACAATCTAGTAACATTTACTTCAGTAGCCAAAACAGTGATGAATTGAATAGTAATCTTATTAGCGCCATTAAAAATTCAGCGTGTTGCTCGGGCATGCTTCATATTCGTAAAACAAGCCCTCGGAGTTCTTTGAAAGAAGACCGGGCATGGTTTAATACGGAGTGTAAAATTGCTAAATCACAGGCCAAAATATGCTTGAGAAACTACAGGAAAACGAATAACTGGGCTGACCTTGATTTATACATTGATGCAAAAAAACATTATAGACAAACTTTAAGTAATGTAAATAATGCTATTTTTTAGAAATTAGAAATAACTTGGCAAATATAAAAAATCCTCAACAATTCTGGCAAACAATTCAAAAATTAAAAACAAAACCCTAACTAAATGATACAATTAACTTGAAAAATTGGGAAACATTTTTCGCCGAACAATTCTCTTCCCCACTATTGTCAAATACGGACTATTTTGACTGCATGCATCCAGTATTAGACAAGGAAATATCACTTGAAGAACTTAAAACTTCTATCATTCTATATTCATTCTATATTGATTACAATAGACGAAGAAATACTAGCAATTCTATCCCTGGGTCCAAAATTTAGCTACAAACATTTTAATTACCGTAATAACAAAAAATTAATTATAGACTGTTATGTAAATTTATCATTAACAATAGACAAATCTGATCTTCCCAATAAAACCGATCTTAAGTATAAAATAAGTCATATATTGCAAAAGAGGATAACACAATTAAAAACCGAAAAATTAACCTTCCCAGAGACAGAATTGCTAGCATGGATTCGGAAAACCCAATTTTTCATAAAAAATAACAAAGAAAATATTATTTGTACTAAAGCTGATAAAGGTGCAAAGACGGTTATAATGTATAGACACGATTACAATACTAAAGCTTCGGAAATATTAGACGATACAGATACATACAAACCATTAAACAGAAATCCAATTAATAAATTAGATAAAAATTGTAAAACTTATTTGAAATCAATAAATAAACCTGAATTAATTATACAAAATCCATCAATCGGTAGGATGTACATGCAACCTAAGATTCATAAAAATAATGTTCCCCTCCGACAAATTACTTCAACTATTGACACTCCCACAAATAAACTTGCTAAATACTTAAACTCAACTATTAACAATATAACTGCCATATCTCCGCACATAGTCAAGAACTCTTTCGATTTGGTACATGATATTTCTAAACTACAAACTCCTGATAATTTTACTATTTTCTCACTCGATGTAACTGCATTGTATCCTTCCATTCCTCAACAACTTGTAATACAATGTATCCACGAACAGTGGCATAACCTTCAAGAGTTCACGGATCTCTCTACAGAACAATTTATCACTGGTCTTAAATTATGTTTTGAATCTTCAGTTTTCAGTTTTTGTAATAAATTTTACATGCAAATAGATGGTACACCTATAAGTGCGAGTATTAGTAGCTCTTTAGCAGAACTAGTACTACAAAAACTGGAAAATGAGATTCTCACTATTAACGAATATAATATTTTGTACTATAAAAGATACGTGGACGATTGTATTGTTATATCCCCATCTATCTTCATTGATAACATTCTTTCTAAATTTAATTCTTTTCACCCAAAACTTAAATTTACAATCGAATATTCTGTCAACAATAGTATTAATTTTCTGGATACAAGTTTATTAATATTTAACAATCGAATTATCACTAATTGGTACCGCAAGCCCACAGCTTCAGGCCGATATTTTAATTTTTCTCTTACACTAATTTACAGTACAAAATAAGTGTTATAAATTCTTTAGTTGATAGAGCAATTAAACTTTCACATGAACAATATCACCATTTAAATTTGCATTTCATATATAATACACTTTTAAAAAATGGCTATCCTGAAAATTTCATTTTAAAACATTTAAACAAAAGATATCACAAAAATTTACACCAAGATACAATTGCAGTTGTTGAGGATGAAGGGATACAAGAACCTAATAAGATTTTTACTAAAAATTCCATTTGACCATGAACTTAATTCCATTCTTCACAAATTGTTTACTCACTCTAATATTAAAATAGCCAACAATTGTAATGTTACTACTTTTAATTTATTTAATCATCTTAAAGATAAAAAAGACGTTGGTAGTATCAAAAATGTCGTTTACCAAATTGAATGCGGTTCTTGTAACAAAAAATATGTAGGAGAAACATCTCAACCTATACAAAAACGCATCTATCAACATAACTTCCATTGCCTTTGACTAAATGAGCATCATAGTGCACTTTGCAAACATTCTATAGTTACAGGTCATAAATTCAAATTTAAGGAATTTAAAATTTTAGATATTGTACCTTACCGATATCACAGACTTCTTTATGAAACTATTTATGTCAACATGGATAAAGAAAATAATATCAACAACCATACAGATTTTAATAATAATATCCAGCATCTCAAACAGTTATTGCCATTACTAAAATAAAAATAATTTTTATTTTAAATTTTGCCGCCGCCTACCTTCTGCTTAGTACGTGACATGCCTGTATCTTATTTTTGTTGTTCAAGGAACGGGAGGGGCAGGAACTGTAATAATCTCATAACAGGAATTGCAGCCCCTAACACTCAAGAAGCCTTTCTGGCTAATGATGGGAATACAGCCGGATGGGATTTTCAAATAGCATCACAGAATCATGTTCAGCGTATGTTTTCAACACCCGCTGAAATAGACAATTTTATTAAAAAAGTAGAAAAATTTCCTTTTAAATTCGAGACACGGATTCTGGACCTCACGGACGCAAGTAATATTTCGGGATGCGACGCTCACCGCCTCCAAACTCACACAAACACGTTAAGGATAAAATTATTCACCTTAATCAGTGCCTGCCACGCTCGACATTTATTACCGGATGTGATAGATATGCGGACACTACAAGCAGATTTAGATAAATTCTCAGCTGCGGTGAAACAAAATGGGTATAAGTTGTCGCCGCCTACCTTCTGCTTAGTACGTGACATGCCTGTATCTTCTTTTTGTTGTTTCCCCTTCTTTCTTTCTTTACATATTTTTCAAACTAGTTCAATTCAGTTCGTTCGTACCTATACTTCGTAGGATATGGTATTATTACTTTTTGTTATTTGTAATAATGTAGTTTCATACTTAATCTTCTTCGTTGCTTTAATAACATAAAGTATTTTATCTACAATCAACATGTTATTTAAACTACACACATTATTTTAATGTTAAAAACATATGTCATTTGGTGAGTGTATTTATTTGTTATTTACCTTTATATATTGTAACAAACATTGTAATCTTATTTATAGCTGATGATGGATTAATGTCAATCCGAAACGTCCAATTTATATGTCAAATTTCAATAAATGGGACACATGAGCCCAAGTACAACAATTTATTTATTCTTGAAATTGATATTTTTGTCATCATTCATATTCATGCTTTAGGATCTTAACTATGGATGGTTTTAGCATTGGACATGCAAAAGAGACCAAAACGTGGTACTAATCAGATAATAAACATTCAGTTGTCGGGTGTCATTTTAATGAATACGTAGTATATTGTAAACTACATGGGCTGGATTCTAGAATACGTACCACACCATAATAGCAATTTTCTTGTTGCAATGTTTTCTTTTAGCTAAAATATGATAAAGAATTATAAAATTCGGGCGCGGAAACAAATATTTATAATTTTTACAAAAACTAAGTCAGTTTTTACTTATACTTGAAATGGATATTTTTATTAAAACATTCATATTCATGCTTTAGGGTCTATACTATGGATAGTTTTAGCATTGGATATGCAGAAGTGACCAAAAGTGGTACTAATCAGATAATAAACATTCAATTTTCGGGTGTCATTTTAATGAATACGTTGTATATTGTAAGATACATGGGCTGGATTCCAGAATATCTACCACACTTGAAAAAGCAATTTTCTTGTTGCAATGGTTTCTTTTAGCTAAAATATGATGAAGGATTATAAAATTCGGGCGCGGAAGCAAATATTTATATAATTTTTTTCCAAAAATAAAGTCAGATTTTACCCATTCTTGAAATGAATATTTTTGTTAAAACATTCATATTCATGCTTTAGGATCTGTACTATGGATGGTTTTAATCATTGGACATGCAAAAGTGACACAAAACGTGGTACTAATCAGATAAGAAACATTCAATTTTCGGGTATCATTTTTAAGAATACGTTGTATATTGTAAGCTACATGAGCTGGATTCTAGAATACCTACCACACTTGAAATAGCAATTTTCTTGTTGCAATGTTTTTTTTTTTAGCTAAAATATGAAGAAGAATTATAAAATTCGGGTGCGGAAGCAAATATTTATATGATTTTTTACAAAAATAAAGTCAGATTTTACCTATTCTTGAAATGAATACTTTTGTTAAAACATTCATATTCATGCTTTAGGATCTGTACTGTGGATGGTTTTAATCATTAGACATGCAAATTGACCAAAACGTGGTTTCAATCAGATAATAAACATTCAATTTTAGGGTGTCATTTTAATGAATACGTTGTATATTGTAAGCTACATGGGCTGGATTCTAGAATACCTACCACACTTGAAATAGCAGTTTTCTTGTTGCAATGTTTCCTTTTAGCTGAAATATGATGAAGAATTATAAAATTTTGGCGCGGAAGCAAATATTTATATGATTTTTTACAAAAATAAAATCAGATTTTTTCCTATTCTTAAAATGAATATTTTTGTTAAAACATTCATATTTATGTTTTAGGATCTATACTATGGATGGTTTTAGCATGGGACATACAAAAGTGACAAGAACGTGATACCACTCTGATAATAAACATTCAATTTTCGGGTGTCATTTTTAAGAATACGTTGTATATTGTAAGCTACATGGGCTGGATTCTAGAATACCTACCACACTTGAAATAGCAATTTTCTTGTTGCAATGTTTTTTTTTAGCTAAAATATGAAGAAGAATTATAAAATTCGGGTGCGGAAGCAAATATTTATATGATATTTTACAAAAATAAAGTCAGATTTTACCTATTCTTGATATGGATATTTTTGTTAAACCATTCATATCCATGCTTTAGGATCTATACTATGGATGGTTTTAGCATTGGACATAAAAAAGAGACCAAAACGTGGTACCAATCAGATAATAAATATTCAATTTTCGGGTGTCATTTTAATGAATACGTTGTATATAGTAAGCTACTTGAAATAGATATTTTTGTTAAAACATTCATAGTCATGTTTTAAGGTCTATACTATGGATGGTTTTAGCATTGGAATTGCAAAAGTGACCAAAACGTGTTACCAATTAGATAATAAACATTTAATTTTCGGGTGTCATTTTTAAGAATACGTTGTATATTGTAAGCTACATGGGCTGGATTCTAGAATACCTACCACCCTTGAAATAGCAATTTTCTTGTTGCAATGTTTTCTATTAGCTAAAATATGATGAATAATTATAAAATTCGGGCGCGGAAGCAAATATTTATATGATTTTTTACAAAAATAAAGTCAGATTTTTTCCTATTCTTAAAATGAATATTTTTTTAAAACATTTATATTCATGCTTTAGGATCTATACTATGGATGGTTTTAGCATTGGACATGCAAAAGTAACCAAAACGTGGAACTAATCAGATAATAAACATTCAATTTTCGGGTGTCATTTTAATGAATACGTTGTATACTATAAGCTACATAGGCTGGATTCTGGAATATCTATCACACTTGAAATTGCAATTTTCTTGTTGCAATGTTTTCTTCAAGCTAAAATATGATGAAGAACTATAAAATTCGGGCGCGGAAGCAAATATTTATATGATTTTGCCCCAAAATAAAGTCAGATTTTACATATTCTTGAAATGAATATTTTTCTTAAAACATTCATATTCATGCTTTAGGATCTATACTATGGATGGTTTTAGCATTGGACATGCAAATGTGACCAAAACGTGGTACCAATCAGATAATAAACATTTAATTTTCGGGTGTCATTCTAATGAATACGTTGTATATTCTAAGCTACATGGGCTGGATTCTAGAATACATACAACAATTGAAATAGCAATTTTCTTGTTGCAATGTTTTTGTTAAGCTAAAATATTGAAACGGATTATAAAATTCGGGCGCGGAAGCAAATTTTTATATGATTTTGTCCAAAAATAAAGTCAGATTTTACCTTTTCTTGAAATGGATATTTTTGTTAAAACATTCATTATTATGCTTTAGGATCTATACTGTGGATGGTTTTAGCATTGCACATGGTAATGTGACCCAAACGTGGTACCAATCAGGTAATAAACATTCAATTTTCGGGTGTGATTTATTGAGTACGTTGTATATTGTACGCTACATGGACTGGATTCTAGAATACCTACTTCATTTGAAATAGCAATTTTCTTGTTGCAATGTTTTCTTTTAGCTATAATATGATGAAAACTTATATAATTCGGGCGCGGAAGCAAATATTTATATGATTTTTTATAAGAATTAAGTCAGATTTTACTTATTCTTAAAATGAATATTATTGTTAAAACATTCATATTCATGCTTTAGGATCTGTACTATGGATGGTTTTAATCATTATACATGCAAAAGTGACCAAAACGTGGTACCAATCAAATAATAAATATTCAATTTTCGGGTGTCATTTTAATAAATACGTCGTATATTGTAAGCTACATGAGCTGGATTCTAGAATACCTACCACACTTAAAATAGCAGTTTTCTTGTTGCAATGTTTCCTTTTAGCTAAAATATGATGAAGAATTATAAAATTCGGGCGCGAAAGCAAATATTTATATGATTTTTACAAAAATAACGTTAGATTTTACCATTTCTTGAAATGGATATTTTTGTTAAAACATTCGTATTCATTCTTTAGGATCTATACTATGGATGGTTTTAGCATTGGACATGCAAAAGCGACCAAAACGCGGTACCAATCAGATAATAAACATTCAATTTTCGGGTGTCGTTTTAATGAATACGTTCTATAATGTAAGCTACATGGGCTGGATTCTAGAAAACCTACCACACTTGAAATAGCAATTCTTTTGTTGCAATGGTTTTTTTTAGCTAAAATAAGATGAAAAATTATAAAATTTGGGCGCAGAAGCCAATATTTATATGATTTTTTACTAAAATAATGCCAGATTTTACCTATTCTTGAAATGCATATTTTTGTTAAAACATTAATATTCATGCTTTAGGATCTATACTATTTATGTTTTTAAGCATTGGACATACAAAAGTGACCAAAACGTGGTACCAATCAAATGATAAACATTCAATTTTCAGGTGTCATTTTTATGATTACGTTCTATATTGTAAGCTACATGGGCTGGATTCTAGAATACCTGCCACACTTGAAATAGCAATTTTCTTGCTGCAATGTTTTCTTTTAGCTAAAATATGGTAAAGAATTATAAAATTCGGGCGCAGAAGCAAATATTTAAATGATTTTTTACAAAAATAGTGTCAGATATTACCGATTCTTGAAATGGATATTTTTGTTAAAACATTTATATTCATGCTTTACGATCTATACAATGGATGGTTTTAGCATAAGACATGCAAAAGTGACCAAAACGTGGTACCAATCAGATAATATACATTCAATTTTCGGGTGTTATTTTAATGAATACGTTGTATATAGTAAGCTACTTGAAATGGATATTTTTGTTAAAACATTCATATTCATGCTTTAGGATCTATACTATGGATGGTTTTAGCATTGGACATGCAAAAGTAACCAAAACGTGGAACTAATCAGATAATAAACATTCAATTTTCGGGTGTCATTTTAATGAATACGTTGTATACTGTAAGCTACATAGGCTGGATTCTGGAATATCTACCACACTTGAAATAGCAATGTTTTCTTTAAGCTAAAATATGATTTATATTATTTTGCCCAAAAATTAAGTCAGATTTTACCTATTCTTGAAATGAATATTTTTCTTAAAACATTCATATTCATGCTTTACGATCTATACAATGGATGGTTTTAGCATAAGACATGCAAAAGTGACCAAAACGTGGTACCAATCAGATAATATACATTCAATTGTCGGGTGTTATTTTAATGAATACGTTGTATATAGTAAGCTACTTGAAATGGATATTTTTGTTAAAACATTCATATTCATGCTTTAGGATCTATACTATGAATGGTTTTAGCATTGGACATGCAAAAGTAACCAAAACGTGGAACTAATCAGATAATAAACATTCAATTTTCGGGTGTCATTTTAATGAATACGTTGTATACTGTAAGCTACATAGGCTGGATTCTGTAATATCTACAAAACTTGAAATAGCAATTTTCTTGTTGCAATGTTTTCTTTAAGCTAAAATATGATTTATATGATTTTGCCCAATAATAAAGTCAGATTTTACCTATTCTTGAAACATTCAAATTTCGGGTGTAATTTTAAAGAATACGTTTTATATACTAAACTACTTGAAATGGATATTTCTTTTTTAAAACATTCATATTCATGCTTTAGGGTCTATACTATGGATGGTTTTAGCATTGGACATGCAAAAGTGACCAAAACGTGGTACCAATCAAATAATAAACATTCAATTTTCAGGTGTCATTTTTATGAATACGTTGTATATTGTAAGCTACATGGGCTGGATTCTAGAATACCTACCACCCTTGAAATAGCAATTTTATTGTTGCAATGTTTTCTATCAACTAAAATATGATGAAGAATTATAAAATTCGAGCGCGAAACCAAATATTTATATAATTTTTTACAAAAATAAAGTCAGATTTTACCTATTCTTGAAATGGATATTTTTGTTAAAACATTCATATTCATGCTTTAGGATCTAAACTATGGATGGTTTTCGCATTGGACATGTAATAGTAACCAAAACGTGGAACTAATCAGATAATAAATATTCAATTTTCGGGTGTCATTTAAATGAATACGTTGTATACTGTAAGCTACATAGGCTGGATTCTGGAATATCTACCACACTTGAAATAGCAATTTTCTTGTTGCAATGTTTTCTTTAAGCTAAAATATGATTTATATTATTTTGCCCAAAAATTGAGTCAGATTTTACCTATTCTTGAAATGAATATTTTTCTTAAAACATTCATATTCATGCTTTAGGATCTATACTATGGATGGTTTTAGCATTGGACATGCAAATGTGACCAAAACGTGGTACCAATCAGATAATAAACATTTAATTTTCGGGGGTCATTTTAATGAATACGTTGTATATTGTAAGCTACATGGGCTGGATTCTAGAATACATACAACACTTGAAATAGCAATTTTCTTGTTGCAATGTTTTTGTTAAGCTAAAATATTGAAACGGATTATAAAATTCGGGCGCGGAAGCAAATTTTTATATGATTTTGTCCAAAAATAAAGTCAGATTTTACCTTTTCTTGAAATGGATATTTTTGTTAAAACATTCATTATTATGCTTTAGGATCTATACTGTGGATGGTTTTAGCATTGCACATGCTAATGTGACCCAAACGTGGTACCAATCAGGTAATAAACATTCAATTTTCGGGTGTGATTTATTGAGTACGTTGTATATTGTACGCTACATGGACTGGATTCTAGAATACCTACTACATTTGAAATAGCAATTTTCTTGTTGCAATGTTTTCTTTTAGCTATAATATGATAAAAACTTATATAATTCGGGCGCGGAAGCAAATATTTATATGATTTTTTATAAGAATTAAGTCAGATTTTACCTATACTTAAAATGAATATTATTGTTAAAACATTCATATTCATGCTTTAGGATCTGTACTATGGATGGTTTTAATCATTATACATGCAAAAGTGACCAAAACGTGGTACCAATCAAATAATAAATATTCAATTTTCGGGTGTCATTTTAATAAATACGTCGTATATTGTAAGCTACATGAGCTGGATTCTAAAATACCTACCACACTTAAAATAGCAGTTTTCTTGTTGCAATGTTTCCTTTTAGCTAAAATATGATGAAGAATTATAAAATTCGGGCGCGAAAGCAAATATTTATATGATGTTTACAAAAATAAAGTTAGATTTTACCATTTCTTGAAATGGATATTTTTGTTAAAACATTCATATTCATTCTTTAGGATCTATACTATGGATGGTTTTAGCATTGGACATGCAAAAGCGACCAAAACGCGGTACCAATCAGATAATAAACATTCAATTTTCGGGTGTCGTTTTAATGAATGCGTTCTATAATGTAAGCTACATGGGCTGGATTCTAGAATACCTACCACACTTGAAATAGCAATTCTTTTGTTGCAATGTTTTCTTTTAGCTAAAATATGGTAAAGAATTATAAAATTCGGGCGCGGAAGCAAATATTTAAATGATTTTTTACAAAAATAGTGTCAGATATTACAGATTCTTGAAATGGATATTTTTGTTAAAACATTAATATTCATGCTTTAGGATCTATACAATAGATGGTTTTAGCATAAGACATGCAAAAGTGACCAAAACGTGGTACCAATCAGATAATATACATTCAATTTTCGGGTGTTATTTTAATGAATACGTTATATATAGTAAGCTACTTGAAATGGATATTTTTGTTAAAACATTCATATTCATGCTTTAGGATCTATACTATGGATGGTTTTAGCATTGGACATGCAAAAGTAACCAAAACGTGGAACTAATCAGATAATAAACATTCAATTTTCGGGTGTTATTTTAATGAATACGTTGTATACTGTAAGCTACATAGGCTGGATTCTGGAATATCTACCAAACTTGAAATAGCAATTTTCTTGTTGAAATGTTTTCTTTAAGCTAAAATATGATTTATATGATTTTGCCCAATAATAAAGTCAGATTTTACCTATTCTTGAAACATTCAAATTTCGGGTGTAATTTTAATGAATACGTTTTATATACTAAACTACTTGAAATGGATATTTTTTTGTTAAAACATTCATATTCATGCTTTAGGGTCTATACTATGGATGGTTTTAGCATTGGACATGCAAAAGTGACCAAAACGTGGTACCAATCAAATTATAAACATTCAATTTTCAGGTGTCATTTTTATGAATACGTTGTATATTGTAAGCTACATGGGCTGGATTCTAGAATACCTACCACACTTGAAATAGCAATTTTATTGTTGCAATGTTTTCTATTAGCTAAAATATGATGAAAAATTATAAAATTCGAGCGCGAAACCAAATATTTATATAATTTTTTACAAAAATAATGTCAGATTTTACTTATTCTTGAAATGGATATTTTTGTTAAAACATTCATATTCATGCTTTAGAATCTATACTATGGATGGTTTTAGCATTGGACATGCAATAGTAACCAAAACGTGGAACTAATCAGATAATAAATATTCAATTTTCGGGTGTCATTTAAATGAATACGTTGTATACTGTAAGCTACATAGGCTGGATTCTGGAATATCTACCACACTTGAAATAGCAATGTTTTCTTTAAGCTAAAATATGATTTATATTATTTTGCCCAAAAATTAAGTCAGATTTTACCTATTCTTGAAATGAATATTTTTCTTAAAACATTCATATTCATGCTTTACGATCTATACAATGGATGGTTTTAGCATAAGACATGCAAAAGTGACCAAAACGTGGTACCAATCAGATAATATACATTCAATTTTCGGGTGTTATTTTAATGAATACGTTGTATATAGTAAGCTACTTGAAATGGATATTTTTGTTAAAACATTCATATTCATGCTTTAGGATCTATACTATGGATGGTTTTAGCATTGGACATGCAAAAGTAACCAAAACGTGGAACTAATCAGATAATAAACATTCAATTTTCGGGTGTCATTTTAATGAATACGTTGTATACTGTAAGCTACATAGGCTGGATTCTGGAATATCTACCAAACTTGAAATAGCAATTTTCTTGTTGCAATGTTTTCTTTAAGCTAAAATATGATTTATATGATTTTGCCCAATAATAAAGTCAGATTTTACCTATTCTTGAAACATTCAAATTTCGGGTGTAATTTTAATGAATACGTTTTATATACTAAACTACTTGAAATGGATATTTTTTTGTTAAAATATTCATATTCATGCTTTAGGGTTTATACTATGGATGGTTTTAGCATTGGACATGCAAAAGTGACCAAAACGTGGTACCAATCAAATAATAAACATTCAATTTTCAGGTGTCATTTTTATGAATACGTTGTATATTGTAAGCTACATGGGCTGGATTCTAGAATACCTAATGTAGTATGTGCACTACTCTATAAAATGTGAGGTTGCTGTGGATGCAAAATGACATGTCAAGGAGTTGAACAAAAGCCTTCAAACAAGTAAGACGTCAGTGACTCCAAGACTCTAAGAACAATTTACAGACAACACAAGTGCTCGGTATAAACATACATCTAGTGTAATCATTTCTAATTAAAAATAAATCCCTACAATTTTGTAAGTTGTGTACATCATTTCTCTAACCCTCGTCATACTACACCTACCACCCTTGAAATAGCAATTTTATTGTTGCAATGTTTTCTATTAGCTAAAATATGATGAAGAATTATAAAATTCGAGCGCGAAACCAAATATTTATATAATTTTTTACAAAAATAAAGTCAGATTTTACCTATTCTTGAAATGGATATTTTTGTTAAAACATTCATTTTGAAGGGAATTAGATATTGGAGATTATGGCTTTGTTTATATTAAAAATTTTTTATTGAAAAGACGACGTTTCGGTTCTGATCGGAACCATCTTCAGGTCTATAATATTGAAATTATTGAAGTTAATGTAAAGTTGTAAGTTTAAATTTTAACTTTAAACTTACAACTTTACATTAACTTCAATAATTTCAACATTATAGCCCTGAAGATGGTTCCGATCAGAGCCGAAACGTCGTCTTTTCAATAAAAAAATTTTAATATAAACAAAGCCATAATCTCCAATATCTAATTCCCTTCAAAATATCCAATTTTGGCTTAATATTTAAAATTTAAATTAAAACATTCATATTCATGCTTTAGGATCTATACTATGGATGGTTTTAGCATTGGACATGCAATAGTAACCAAAACGTGGAACTAATCAGATAATAAATATTCAATTTTCGGGTGTCATTTAAATGAATACGTTGTACACTGTAAGCTACATAGGCTGGATTCTGGAATATCTACCACACTTGAAATAGCAATTTTCTTGTTGCAATGTTTTCTTTAAGCTAAAATATGATTTATATTATTTTGCCCAAAAATTAAGTCAGACTTTACCTATTCTTGAAATGAATATTTTTCTTAAAACATTCATATTCATGCTTTAGGATCTATACTATAGATGGTTTTAGCATTGGACATGCAAAAGTGACCAAAACGAGGTACCAATCAGATAATAAACATTTAATTTTCGAGTGTCAATTTAATGAATACGTTGTATATTGTACGCTACATGGACTGGATTCTAAAATACCTACTACACTTGAAATAGCAATTTTTCTTGTTGCAATGTTTTCTTTTAGCTAAAATTTGATGAAAAATTATAAAATTCGGGCGCGGAAGCTAATATTTATATGATTTTTTACAAAAATTAAGTCAGATTTTACCTATTCTTGAAATGAATATTTTTGTTAAAACATTTATATTCATGCTTTAGGATCTATACTATACATGGTTTTAGCATTGGACATGCAAAAGTAACCAAAACGTGGAACTAATCAGATAATAAACATTCAATTTTCGGGTGTCATTTTAATGAATACGTTGTATACTGTAAGCTACATAGGCTGGATTCTGGAATATCTACCACACTTGAAATAGCAATTTTCTTGTTGCAATGTTTTCTTTAAGCTAAAATATGATTTATATTATTTTGCCCAAAAATAAAGTCAGATTTTACCTATTCTTGAAATGAATATTTTTTTTTAACATTCATATTCATGCTTTAGGGTCTATACTATAGATGGTTTTAGCATTGGACATGCAAAAGTGACCAAAACGTGTTACCAATTAGATAATAAACATTTAATTTTCGGGTGTCATTTTAATGAATACGTTGTATATTGTAAGCTACATGGGCTGGATTCTAGCATACCTACCACACTGAAAATAGCAATTTTCTTGTTGCAATGTTATCTTTTAGCTTATATATGATGAAAAATTATAAAATTCGGGCGCGGAAGCAAATATTTATATGATTTTTTACAAAACCTTGGTCCTCTTTTATTCATTTTATTCATAAATGATATTGTAGATGTAGTTAAAAATTCTGAAGTGTTGCTTTACGCAGATGATCTAAAAATTTTCAAAACTATTAATTCTTTACAAGACTGTATACTACTACAAAATGATATAGATAGTTTATTAGCTTGGTCTCTAAACTCAAAATTATTTTTTAATTTCAGTAAATGTAAGATTATGAGCTATCTAGTAAAAAAATTTGTTTATACTTATCCTTATGTAATGGATAACTCATATCTTGAGCGGCTTATACAGTATAAGGATCTTGGTGTTATTTTTGACAAAAAACTTCATTTTCATTCGCACATTGATTACATCACAAATTCGTCTATTAAAATTCTGGGATTCGTTATTCGCTCATGTAAATCATTCTATAATTTGTTGACTTTGAAAAGACTTTATTTTTCGTTAGTAAGATCAAAACTGGAATATTGTTTACAAGTATGGAAGCCTATATATAACAAATATATTCTTCGGCTTGAATCAGTACAAAAACGGTTTATTAAATTTTGTTACTACAAAAAGTATAATCATTATCCCAGTTTTGATATTAATTACGAATCATTATTGTCCGAACAAAATATAGTTTCTTTAGATAGTCGTAGAAAAATACAGTCATGTTTATTTTTATATAAAGTTTTGAACAATATCATTAATGACAGTTTTATACTTGGTCATCTCCCGATAAATGTTCCCCGTATAACATCCAGAAATAAGTTAACTTTTTATTGTAATATCGCTAGAAGAAATTACGAAATGAAATCTCCTATCCGACAAATGTGTACAATCTACAACAATATTCCAATTAACATTGATGTATTTGCTTCTTCATTGTTTGTATTTGTATTTAGGTTTAATTTAGTTAAATATTTTGTTTCTTCTTAAATCTTAGGTGTTGCATATAGTCATTCATGTGTATAAATCTTGTATTTGATATTATCGTGTATTAGCAGTAGAGCAATTATTATTATTATTATTATTCTTACTTTTAATATTTACTTAATTAATGTACTTTTTATATGTTTATTCTTCTTCCTCTAAATTCTTCGTTTACCTGTATTTTGCAAGGCTTAATATTTGTTATTATTATATAACATCCTGTAATTGGAACTTCGTGTTCTGTAGGATTTGTTTAATAAATAAATAAATAAAAAAATAAATAAAAATAAAGTCAGATTTTTTCCTATTCTTAAAATGAATATTTTTGTTAAAACATTAATCTTCACTTTAGAATCTATACTGTGGATGGTTTTAGCATTGGACATGCAAAAGTAACCAAAACGTGGAACTAATCAGATAATAAACATTCAATTTTCGGGTGTCATTTTAATCAATACGTTGTATACTGTAAGCTACATACGCTGGATTCTGAAATATCTACCACACTTGAAATAGCAATTTTCTTGTTGCTATGTTTTCTTTAAGCTAAAATATGATTTATATGATTTTTCCCAAAAATAATGTCATATTTTACCTATTCTTGAAATGAATATTTTTCTTAAAACATTCATATTCATGCTCTAGGATCTATACTATGGATGGTTTTAGCATTGGACATGCAAAAGTGACCAAAACGTGGTACCATTTAGATAATAAACATTTAATTTTCGGGTGTCATTTTAATGAATACGTCGTATATTTTAAGCTACATGGACTGGATTTTAGAATACCTACAACAATTGAAATAGCAATTTTCTTGTTGCAATGTTTTCTTTAAGCTAAAATATGATGACGGATTATAAAATTCGGGCGCGGAAGCAAATTTTTATATGATTTTGTCCAAAAATGAAGTCAGATTTTACCTTTTCTTGAAATGGATATTTTTGTTAAAACATTCATTATTATGCTTTAGGATCTATACTATGGATGGTTTTAGCATTGCACATGCAAATGTGACCCAAACGTGGTACCAATCAGGTAATAAACATTCAATTTTCGGGTGTCTTTTATTGAATACGTTGTATATTGTACGCTACATGGACTGGATTCTAGAATACATACAACAATTGAAATAGAAATTTTTGTTGTTGCAATGTTTTCTTTTAGCTAAAGTATGATGAAAAATTATAAATTTTGGGCGCGGAAGCAAATATTTATATGATTTTTTACAAAAATTAAGTCAGATTTTACCTATTCTTGAAATGAATATTTTTGTTAAAACATTAATATTCATTCTGTAGGATCTATACTATAATTGGTTTTAGCATTGGACATGCAAAAGTGACCAAAACGTGTTACCAATCAGATAATAAACATTCAATTTTCGGGTGTCATTTTAATGAATACGTTCTATAATGTAAGCTACATGGGCTGGATTCTAGAATACCTACCACACTTGAAATAGCAATTTTCTTGTTGCAATGGTTTCTTTTAGCTAAAATATGATGAAAAATTAAAAAATTCGGGCGCGGAAGCAAATATTTATATGATTTTTTACAAAAATAAAGTCAAATTTTACCTATTCTTCAAATGAATATTTTTGTTAAATCATTCATATTTATGCTTTAGGATCTGTACTATGGATGGTTTTAATCATTGGACATGCAGAAGTGACCAAATGGTGGTACCAATCAGATAATAAACATTCAATATTTGGGTGTCATTTTAATGAATACGTCGTATATTGTAAGCTACATGGGCTGGATTCTAGAATACCTACCACACTTGAAATAGCAGTTTTCTTGTTGCAATGTTTTTTTTTAGCTAAAATATGGTGAAAAATTATAAAATTCGGGCGCAAAAGCAAATATTTATGTGATTTTTTACAAAAATAGTGTCAGATATTACCGATTCTTGAAATGGATATTTTTGTTAAACATTTATATTCATGCTTTAGGATCTATACAATGAATGGTTTTAGCATTAGACATGCAAAAGTGACCAAAACGTGGTACCAATCAGATAATAAACATTCAATTTTCGGGTGTCATTTTAATGAATACGTCGTATATTGTAAGCTACATGGGCTGGATTCTAGAATACCTACCACACTTAAAATAGCAGTTTTCTTGTTGCAATGTTTCCTTTTAGCTAAAATATGATGAAGAATTATAAAATTCGGGCGCGAATGCAAATATTTATATGATTTTCTACAACAATAAAGTTAGATTTTACCAATTCTTGAAATGGATATTTTTGTTAAAACATTCATATTCATGCTTTATGATCTATACTATGGATTGTTTTAGCATTGGACTTGCAAAAGTGACCAAAACGTGGTACCAATCACATATTAAACATTCAATTTTTGGGTGTCATTTTAATGAATACGTTCTATAATGTAAGCTACATGGGCTGGATTCTAGAATACCTACCACACTTGAAATAGCAATTTTCTTGTTGCAATGTTTTCTTTTTGCTAAAATATGATGAAGAATTATAAACTTCGGGCGCGAAAGCAAATATTTATATGATTTTTTACAAAAATAAAGTCATATTTTACCTATTCTTGAAATTGATATTTTTGTTAAAACATTCATATTCATGCTTTAGGTTCTATACTATGGATGGTTTTCGCATTGGACATGCACAAGTGATCAAAACGTGGTACTAATCAGATTAAAAACATTTAATTTTCGAGTGTCATTTTAATGAATACGTTGTATATTGTAAGCCACATGGGCTGGATTCTAGAATATCTACCACACTTGAAATAGTAATTTTCTTGTTGCAATGTTTTTTTTTAGCTAAAATATGATGAAGAACTATAAAATTCGGGCGCGGAAGAAATATTTATATGATTTTTTACAATAAGAAAGTCAGATATTACCTATTCTTGAAATGGATATTTTTGTTAAAACATTCATATTCATGCTTTAGGATCTATGCTATGGATGGTTTTAGCATTGGACATGCAAAAGTAACCAAAACGTAGAACTGATCAGGTAATAAACATTTAATTTTTGGGTGTCATTTTAATGAATACGTTGTATATTGTAAGCTACTTGGATTGGATTTAACAATACCTACCACACTAGAAATAGCAGTTTTCTTGTTGCAATGTTTTCTTTTTGCTAAAATATGATAAAGAATTACAAAATTCGGACACGGAAGCAAATATTTATAAGATTTTTTACAAAAATAAAGTCAGATTTTACCCTTTCTTGAAATAAATATTTTTGTTAAAACATTCATTTTCATGCTTTAAGATCTATACTAGGATGGTTTTAAGATTTGGACATGCAAAAGTAACCAAAACGTGGTACCAATCAGACAATTAACATTCAATTTTCGGGTGTCATTTTAATGAATACGTTGTATATTGTAAGCTACATGGGCTGCATTCTGGAATACCTACCACACTTGAAATAGCAATATTCTGGTTGCAATGTTGTCTTTTAGCTAAAATATGATGAAAAATTATAAAATTTGGGCGCGGAAACAAATAGTTATATGATTTTTTAAAAAATAAAGTCAGATTTTACCTATCCTTGAAACGAAAATTTTTGTTAAAACATTCATGTTCATGCTTTAGGATCTATACTATGGATGGTTTTAAGCATTGGACGTGCAAAAGTGACCAAAACCTGGTACCAATCAGATGATAAACATTCAATTTTCGATTGTCATTTTAATGAATACGTTGTATATTGTAAGCTACATTGGCTGGATATTAGAATACCGACCACAGTTGAAATGGCAATTTTCTTGTTGCAATGTTTTCTTTTATCTAAATATGATGAATAATTATAAAATTCAGGCGCGAAAGCAAATATTTATATGATTTTTCACAAAAATAAAGTCAGATTTTACTTATTCTGGAAATGAATATTTTTGTTAAAACATTCATATTCATGGTTTAGGATCTATACTGTGGATGGTTTTAGCATTAGACATGCAAAAGTGACCTAAACGTGGTACCAATCAGATAATAAACATTCAATTTTTGGGTGTCATTTTAATGAATACGTTGTATATTTTAAGCTACATGGGCTGGATTCTAGATTACCTACCACACTTGAAATAGCGTTGTTCTTGTTGCAATGTTTTCTTTAAGCTAAAATATGATGAAGAACTATAAAATTCGGGCGCGGAAGCAAATATTCATACGATTTTGCCCAAAAATAAAGTCAGATTTTACCTATTCTTGAAACGAATATTTTTGTTAAAACCTTCATATTCATGCTTTAGGATCTATACTATGGATGGTTTTAGTATTGGACATGTAAAAGTGACCAAAACGTGGTACCAATCGGATAATAAACATTCAATTTTCGGGTGTCTTTTTTATGAATACGTTGCATATTGTAAGCTACATGAGCTGGATTCTAGAATACCTACCACACTTGAAATAGCAATTTTCTTGTTGCAATGTTTTCTATTAGCTAAAATATGATGATGAATTATAAAATTCAGGCGCGGAAGCAAATTTTTATATGATTTTTTACAAAAATAAAGTCAGGTATTAATTATTCTTGAAATGGATATTTTTGTTAAAACATTCATATTCATGCGTTAGGATCAATACTATTGAAGGTTTAAGGCATTGGACATGCAAAAGTAACCAAAACGTGGTACCAATCAGATAATAAACATTTAATTTTTAAGTGTCATTTTAATGAATACGTTGTATATTGTAAGCTATATGGGCTGGATTCTAGAATACCTACCACACTTGAAATAGCAATTTTCTTTTTGCAATGTTTTCTTTTAGCTAAAATATGATGAAGAACTGTAAAATTCGGGCGCGGAAGCAAATATTTATATGATTTTTTACAAAAATAAAGTCAGATTTTACCTATCTTCGATAAATACGTTGTATATTGTAAGTACATGGGCTGGATTCTAGAATACCTACCATACTTAAAATAGCAATTTTCTTGTTGCAATGTTTTCTTTTAGCTAAAATATGATGAAGAATTATAAAATTCGGGCGCGGAAGCAAATATTTATATGATTTTTTACAAAAATAAAGTCAGATTTTACCTATTCTTGATATGGATATTTTTGTTAAAACTTTCATATTCATGCTTTATAATCTATACTTTGGATGGTTTTAGCATCGGACATGTAAAAGTGACCAAAACGTGGTACAAATCAGATAATAAACATTCAATTTTCGGGTGTCTTTTTAATGAATACGTTGCATATTGTAAGCTTCATGAGCTGGATTCTAGAATACCTACCGCACTTGAAATAGCAATTTTCTTGTTGCAATGTTTTCTATTAGCTAAAATATGATGACGAATTATAAAATTCAGGCGCGGAAGCAATTATATAAATGATTTTTTACAAAAATAAAGTCAGATTTTACCACACTTGAACCAGTAATTTTTTTGTTGCAATGTTTTCTTTTGGGTAAAATATGATGAAGAATTATAAAATTTCGGCGCGGAAGCAAATATTTATATGATTTTTTACAAAAATAATGTCAGATTTTACCTATTCTTGAAATGGATATTTTTGTTAAAACATTCATATTCATGCTTTAGGCTCTATGGATGGTTTTAGCATTGGACATGCAAAAGTGATCAAAATGTGGTACCAATCAGATAATAAACATTAAATTTTTGGGTTTCATTTTAATGAATACGTTGTATATTGTAAGCTACATGGGTTGGACTCTAGAATACCTACCAAACTTGAAATAGCAATTTTCTTGTTGCAATGTTTTCTTTTAGCTAAAATATGATTCAGAATTATAAAATTTGGGTGCGGAAGCAAATATTTATATAATAATGACCTGAGGAATATATTTAGACAAAATTATGTAAACACTTATTTTAATTAAAATAAGGGAATACATATTTTTTTAAACTATTATAAATTCTATATAATTATATAAAAATATAAAAACAAATTAAATTCTGTAAAATGAAAAAAAAAAGAAAATTATTTAGTAACGAACAAATTTATATGGCATTCTTTTTTTGTAATAAAAGTTCATATTTTAATTTAAATATCTTTTCTTCTCACCTCTTCCTTATGTTATGCAGTTCTTTTTCATGTTTCATCTGTAGCTTTATTTTTTTCTCATAAATATTTAGACACTTTTCTTCGTAAACAGTCATTACTTTCCTCGTAGCAGTTTTTGGTTTCTTTGGGGTAGATTTCGCCTTTGGAGATGGTACGTAGGGTACATTAATATATTCTACTTCAGGCTCTAGAATTTCTGTTGCTGGTGCGTGACTGGGAGTGATGTCCACAAACTGTATTTCCTGTAAATCTTTATGAAATAATGTAATATTTCAGCCTTGATGAAATGTGGATGCTTGCGTCTGTGAAATAGAAATGGATGTCTGTGCCTGCGAACTAGATGTGGATGCCTGTGCCTGCGAACTAGATGTGGATGCCTGTGCCTGCGATCTAGATGTGGATGCCTGTGCCTGTGAATTACCTGGTGCGCTAAAACCTTTTACTTGTGTTAGCGCTATCAGAGTACAAATACATGTTTGCTACTGGTTCTATTGCTATGAAATGTACATTTTAATTTAAATTTTATTTTAATTTTAATAATATTCTACACAATAATAATTGTTAAAATTAAAACTATTTATAATTAAATGTACATTTAGCAATTTTTAATTAAACCAGTTTTTAAGTAGTTAATAAATAAAACTACTATTTGGTAAAATTCTGGCTGCATATTTCCCTTGTACTTATTATTAATAACTACTTACTGTATAATCCTATAAACTTATTACAAAAATAACGTTTACGAAGATTTAAGTAATACAAACTTAGTTTTACCTGATAATTCTTTCAGAATCATATACTCAATGATCTGTAATGAAATCCATTGGTATGATTTCTTGGATTTCATAATCGATTTCATCTGGGAAATTAGTTGGAGGGCCGCCGCCAGTACCAAATTGATATTTTTTATATTTTGAAATGTTTTTCTTCCCTGATATTTTCATCCGTTTCCACTGTTCTTTTAATTTTTTCTTATCTCGTCCAAAACCGTGGGCTGCAAACACGTTCTGAATATTTCTTCAAGCTTCATCCTTTTTTAAATTAGTTGCTGAATTTACGGTTTTGTTCTCTATTACATTCCCATGAATCTTTATCTGCTCTACTAACAACTTTTTTTCTTCGAGAGTCCAGTTCACTTCATGCCTAGCCATATCTTGAAATTTAACTTATATATTTTTTTCCATAATTATTATATTATTTTTATATGTACTTACCAGCAAATTTTTCTTTGAATCTTGTCAGAAGTATAACCACAAAACCAAGCGTAAAACACATTTTCGGGTGTCCTTTTAATGAATACGTTGTATATTGTAAACTACATGGGCTGGATTCTAGAATACCTGCCACACTTGAAATATCAATTTTCTTGTTGCAATGTTTTCTTTTAGCTAAAATATGATAAAGAATCATAAATTCGGACGCGGAAGCAAATATTTATATGATTTTTTTACAAAAATAAAGTCAGATTTTACCTATTCTTGAAATGCATATTTTTGTAAAAACATTCATATTCATGACTTAGGATCTATACTATGGATGGTTTTAGCATTGGACATGCAAAAGTGACCAAAACATGGTACCAATCAGATAATAAACATTCAATTTTTGGGAGTCATTTTAATGAATACGTTGTATATTGTAAGCTACATGGGCTGGATTCTAGAATACCTACCACACTTGAAATAGCAATTTTCTTCTTGCAATGTTTTTTTTATCAGTCTGTGAATTAGTATTGTAAAGAATTTGTTTAAGTAATGATTTAGGGTAGGAATTCTCGATCAATACATTCTCCAAACGTTGTAGAGATGGTTTTTGTAAGGAAGGATGGCAAATTATATTTATTCTATTTTTTAAACCTAGTACAAGTTTTATTTTAATTTTATGTGTGTGGCTCAAGTTGTAGTTAAGGTATTTACCTGACGAAGTTAGTTTTTGATACCAATCCAATATGATGGTTTGGTTTTCCTGTCTGATCACTTTAGTGTCCAAGAAAGGTAAACTATTTTGTGATTCAGTTTCGACTGTGAATTGGATATGCTCATTTATATATACTATTGAAAGTTTGTAGCGTGGAATCTATTTGATCGCTCGGCACAGCACATATTATGTCGTCTACATATTTTTAAATGAAAGGAAATTGGAAAGGTAGTTGGGGAATGCATTGATCCAGAATCCAATCCATTACATATCTACTGATAACAGGGCTGATTACACTACCCATTGGGCATCCAAATTTTTGATAGTAATGTTGTCCATCGTAAATGAAAAAAGTATTGTTAAAGATAAAATTGATAATATCAATTAACACGTTTTTAGGTATATTCGTATGTTCATTTATCAACTCCCATTTTTCCTCAATAACTTTGACTGCTAAGTCTATGGGGATGTTAGTGAAAAGGCTAATGACATCCAAACTAATAATAACAAAATTGGCTGGTAATTAAAAATTTTGAATAAATTCTGAGAATTGAAAACTGTCTTTAATGTAGTATCCATAACTTGCTATATTAACCCTTCTCTTCTTCTTTGTGTCGTGATACTACGCATAACTTGTTACATCTCAGAGCAAGTTCAAATCAGTCTTTCGGCCATGTGGACTCCAATTTTATAAAATTTCTACATATTTCAGAACTGTGTACATCCAAAAGAAATTTAAACAATGTAATTTTCTGTGTTTTAAAAATTTTAAAATTTCTGACTAATGCAATGTTTCTAAAACGATTTTGTCAATTTAAACTTAAAGTTAAAAATTATTGTAAGTATTATAACAAACAACATTAACCTTGCTTGTAATCACATTAGAAATGTACATTTCAGTTCTCCCTGATGAAGTTACAAAATTAGTAACGAAATATTGGACTTTAATAAAAATAAAGTACAAAAAAAAATTACGAATGAATTATTAATATAATTACTGCCTAATATCCGCCGAGAAATCCGTGAAAACATTTTATCATCAACAAGTAGGCCTTACTTCTTCTCAACATTCATATTCATGCTTTAGGATCTATACTATGGACGGTTTTAAGCATTGGACATGCAAAAGTGACCAAAACGGGGTACCAATCAGATAATAAACATTCAATTTTTGGGGGTCATTTTAATGAATATGCTGTATATTGTAAGCTACAAGGGCTGGATTCTAGAATACCTACCACACTTGAAATAGCAATTTTCTTGTTGCAATGTTTTCTTTTAGCTAAAATATGATGAAGAATTATAAAATTCGGGCGCGGAAACCAATATTTATATGATTTTTTACAAAAATAAAGTCAGATTTTACCTATTCTTAAAACGGATATTTTTGTTAAAACATTCATATTCATGCTTTCGGATATATTCTTTAAATGTTTTTAAGCATTGGACATGCAAAAGTGTCAAAAACGTGGTACCAACCAGATAATACACATTCAATTTTCGGGTGTCATTTTAATGAATACGTTGTATAATTGTAAGCTACATGGGCTGGATTCTAGAATACCTGCCACACTTGAAATAGCAATTTTCTTGTTGCAATGTTTTCTTTCAGCTAAAATGTAATGAAGAATTATAAAATTCGGGCGCGGAAGCAAATATTTATATGATTTTTTACAAAAATAATGTCAGATTTTACCTATTCTTGAAATGGATATTTTTGTTAAATCATTCATATTCATGCTATTGATGGTTTAGCATTAGACATGCAAAAGTGACCAAAACCTGGCACCAATCAAATTATAAACATTCAATTTACGGGTGTCATATTAATGAATACGTTGTATATTGTAAGCTGCATGGGCTAGATTCAAGAATATCTACCACACTTGAAATAGCAATTTTTTTTTGCAATGTTTTCATTTATCTAAAATATGATAAAGAACTATATAATTCGGCCGCGGAAGCAAATATTTATATGATGTTTTACAAAAATAGAGTCAGATTTTACCTATACTTGAAATGGATATTTTTGTTAAAACATTCATATTCATGCTTTAGGATCTATACTATGGATGGTTTTAAGCATTAGACATGCAAAAGTGACCAAAACGTGGTACCAATCAGATAATAAACATTTAATTTTCAGGTGTCATTTTAATGAATACGTTGTATATTGTAAGCTACATTGGCTGGATTCTAGAATACCTACCACACTTGAAATAGCAATTTTCTTGTTGCAATGTTTTCTTTTAGCTAAATTATGATAAAGAATTATAAAATTCGGGCGCCGAAGCAAATATTTATATAATCTTTTACAAAAATAATGTCAGATTTTACCTATTCTTGAAATGGATATTTTTGTTAAAACATTCATATTCATGCTTTGAGATCTATACTATAGATGATTTTAAACATTGGACATGAAAAGTGTCAAAAACTTGGTACCAAGCAGATAATAAACAATAAATTTTCGGGTGTCATTTTAATGAATACGTTGTATATTGTAAGCTACATGGGCTGGATTCTAGAATACCTACCACACTAGAAATAGCAATTTTCTTGTTGTAATGTTTTTTTTAGCTTAAATATGATAAAGAATTATAAAATTCGGGTGCGAAAGCAAATATTTATATGATTTTTTACAAAAATAAAGTCAGATTTTATCTATTCTTGAAAGGGATATTTTTGTTAAAACATTCATATTCATGCTTTAGGATATATACTATGGATGGTTTAGCATTGGACATGCAAAAGTGACCAAAACGTTTTACCAATCAGATAATAAACATTCAATTTTCGGGTGTCATTTTAATGAATATGTTGTATATTATAAGCTACATGGGCTGGATTCTAGAATAACTACCACACTTGGAATAGCAAATTTTCTAGTTGCAATGTTTTCTTTTAGCCAAAATATGATGAAGAAATATAAAATTCGGGCGCGGAAGCAAATATTTTTATAATTTTTTACAAAAATAATGACAAAAATTACCTATTCTTGAAACGGATATTTTTGTTAAAACTAGCTAAAATATGATAAAGAATTATAAAATTCGGGCGCAGAAGCAAATATTTATATGAATTTTTAACAAAAATAAAGTCAGATTTTACCTATTCTTGAAATGGATATTTTTGTTAAAACATTCATATTCATGCTTTAGGATCTATACTATGGATGGTTTTACCATTGGATATGCAAAAGTGATCAAAACGTGGTACCAATCAGATAATAAACGTTTAATTTTCGGGTGTCATTTTAATGAATACGATGTATATTGTAAGCTACATGGGCTGGGTTCTAGAATACCTACCACACTCGACGTAGCAATTTTCTTGTTGCAATGTTTTCTTTTAGCTAAAATATAATGAAGAATTATAAATTCGGGCACGGAAGCAAATATTTATATGATTTTTTACAAAAATAAGGTCAGATTTTACTTATTCTTGAAATGGATATTTTTGTTAAAACATTTATATTCATGCTTTAGGATCTATACTATGGATGGTTTTAGCATTGGACATGCAAATGTGTCAAAAACGTGGTACCAACCAGATAATAAACATTCAATTTTCGGGTGTCATTTTAATGAATAAGTTGTATATTATAAGCTACATGGGCTGGATTCTAAAATACCTACTACACTTGAAATAGCAATTTTCTTGTTGCAATGTTTTCCTTTAGCTAAAATATGGTGAAGAGTTTATTTATTTATTTATTTATAATGAATCAATCCAACAGGACATAAGTTTCAATTACAGGATGATGTGTACATGAAATAATACATACAAGTACATAACGTTGGAAATACGCAACAAAATTAAATACATAAACGAATTTGAAAAAATAAACAAAATAACTAAACTTAAGTAATAAACAAACAAATATAAAATAACATTTATCAAAGAACTTTTAAACAAACTCTAAGGGTCTGCAAAAACGGCAATATTCGAGGGAATAGAATTGTAAATAGTGCACATGTGTCTAATAGGAGACTTACTTTCATAATTTGTCCTGACTTTACTACAACGAAAAATAAATTTGTTCCTAGAGGTGGATACGTGGAACACTAAGAGGAAGGTGGGCGAGAATATAACAATCATTAACAATATTATTTAAAACTTTGTATAAAAACCAGCAAGATTGCATTTCCCTACGATATTTTAATGAGAACAAATTCACTTTAAGCAAAAGTTTATTATAGTTAATGTCAAAATTAGGATACTGATTATATTTTTTAAAATAACAATATTTAACAAAACGTTTTTGAAGTGATTCTATAATGTAAATGTATTTGTTGTAAATATGGTTCCAAATTTGGAAACAATACTCTAATTTTGATCTAACCAACGAACAATATAAGTTTTTTAAAGTTGACACACTATGAAAAGGTTTACATGTACGAATAATAAATCCTAACATTCGAATAGATGACTTAGTAATATTGTCAATGGGCAAATTAAAAGTCAATTTATCATCAAAGATCACTCCGAGGTCTTTAAATTGGTGTAAACGTTCAAGACAAAAATTCTCCATAGCGTAAGAATAGGTGTAAACAAATTTTTTCACCAGATAACTCAGTATTTTACATTTACTATAATTAAACAGTAATTTAGAGTTCTGAGACCAAGTTAGAATACTATCTATATCATCTTGCAAAAGTTTACAGTCATCTATGGAATTTATGGTTCTAAAAACTTTCAAATCATCAGCGTAGATCAAAACTTCTGAATTCTTGACCGCATCAGCAATGTCATTAATGAATAAAATGAACAACAGGGGTCCTAAATTCGAACCTTGTGGCACACCAGAAGTGGCAACAAATGAAGCAGAGCTAACATTATTAATTTGAACTGATAGTTTACGATTTTCTAGATAGGATTTAATAAAAGATAGTAAATTTGGAGAGAAATTGAAATTAGAATTTATTTTGCGGAGAAGAATATAGTGATCGACAGTATCAAAAGCTTTTTTAAAATCGGTATAGATGACGTCTACTTGTGAGTTATCATGAAGGGAGTTAAGAGTATATTTCGTAAAGTTGATAATATTGGTAGCTGTAGATTTTCCATTTACAAATCCATGCTGTTGAGTAGATATAAGATTCTGAACATTACCGTAAATATGCTTGTAGAGGATAGATTCAAAGATTTTTGAAATATTTGAAAGGATAGCAATAGGACGACAGTTGGAAATATCAGTTACATCACCAGATTTAAAAATTGGACAAATGGTACAAGATTTGAGAATAGAAGGGAAAGTATTATTTTTCAAAGATAGATTAAACAAATATGATAAAGGTTCAAGAAAAATATGACTGCATGCTTTAATGATGTAAGATAGAAGATTATCTGGACCTGGATTTCTAGATACTTCCAGACGTTTATTTGCAGTTAAAATATCATCATCTGAAATATTAGAAATATTGACAACGTTTGACAGGCAATTATTATTGTGATTGGGACTAGTAGAGTGATCGGAGCTATCTGAAGGAATGTAAACGCTAGCAAAGAATTCTGAGAAACCGTGCACTATATCAGGAGTAGTGGTAAATTCTTGATTGTTAAAATGCATGTGCCCTGGGATGCGAGAAGTACGTTTTTTACTATTTATATAGGACCAAAATTTATTTGGATCAGCACTCAAAGTATCCTCGACGTTATTTAAATATACTTTATGGGCAATTTTAATTTCTTTTTTAATAAGTGCACGGAGACGTTTGAATTCAGACTGATAATATTCGGTTTTATGGATTTTAAATAAATTTTTGAAACTGTTTTGAAGTTTTATTAATTTGATGATATGAGAATTAAACCAAGGTGGATATTTAGATGGTCGTTTTATACTATCAGGAATACACATATCAAATATTTTGTAGATAATAGTGTAAAAGATATTAAAGGCAAAGTCAACATTATCATAATTTTTCAGTAAGTCCCAATTAAAATCTGAAAGTAAGTTATAAAGTAGATTATAATCTGCAGAACGAAAATTGTAAGAACAATAGTTTTGATTAAAGGAAGAGTTAGGAATATTAGGGTTAGAGTCAAATTTAAATGATATTGAAAGAGCTGGATGGTGCGGATCTTCATCAACAACTGGATCATTGTTTGCAAGAACAGAACAGGATAGATTAGAAACAACTACATCCAACAACCTACCATAGGAATTTCTTATCTGGTTAAACTGTGTTGCATTTATAAAAGCAGCAAAATTCTCAAAATTAGACGTAAAATTATCAGTGCGAAAACCTTGATAACTGTCAATTAGTTTCGCTATATTAAAGTCACCAACAATTGTGAAGTTACAATCAGCAATGGATATGAAGGATACAAGAGATTCAAAAATATAATTCTGTTGATCAAGGGAAATGGGTGGAGGAACATAGACAACAATGATATAGACAAAAATAGTGGATGTTAGAAACAGTTTGGTGCAGACAAGATCAGAATGAGAGGAAGGATGTAAAGCAATGTTGATAGGCAAAGATTTGTATTTGTTATTATTGACAGCACATAGGACACCACCACCACGAGATTTACCACTACTGAGTGTGTCCCTGTCACATCTATAAACATCGTAATGAGGCTAAAACAATTCGGAAGTGTAAACACTGTTGTTAAGAGGTAAGATTATTGTAGAAAGTATTTATTTTAGTACACAGACGTTTTGGTAGTTTGGTTGACATTACATTTTCAAAAAAATAAGAAGAGAGATAAAAGTATATAAATAAAAATAAACAGATGTGGAATGTAATAAATTCGGTTGATGACCTAAGATGATAGAGTGACTAATAGAGAGAAACAAATCAATGCAAAATAACAAGAACTTAAGTTTTTATTAATATATGTATAGATTTAAAATATTATTGTATGTAAATAATTTGGTGTAACGGTAGGCGATTAAAGAAATTTACAATGAAATAAGTTAAAATTAAGTAAAACGGTAGACCTTTAATTTCTTGTAAGATCTTGCGCAGAAGTATTGAGATGTACAAAAATAAATGTATTGACAGATGATAACAGTTTGAGGAAATTTACGCTTAAAACTAAATAATGTAACCACAAATACGAAAGAAATAAAGAATAACAATTTCAAAATAATGGCTTTTAACAGCTCCAAGCATTAACATACATCGTTATCGGTGTCTAATTTAAGTCATTTAAATTATTTATTTTTTTGATAGAGTTGTTGACTTTGGCATAAATATAACCATCTCTAGACCAAACGTTCTTAAAGCCATACTTAGCAGATGAACTTGTAAGTAAATGTAGTCTCTTTTTAGTTAGATCTTCTTTAATGGACATTTTCGTGCCTTTTAGTTTTTTGCGTTGGTTACAAGTTCACGAGATTTTTAAGAGACAAATTTAACAATAATGGGTCGTATTTTAGTGCCGGAAGGGTCTTTTCTGCCAATTCTGTGACACCGATCAATGGGGCCAGGTACTACACTCACACCACAGATATTATTAAACACTTCACTCACGGTTGATTCGGTGTTTTCGCTGGGAGTTTCTGGAACGCCAAAGACTCGAATGCAGTTGCGCCGTGAGTACTGCTCCTGCTGGTCCAGCTTCTCTTCCAGGACGCGGTTGTCGTCGGTCAACTTCGAAATGATGCCCTCATAATACACACGCTGTTCTTCGAGCTTTTCATCTAGTCGAGCAATAACTCTGCTAACTAGACTGCTGAGGAAGGTATCA
The DNA here is from genome assembly GCA_035578165.1 of Stenolophus ochropezus. Lineage (NCBI taxonomy): Eukaryota > Metazoa > Arthropoda > Insecta > Coleoptera > Carabidae > Stenolophus > Stenolophus ochropezus. Next base: position 521,470 of record JAQOWZ010000072.1, on the reverse strand, counting down.
TTGCTCAAGAGTGTATCGATCGTTTCTTTAATTGCCGATGTCGTCTGGCTACGAGTAGATCCACCCATTGTATATCAAAAAAACAAAATTTGGGCCACAGAAAGGAATAATTTGAACACGTAAGTAGTATTTTACGACACTTTACTTAAGTTAAGACGGACCTGCGCAAAACACGTCTAATCGCGACTACACATGTTCAAGTTATAAAATACGTGCGCGGAAGCAAATATATGATTTTTTACAAAAATAAAGTCAGAGTTTACCTATTCTTGAAATGGATATTTCTGTTAAAACATTCATATTTATGCTTTAGGATATATACTATACATGATTTTAAGCATTGGACATGCAAAAGTGTCAAAAACGTGGTACCAACCAGATAATAAACATTCAATTTTCGGGTGTCATTTAATGAATACGTTGTATATTGTAAGCCACATGGGCTGGATTCTAGAATACCTGCCACACTTGAAATAGCAATTTTCTTGTTGCAATGTTTTCTTTTAGCTAAAATATGATAAAGAATTATAAAATTCGGGCGCTGAAGCAAATATTTGTATGATTATTTACAAAAATTATGTCAGATTTTACCTACCTATTCTTGAAATGGATATTCTTGGTAAAACATTCATATTCATGCTTTAGGATCTATACTATGGATGGTTTTAGCATTAGACATGCAAAAGTGACCTAAACATGGTACCAATCAGATAATAAACATTTAATTTTCGGGTGTCATTTTAATGAATACGTTGTACTCGTATATTGTAAGATACATGGGCTGGATTCTAGAATACTTACCACACTTGAAATAGCAATTTTCTTGTTGCAAAGTTTTCTTTTAGCTAAAATGTGATAAAGAATTACTAAATTCGGGCGCGGAAGCAAGTATTTATATGATTTTTTACAAAAATAAAGTCAGATTTTACCTATTCTTGAAACGGATATTTTTGTTAAAACATTCATATTCATGCTTTAGGTTCTATACTATGGATGGTTTTAGCATTGGCCATGCAAAAGTGACCAAAACGTGGTACCAATCAGATAATAAACATTCAGTTTTTGGGTGTCATTTTAATGAATACGTTGTATATGGTAAGCTACATGGGCTGGATTCTAGAATACCTATCACACTTGTAATAGCAACTTTCTTGTTGCAATGTTTCCTTTTAGCTAAAATATGATGAAGAATTATAAAATTCGGGTACGGAAGCAAATATTTATAAGATTTTTTACAAAAATAAAGTCAGATTTTACCTATTCTTAAAATGGATATATTTGTTAAAACATTCATGTTCATGCTTTAAGATCTATACTATGGATGGTTTTAGCATTGCACATGCAAAAGTGACCAAATAGTGGTACCAATCATGTAAAAATTATTTAAATTTCGGGTGCCATTTTAATGAATACGTTGTATATTGTAAGCTACATATGCTAGATTCTAGAATACCTACCACATTTGAAATAGCAATTTTCTTATTGCAATGTTTTCTTTTAGCTAAAATAAGATGAAGTATTATAAAATTCGGGCGCGGAAGCAAATATTTATATGATATTTTACAAAAATAAAGTTACATTTTACCTATTCTTGAAATGGATATTTTTGGTATAACATTAATATTCATGCTTTAGGATCTATACTATGGATGGTTTTGGCATTAGACATGCAAAAATGACCAAAACGTGGTACCAACCTGATAATAAACATTCAATTTTCGGGTGTCATTTAATGAATACGTTGTATATTGTAAGCTACATGTGCGGGATTCTAGAATATCTGCCACATTTGAAATAGCAATTTTCTTTTTGCAATGTTTTCTTTTAGCTAAAATATGATAAAGAATTATAAAATTCGGGCGCGGAAGCAAATATTTGTATGATTTTTTACAAAAATTATGTCAGATTTTCCCTACCTATTCTTGGAAATGGATATTCTTGTTAAAACATTCATATTCATGCTTTAGGATCTATACTATGGATGGTTTAACATTAGACATGCAAAAGTGACCAAAACATGGTACCAATCAGATAATAAACATTTAATATTCGGGATCATTTTAATGAATACGTTGTACTCGTATATTGTAAGCTACATGGGCTGGATTCTAGAATACTTACCACAATTGAAATAGCAATTTTCTTGTTGCAATGTTTTCTTTTAGCTAAAATGTGATAAAGAATTACTAAATTCGGGCGCGGAAGCAAGTATTTATATGATATTTTACAAAAAAAAAGTCAGATTTTACCTATTCTTGAAATGGATATTTTTGTTAAAACATTCATATTACTGCTTTAGGATCTATACTATGGATGGTTTTAGCATTGGACATGCAAAAGTGACAAAAACGTAGTACCAATCAGATATAAACGTTAAATTTTCGGGTGTCATTTTAATGAATACAATGTATATTGTAAGCTACATGGGCTGGATTCTAGAATACCTACCACACTTGAAATAGCAATTTTTTTGTTGCAATGTTTTCTTTTAGCTAAAATAAGATGAAGAATTATAAAATTCGGACGCGGAAGCAAGTATTTATACGATTGTTTACAAAAATTATGTCAGTTTTTACCTATTCTTGAAATGGATATTTTTGTTAAAACATTCATATTCATGCTTTAGGATCTATACTATAGATGATTTTAAGCATTGGACATGAAAAGTGTCAAAAACGTGGTACCAATCAGATAATAAACATATATTCGGGTGCCATTTTAATGAATACGTTGTATATTGTAAGCTACATGGGCTGGATTCTAGAGTACCTACCACACTTGAAATAGCAATTTTCATCATGCAATGTTTTCTTTTAGCTAAAATGTGATGAAGAATTATAAAATTTGGACGCGGAAGCAAATATTTATATGATATTTTACAAAAAAAAACGTAGTACCAATCAGATATAAACGTTAAATTTTCGGGTGTCATTTTAATGAATACAATGTATATTGTAAGCTACATGGGCTGGATTCTAGAATACCTACCACACTTGAAATAGCAATTTTTTTGTTGCAATGTTTTCTTTTAGCTAAAATAAGATGAAGAATTATAAAATTCGGACGCGGAAGCAAGTATTTATACGATTGTTTACAAAAATTATGTCAGTTTTTACCTATTCTTGAAATGGATATTTTTGTTAAAACATTCATATTCATGCTTTAGGATCTATACTATAGATGATTTTAAGCATTGGACATGAAAAGTGTCAAAAACGTGGTACCAATCAGATAATAAACATATATTCGGGTGCCATTTTAATGAATACGTTGTATATTGTAAGCTACATGGGCTGGATTCTAGAGTACCTACCACACTTGAAATAGCAATTTTCATCATGCAATGTTTTCTTTTAGCTAAAATGTGATGAAGAATTATAAAATTTGGACACGGAAGCAAATATTTATATAATTTTTTACAAAAATAAAGTCAGATTTTACCTATTCTTGAAATGGATATTTTTGTTAAAACATTCATATTCATGCTTTAGGATCTATACTATAGATGATGTTAAGCATTGGCCATGAAAAGTGTCAAAAACGTGGTACAAACTAGATAATAAACATATATTCGGGTGCCATTTTAATGAATACGTTGTATATTGTAAGCTACATGGGCTGGATTCTAGAGTACCTATCACACTTGAAATAACAATTTTCTTGATGCAATGTTTTCTTTTAGCTTAAATATGATGAAGAATTATAAAATTTGGTTGCGGAAGCAAATATTTATATGATTTTTTACAAAAATAAAGTCAGATTTTTTATTCTTGAAATGGATATTTGTGTTAAAACATTCATATTCATGCTTTAGGATCTATACTATAGATGGTTTTAAGCATTAGACATGCAAAAATGACCAAAACGTGGCACCAACCAGATAATAAACATTCAATTTTCGGGTGTCATTTAATGAATACGTTGTATATTGTAAGCTACATGGGCTGGATTCTAGAATACCTGCCACACTTGAAATAGCAATTTTCTTGTTGCAATGTTTTCTTTTAGATAAAATATGATAAAGAATTATAAATTTCGGGCGCGGAAGCAAATATTTGTATGATTTTTTACAAAAATTATGTCAGATTTTCCCTACCTATTCTTGAAATGGATATTCTTGTTAAAACATTCATATTCATGCTTTAGGATCTATACTATGGATGGTTTTAGCATTAGACATGCAAAAGTGACCAAAACATGGTACCAATCAGATAATAAACATTTAATATTCGGGTGTCATTTTAATGAATACGTTGTACTCGTATATTGTAAGCTACATGGGCTGGATTCTAGAATACTTACCACACTTGAAATAGCAATTTTCTTGTTGCAATGTTTTCTTTTAGCTAAAATGTGATAAAGAATTACTAAATTCGGGCGCGGAAGCAAGTATTTATATGATTTTTTACAAAAATAAAGTCAGATTTTACCTATTCTTGAAATGGATAATTTTTGTTAAAACATTCATATTACTGCTTTAGGATCTATACTATGGATGGTTTTAGCATTGGACATGCAAAAGTGACCAAAACGTGGTACCAATCAGATATAAACGTTCAATTTTCGGGTGTCATTTTAATGAATACGATGTATATTGTAAGCTACATGGGCTGGATTCTAGAATACCTGCCACACTTGAAATACCAATTTTCTTGTTGCAATGTTTTCTTTTAGCTAAAATATGATAAAGAATTATAAATTTCGGGCGCGGAAGCAAATATTTGTATGATTTTTTACAAAAATTATGTCAGATTTTCCCTACCTATTCTTGAAATGGATATTCTTGTTAAAACATTCATATTCATGCTTTAGGATCTATACTATGGATGGTTTTAGCATTAGACATGCAAAAGTGACCAAAACATGGTACCAATCAGATAATAAACATTTAATATTCGGGTGTCATTTTAATGAATACGTTGTACTCGTATATTGTAAGCTACATGGGCTGGTTTCTAGAATACTTACCACACTTGAAATAGCAATTTTCTTGTTGCAATGTTTTCTTTTAGCTAAAATGTGATAAAGAATTACTAAATTCGGGCGCGGAAGCAAGTATTTATATGATTTTTTACAAAAATAAAGTCAGATTTTACCTATTCTTGAAATGGATAATTTTTGTTAAAACATTCATACTACTGCTTTAGGATCTATACTATGGATGGTTTTAGCATTGGACATGCAAAAGTGACCAAAACGTGGTACCAATCAGATATAAACGTTCAATTTTCGGGTGTCATTTTAATGAATACGATGTATATTGTAAGCTACATGGGCTGGATTCTAAAATACCTGCCACACTTGAAATACCAATTTTCTTGTTGCAATGTTTTCTTTTAGCTAAAATATGATAAAGAATTATAAATTTCGGGCGCGGAAGCAAATATTTGTATGATTTTTTACAAAAATTATGTCAGATTTTCCCTACCTATTCTTGAAATGGATATTCTTGTTAAAACATTCATATTCATGCTTTAGGATCTATACTATGGATGGTTTTAGCATTAGACATGCAAAAGTGACCAAAACATGGTACCAATCAGATAATAAACATTTAATATTCGGGTGTCATTTTAATGAATACGTTGTACTCGTATATTGTAAGCTACATGGGCTGGATTCTAGAATACTTACCACACTTGAAATAGCAATTTTCTTGTTGCAATGTTTTCTTTTAGCTAAAATGTGATAAAGAATTATAAAATTTGGACGCGGAAGCAAATATTTATATAATTTTTTACAAAAATAAAGTCAGATTTTACCTATTCTTGAAATGGATATTTTTGTTAAAACATTCATATTCATGCTTTAGGATCTATACTATAGATGATTTTAAGCATTGGCCATGAAAAGTGTCAAAAACGTGGTACAAACTAGATAATAAACATATATTCGGGTGCCATTTTAATGAATACGTTGTATATTGTAAGCTACATGGGCTGGATTCTAGAGTACCTATCACACTTGACATAGCAATTTTCTTGATGCAATGTTTCTTTTAGCTTAAGTATGATGAAGAATTATAAAATTTGGGTGCGGAAGCAAATATTTATATGATTTTTTACAAAAATAAAGTCAGATTTTTTATTCTGGAAATGGATAGAAATGGATATTTGTGTTAAAACATTCATATTCATGCTTTAGGATCTATACTATAGATGGTTTTAAGCATTAGACATGCAAAAGTGTCCAAAACGTGGTACTAACCAGATAAAAAACATTCAATTTTCGGGTGCCATTTTAATGAATATGTTGTATATTGTAAGCTACATAGGCTGGATTCTAGAATACCTACCACACTTGAAATAGCAATTTTTTTGTTGCAGTGTTTTCTTTTAGCTTAAATAAGATGAAGAATTATAAAATTCGGACTCGGAAGCAAGTATTTATACGATTTTTTACAAAAATAATGTCAGATTTTACCTATTCTTGAAATGGATATTTTTGTTAAAACATTCATATTCATGCTTTAGGATCTATACTATAGATGATTTTAAGCATTGGCCATGAAAAGTGTCAAAAACGTGGTACCAACCAGATAAGAAACATATTTTCCGGTGTCATTTTAATGAATACGTTGTATATTGTAAGCTACATGGGCTGGATTCTAGAATACCTACCACACTTGAAATAGCAATTTTCTTGTTGCAATGTTTTCTTTTAGCTAATATATTATGAAGAATTATAAAGTTCGGGCGTAGAAGCAAATATTTATATGATTTTTTACAAAAATTAAGTGATATTTTACTTATTCTTTAAATGGATATTTTTGTTTAAACATTCATATTCATGCTTTAGGATCTATACTATGGATGGTTTTAGCATTGGACATGCAACTGACCAAAACGTGGTACCAATCAGATAATAAACATTTAATATTCGGTTGTCATTTTAATGAATACGTTGTATATTGTAAGCTACATGGGCTGGATTCTAGAATACCTATCACACTTGAAATCGCAATTTTCTTGTTGCAATGTTTTCTTTTAGCTAAAATATGATGAAGAAGTATAAAACTCTGGTACGGAAGCAAATATTTATAAGATTTTTTACAAAAATGAAGTCAGATTTTACCTATTTTTAAAGTGGATATTTTTTGAAACATTCATATTCATGCTTTAGGATCTATACTATGGATGGTTTTAGCATTGGACATGCAAAAGTAACCAAAACGTGGTACCAATCAGATAATAAACATTTAATTTTCGGGTGTCATTTTAATGAATACGTTGTATACTGTAAGCTACATGGGCTGGATTCTAGAATAACTACCACTCTTGAAATAGCAATTTTCTTGTTGCAATGTTTTCTTTTAGCTAAAATATGATAAAGAATTATAAAATTCGGGCGTGGAAGCAAATATTCATATGATTATTTACAAAAATTAAGTCATATTTTACTTATTCTTGAAATTGATATTTTTGTTAAAACATTCAGATTCATGCTTTAGGATCTATACAATGCATGGTTTTAACATTTGACATGCAAAAGTGACCAAAACGTGGTACCAATTAGATAATAAACATTTAATTTTCGGGTGTCATTTTAATGAATACGTTGTATATTGTAAGCTAGATGGGCTGGATTCTAGAATACTTACCACACTTGAAATAGCAATTTTCTTGTTGCAATGTTTTCTTTTAGCTAAAATATGATAAGGAATTATAAAATTCGGGCGCGGAAGCAAATATTTATATGATTTTTTACAAAAATTAAGTGATATTTTACTTATTCTTGAAATGGATATTTTTGTTAAAACATTCATATTCATGCTTTAGGATCTATACTATGGATGGTTTTAGCATTGGACATGCAAAAGTGACCAAAACGTAGTACCAATCAGATAATAAACATTCAATTTTCGGGAGTCATTTTAATGAATACGTCGTATATTGTGAGCTACATGGGCTGGATTCTAGAATAACTACCACTCTTGAAATAGCAATTTTCTTGTTGCAATGTTTTCTTTTGGCTAAAATATGATGAAGAATTATAAAATTCGTGCGCAGAAGAAAATATTTATATGATTTTTTACAAAAATAAAGTCAGATGTTACCTATTTTCGAAATAGATATTTTTAAAAATATTCTTATTCATGCTTTAGGTTCTATATTATGGATGGTTTTAGCATTGAACATGCAAAAGTGACTAAAACGTAGTAACAATCAGATAATAAACATTTAATTTTCGGGTGTCATTTTAATGAATACGTTGTATATTGTAAGCTACATGGGCTGGATTCTAGAATACCTACCACACTTGAAATAGCAATTTTCTTGTTGCGATGTTTTCTTTTTGCTAAAATATGATAAAAAACTATAATATTCGGGCGCGGAAGCAAATATTTATATGATTTTTTACAAAAATAAAGTCAGATTTTACCTATTCTTGAAATGGATATTTTAGTTAAAACATTCATATTCATGCTTTAGGATATATACTATGGATGGTTTAGCATTGGACATGCAAAAGTGACCAAAACGTTTTACCAATCAGATAATAAACATTCAATTTTCGGGTGTCATTTTAATGAATATGTTGTATATTATAAGCTACATGGGCTGGATTCTAGAATAACTACCACACTTGAAATAGCAAATTTTCTAGTTGCAATGTTTTCTTTTAGCCAAAATATGATGAAGAATTATAAAATTCGGGCGCGGAAGCAAATATTTTAATAATTTTTTACAAAAATAATGACAAAAATTACCTATTCTTGAAACGGATATTTTTGTTAAAACATTCATATTCATGCTTTAGGATCTATACTATGGATGGTTTTAGCATTGGACATGCAAAAGTGAACAAAACGTGGTACCAATCAGATAATAAACATTCAATTTTCGGGTGTGATTTTAATAAATACGTTGTATACTGTAAGCTACATTGGCTGGATTATAGAATACCAACCACACTTGAAATTGCAACTTTCTTGTTGCAATGTTTTCTTTTAGCTAAAATATGATGAAGAATTATATAACTCGGGCACGGAAGCAAATATTTATATAATTTTTAACAAAAATAATGTCAGATTTTACCTATTCTTGAAATGGATATTTCTGTTGAAACATTCATATTCATGCTTTAGCATCTATACTATGGATGGTTTTAGCATTGGACATGCAAAAGTGACCAAATCGTGGTACCAATCAGATAATAAACATTTAATTTTCTGATGTCATTTTAATGAATACGTTGTATATTGTAAGCTACATTGCCTGGATTCTAGAATACCAACCACACTTGAAATAGCAAATTTTCTTGTTGCAATGTTTTCTTTTAGCTAATATGATGAATAATTATAAAATTCGGGCGCGGAAGCAAATATTTTTATAATTTTTTACAAAAATAATGTCAGATTTTACCAATTCTTGAAACGGATATTTTTGTTAAAACATTCATATTCATACTTTAGGATCTATACTATGGATGGTTTTAGCATTAGACATGCAAAAGTGACCAAAACGTGGTACAAATCAGATAATAAACATTTAATTTTCGGGTGTCATTTTAATGAATACATTGTATATTATAAGCTACATGAACTGGATTCTAGAATACCTACCACACTTGAAATAGCAATTTTCTTGTTGCAATGTTTTCTTTTAGCTAAAATATCATGAAGAATTATAAAATTCAGGCGCGGAAGCAAATATTTATATAATTTTTTACAAAAATAATGTTAGATTTTACCTATTCTTGAAATGGATATTTTTGTTAAAACATTCATATTCATGCTTTAGGATCTATACTATGGATGGTTTTAGCATTGAACATGCAAAAGTGACCAAAACGTGGTACAAATCAGATAATAAACATTCAATTTTCGGGTGTCATTTTAAGGAATACGTTGTATATTGTAAGCTACATTGGCTGGATTCTAGAATACCAACCACACTTGAAATAGCAAATTTTCTTGTTGCAATGTTTTCTTTTAGCTAAAATATGATGAGGAATTATAAAATTCGGGTACGGAAGCAAATATATATATATATATATATATATATATATATATATATATATATATATATATATATATATATATATATGATTTTTTACAAAAATTAAGTCAGATTTTACCTATTCTTGAAATGGATATTTTTGTTAAAACATTCATATTAATGCTTTAGGATTTATACTATGGAGGGTTTAAGCATTGGACATGCAAAAGTGACCAAAACGTGGTACCGATCAGATAATAAACATTCAATTTCCGGTTGTCAATTTAATGAATACGTTGTATATCGTAAGCTACATGGGCTGGATTCTAGAATACCTACCACACTTGAAATAGCAATTTTCTTGTTGCAATGTTGTCTTTTAGCTAAAATATGATAAGGAATTGTAAAACTCGGGTACGGAAGCAAATATTTATAAGAGTTTTTACAAAAATTAAGTCAGATTTTACCTATTCTTGAAATGGATATTTTTGTTAAAACATTCATATTCATGCTTTAGGATCTATACTATGGATGGTTTTAAGCTTATAATATACAACTTATTCATTAAAATGCCACCCGAAAATTGAATGTTTATTATCTGATTGGTACTACGTTTTGGTCACTTTTGCATGTCTATTGCTTAAAACCATCCATAGTATAGATCTTAAAGCCTGAATATGTATGTTTTAACTAAAATATCCTTTTCAAGAAGAGGTCAAATCTGACTTTAATTTTGTAAAACATCATATAAATATTTGCTTCCGCGCTCGAATTTTATAATTCTTTATAATATTTTAGCTAAAAGAAGACATTGCAACAAGAAAATTGCTATTTTCAAGTGTGGTAGTTATTATAGAATCCAGCCCATGTAGCTTACAATATACAACGTATTTATAAAAAAGACACCCGAAAATTGAATGTTTATTATCTGATTGGTACCACGTTTTGGTCACTTTTGCATGTCCATTGATTAAAACCATCCATAGTATAAATCCTAAAACCTGAATATGTATGTTTTAACTAAAATATCCATTTCAAGAAGAGGTCAAATCTGACTTTATTTTTGTAAAACATCATATAAATATTTGCTTCCGCGCTCGAATTTTATAATTCTTCATCATATTTTAGCTAAAAGAAAACATTGCAACAAGAAAATTGCTATTTCAAGTGTGGTAGGTATACTAAAATCCAGCCCATGTAGCTTACAATATACAACGTATTTATTAAAATGACACCTGAAAATTTAATGTTTATTATCTGATTGGTACTACGTTTTGGTCACTGGTGCATGTCCAATGCTTAAAACCATCCATAGTATAGATCCTAAAGAATGAATATGAATGTTTTAACAAAAATATCCATTTCAAGAATAGGTAAAATCTGAGTTTATTTTTGTAAAAAGTCATATAAATATTTGCTTTCGCGCCCGAATTTTATAATTTTTTATCATATTTTAGCTAAAGGAAAACATTGCAACAAGAAAATTGCTATTTCAAGTGTGGTAGGTATACTAGAATCCAGCCCATATAGCTTACAATCTATAACATATTCATTAAAATGACACCCGAAAATTCAATGTTTATTAACTGATTGGTACCACGTTTTGGGCACTTTTGCATGTCCAATGCTTAAAGCCATCCATAGTATAGATCATAAAGCATGAATATGAATGTTTTAACAAAAATATCCAATTCAAGAATAGTGAAAATCTGACTTTATTTTTGTAAAAAATCATATAAATATTTGCTTTCGCGCCCGAAGTTTATAATTTTTCATCATATTTTAGCTAGAAGAAAACATTGCAACAAGAAAATTGCTATTTCAAGTGTAATAGGTATTCTAGAATCCAGCTCCTGTAGCTTACAATATACAACGTATTTATTAAAATAACACCCAAAAATTTTATGTTTCTTATCTGATTGGTACTACGTTTTGGTCACTTTTGCATGTCCATGCTAAAACCATCCGTAGTATAGATCCTAAAGCATGAATATGAATGTTTTAACAAAAATTTGAATTATAAGAATAGGTAAAATCTGACTTTATTTTTGTAAAAAACCATATAAATATTTGCTTCCGCGCCCGAATTTCATAATTCTTCATTATATTTTAGCTGAAAGAAAACATTGCAACAAGAAAATTGCTATTTAAAGTGTGGTAGGTATTGTAGAATCCAGGCCATGTAGCTTACAATATACAACGAATTCATTAAAATGACACTCGAAAATTGAATGTTTATTATCTGACTGGTAACACGTTTTGGTCACTTTTGCATGTCCAATGCTAAAACCATCCATAGTATAGATCCTAAAGCATGAACATGAATGTTTTAACAAAAATATCCATTTCAAGAATAGGTAAAACCTGACTTTTGTTTTGTAAAAAATCATATAAATATTTGCTTCCGCGCCCGAATTGCATAATTCTTGATCATATTTTAGCTAAAACAAAACATTGCAACATGAAAATTACTATTTCAAGTGTGGTAGCTAACGAAATACAACGTATTCATTAAAATGACACACGAAAATTGAATGTTTATTATCTGATTGGTACTACGTTTTGGTCACTTTTGCGTGTCTAATGCTAAAACCATTCATAGTATAGATCCTAAAGCATGAATATGAATGTTTTAACAAAAATATCCATTTCAGGAATAGGTAAAATCTGTCTTTATTTTTGTAAAAAATCATATATATATATTTGCTTCCGTGCCCGAATTATATAATTCTTCATCATATTTAAGCTAAAAGAAAACATTGCAACAAGAAAATTGCTATTTAAAGTGTGGTAGGTATTCTAGAATCCAGCCCATGTAGCATACAATATACAACGTATTCATTAAAATGACATTGGAATATTGAATGTTTATTATCTGATTAGTACCACGTATTGGTCACTTTTGCATGTCCAATGCTAAAACCATCCATAGTATAGATCCTAAAGCATGAATATGAATGTTTTAACAAAAATATCCATTTTAAGAACAGTTAAAATCTGACATTATTTTTCTAAAAAATCATATGAATATTTGCTTCCGCGCCCGAATTTTATAATTCTTCATTATATTGTAGCTGGAAGAAAACATTGCAACAAGAAAATTGCTACTTTAAGTGTGGTAGGTATACTAGAATCCAGCTCATGTGTAACGTCAGCATCTTCATAGCACGAAGCTAAAGTTGCTAACTAGCTGTCCGGCTAGTCTCGGGAACCATCGGGCTACGTCGGGCCCCGATCCCACTACTAGCGCTGCTGTCCCCACTCCGTAGCTGCGGCTATAAAAGCACGGACACTAGCCCGGCGAGCCCCTTTCCTACCCATCCGCCTCCAGCCTAACTACCTAACATACGGCGTACTGAACCGATCCCTCTATACGGCGTACAAAGCCGTTCCTAAGCCGTATTGAGGCGTTCGTACCCAGACCGAACTAAACCGATCCCGCTATACGGCGTACTGAGCCGTTCCTAAGCCGTATTGAGGCGTTCTTACCTGCACCGCACTTAGCCGATCCCGCTATACGGCGTACTGAGCCGTTCCTAAGCCGTACTGAGGCGTTCGTACCCAGACCGAACTGAACCGATCCCGCTATACGGCGTACTGAGCCGTTCCTAAGCCGTATTGAGGCGTTCGTACCCAGACCGAACTGAACCGATCCCGCTATACGGCGTCCTGAGCCGTTCCTAAGCCGTATTTAGGCGTTTGTACCCAGACCGAACTGAACCGATCCCGCTATATGGCGTACTGAGCCGTTCCTAAGCCGTATTGAGGCGTTCGTACCCAGACCGAACTGAACCGATCCCGCTATACGGCGTACTGAGCCGTTCCTAAGCCATACTGAGGCGTTCGTACCTAAACCGAACTGAGCCGATCCCGCTATACGGCGTACTGAGCCGTTCCTAAGCCGTATTGAGGCGTTCTTACCTTCCTAAGGCGTATTGAGCCAAACGTTCCCTCACTATCTACTCCACCGGCGATACCGCGTCGGCCCCGAGTCACCGCGAGGGAACCATATCGCGTTCGTCAACACCCGAGTACAGTACAGCAAGGTGCGCCATTAGCTCTATCGCGAACGCGTACTATCATATCCGGGACCGTAACCGCAGCCCCGTCGTATCACCGTGTCTGCTTTGTTACAAGTTGCCCCGGCCCAGAGAACTAGATTCGACAGCCGCCAAGCACTAAGTGGCCATCCTTAATGGTTTATATACATATTACAATAAACCGTATTTATTTTCATAGAATATATATTTCTTTATATTTTTGGGTAGAAACAGAAGTGTTTGCTTATTCCTCTAGTACCAGTCCGTCCTGACTCCCATCCTCGCTCCTGAACCCTGGTAACTCCTGAGCACCCGACCGGCGGGGAATGAGAGACGTTACACATGTAGCTTACAATATACAACGTATTTATTAAAATGCTACCCAAAAATTTTATGTTTCTTATCTGATTGGTACTACGTTTTGGTCACTTTTGCATATTCATGCTAAAACAATACATAATATAGATCCTAAAGCATAAATATGAATGTTTTAACAAAAATATCCATTTCAAAAATAGGTAACATCTGATTTTATTTTTGTAAAAAATCATATAAATATTTGCTTCCGCGCCCGAATTTTATACTTATTTATCATATTTTAGCTAAAAGAAAACAATGCTACAAGAAAATGCTGTTTCAAGTATGGTAGGTATTCTAGAATCTAGCCCATGTAGCTAAAAAAATACAACATATTCATTAAAATGACATCCGAAAATTGCATGTTTACTATCTGATTGGTACCACGTTTTTGTCACTTTTGCATGTCCAATGCTTAAAACCATCCATAGTATAGATCCTAAAGTATGAATATGAATGTTTTAACAAAAATATCCATTTCAAGAATAGGTAAACTCTGACTTTTTTTTGTAAAAAATCAAATAAATATTTGCTTCCGGGCCCGAATTTTATAATTCTTTATCATATTTTTGCTAAAAGAAAACATTGCATCAAGAAAATTGCTATTTCAAGTGTGGTAGGTTATTTAAAATACAGCCCATGAAGCTTACAATATACAACGTATTCATTAAAGTGACACCCGTCAATTGAATGTTTATTATCTGATTGGTACCATGTTTTAGTCACTTTTGACGTCCAATGCTTAAAACGTTTTAGTCACTTTTGCATGTCCAATGCTAAAACCATCCAAAGTATAGGTCCTAAAGCATGAATATGAATGTTTTAACAAAAATATCCATTTCTAGATTAGGTAAAATCTGACTTTATTTTTGTAAAAAATCATATAAATATTTGCTTCCGCACCCGATTTTTATAATTCTTCATCATATTTTAGCTACAAGAAAACATTGCAACAAGAAAATTGCTATTTCAAGTGTGGTAGGTTTTCTAGAATTCAGCCCATGTAGCATACAATATACAACATATACATTAAAATGACAATCGAAAATTGAATGTTTATTATCTGATTGGTATCACGTTTTTGGCCCTTTTGTATGTCCAATGCTAAAACCATCCATAGTTTAGATCCTAAAGCATGAATATGAATGTTTTAACAAAAATATCCATTTCAAGAATAGGTAAAATCTGACATTATTTTTGTAAAAAACCATATAAATATTTGCTTCCGCGCCCGAATTTTATAATTCTTTATCATATTTTAGCTAAAAGAAAACATTGCACCAAGAAAATTTCTATTTCAAGTGTGGTAGCTATTCTAGAATCCAGCTCATGTAGCTTACAATATACAAAGTATTTATTAGAATGACACACGAAAATTGAATGTTTATTATCTGATTGGTACCACGATTTGATCACTTTTGCATGTCCAATGCTTAAAACCATCCATAGTATAGATCCTAAAGTATGAATATGAATGGTTTAACAAAAATATCCATTTCAAGAATGGGTAAAATCTGACTTTATTTTTGTAAAAAATCAATAAATATTTGCTTTCGCGCCGGAATTTTATAATTCTTTATCATATTTTAGCTAAAAGAAAACATTGCAACAAGAAAATTGCTATTTCAAGTGTGGTAGCTTACAATATACAACGTATTCATTAAAATGACACCCGAAAATTGAAAGTTTATTATCTGGTTGGTACCACGTTTTGGTCTCTTTTATATGTCCAATGCTAAAACTATCCATAGTTTAGATCCTAAAGCATGATTATGATTGTTTTAACAAAAATATCCATTTCAAGAATAGGTAAAATCTGACTTTATTTTTGTAAAAAATCATATAAATATTTGCTTCCGCGCCCGAATTTTATAATTCATTATAATATTTTAGCTAAAAGAAAACATTGCAACAAGAAAATTTCTATTTCAAGTGTGGTAGCTATTCTAGAATCCAGCTAGCTATTCTAGAATCCATCCCATGTAGCTTACAATATACAAAGTATTTATTAAAATAAAAACCGAAAATTGAATGTTTATTATCTGATTGGTACCACGTTTGGTCACTTTTGCATGTTCAATGCTTAAAACCCTCCATAGTATAGATCCTAAAGCATAAATATGAATGTTTGAACAAAAATATCCATTTCAAGAATAGGTAAAATCTGACTTTATTTATGTAAAAAATAATATAAAAATTTGCTTTCGCGCCGGAATTTTATAAATCTTTATCATATTTTAGCTAAAAGAAAACATTGAAACAATAAAATTGCTATTTCAAGTGTGGTAGCTTACAATATACAACGTATTCATTAAAATGACACCCGAAAATTGAATGTTTATTATGTGATTGGTATTACGTTTTGGTCACTTTTACATGTCTAATGCTAAAACCATCCATAGTTTAGATCCTATAGCATGAATATGAATGTTTTAACAAAAATATCCATTTCAAGTATAGGTAAAATCTGAATTTATTTTTGTAAAAAATCATATAAATATTTGCTTTCGCGCCCGAATTTTATAATTCTTCATCATATTTAAGCTAAAAGAAAACATTGCAACAAGAAAGTTGCTATTTCAAGTGTATTAGGTATTCTAGATTCATGCCTATGTAGCTTGCAATAAACAACGTATTCATTAAAATGACACCCGAAAATTGAATGTTTATTTTCTGATTGGTACCACGTTTTGGTCACTTTTGCATGTCCAAAGCTAAAACCATCCATAATATAGATCCTAAAGCATGAATATCAATGTATTAACAAAAATATCCATTTCAGGAATAGGTAAAATCTGGCTTTATTTTTGTAAAAAATCATATATATATATTTGCTTCCGTGCTCGAATTATATAATTCTTCATCATATTTAAGCTAAAAGAAAACATTGCAACAAGAAAATTGCTATTTAAAGTGTGGTAGGTATTCTAGAATCCAGCCCATGTAGCATACAATATACAACGTATTCATTAAAATGACATTGGAATATTGAATGTTTATTATCTGATTAGTACCACGTATTGGTCACTTTTGCATGTCCAATGCTAAAACCATCCATAGTATAGATCCTAAAGCATGAATATGAATGTTTTAACAAAAATATCCATTTTAAGAACAGTTAAAATCTGACATTATTTTTCTAAAAAATCATATGAATATTTGCTTCCGCGCCCGAATTTTATAATTCTTCATTATATTGTAGCTGGAAGAAAACATTGCAACAAGAAAATTGCTACTTTAAGTGTGGTAGGTATACTAGAATCCAGCTCATGTGTAACGTCAGCATCTTCATAGCACGAAGCTAAAGTTGCTAACTAGCTGTCCGGCTAGTCTCGGGAACCATCGGGCTACGTCGGGCCCCGATCCCACTACTAGCGCTGCTGTCCCCACTCCGTAGCTGCGGCTATAAAAGCACGGACACTAGCCCGGCGAGCCCCTTTCCTTCCCATCCGCCTCCAGCCTAACTACCTAACATACGGCGTACTGAGCCGTTCCTAAGCCGTATTGAGGCGTTCTTACCTGCACCGCACTCAGCCGATCCCGCTATACGGCGTACTGAGCCGTTCCTAAGCCGTACTGAGGCGTTCGTGCCCAGACCGAACTGAACCGATCCCGCTATACGGCGTACTAAGCCGTTCCTAAGCCGTATTGAGGCGTTCGTACCCAGACCGAACTGAACCGATCCCGCTATACGGTGTACTGAGCCGTTCCTAAGCCGTACTGAGGCGTTCGTACCCAGACCGAACTGAAGCGATCCCGCTATACGGCGTACTGAGCCGTTCCTAAGCCGTATTGAGGCGTTCGTACCCAGACCGAACTAAACCGATCCCGCTATACGGCGTACTGAGCCGTTCCTAAGCCATACTGAGGCGTTCGTACCTAAACCGAACTGAGCCGATCCCGCTATACGGCGTACTGAGCCGTTCCTAAGCCGTATTGAGGCGTTCTTACCTTCCTAAGGCGTATTGAGCCAAACGTTCCCTCACTATCTACTCCACCGGCGATACCGCGTCGGCCCCGAGTCACCGCGAGGGAACCATATCGCGTTCGTCAACACCCGAGTACAGTACAGCAAGGTGCGCCATTAGCTCTAACGCGAACGCGTACTATCATATCCGGGACCGTAACCGCAGCCCCGTCGTATCACCGTGTCTGCTTTGTTACAGGTTGTCCCGGCCCAGAGAACTAGATTCGACAGCCGCCAAGCACTAAGTGGCCATCCTTAATGGTTTATATACATATTACAATAAACTGTATTTATTTTCATAGAATATATATTTCTTTATATTTTTGGGTAGAAACAGAAGTGTTTGCTTATTCCTCTAGTACCAGTCCGTCCTGACTCCCATCCTCGCTCCTGAACCCTGGTAACTCCTGAGCACCCGACCGGCGGGGAATGAGAGACGTTACACATGTAGCTTACAATATACAACGTATTTATTAAAATGCTACTCAAAAATTTTATGTTTCTTATCTGAATGGTACTACGTTTTGGTCACTTTTGCATATTCATGCTAAAACAATCCATAATATAGATCCTAAAGCATAAATATGAATGTTTTAACAAAAATATCCATTTCAAAAATAGGTAACATCTGATTTTATTTTTGTAAAAAATCATATAAATATTTGCTTCCGCGCCCGAATTTTATACTTCTTTATCATATTTTAGCTAAAAGAAAACAATGCTACAAGAAAATGCTGTTTCAAGTATGGTAGGTATTCTAGAATCCAGCCCATGTAGCTAAAGAAATACAACATATTCATTAAAATGACATCCGAAAATTGCATGTTTACTATCTGATTGGTACCACGTTTTTGTCACTTTTGCATGTCCAATGCTTAAAACCATCCATAGTATAGATCCTAAAGTATGAATATGAATGTTTTAACAAAAATATCCATTT
The DNA here is from genome assembly GCA_035578165.1 of Stenolophus ochropezus. Lineage (NCBI taxonomy): Eukaryota > Metazoa > Arthropoda > Insecta > Coleoptera > Carabidae > Stenolophus > Stenolophus ochropezus. The sequence goes on along the minus strand of JAQOWZ010000072.1, from coordinate 502,225 downwards.
CAAGAATAGGTAAAGTCTGACTTTTTTTGTAAAAAATCAAATAAATATTTGCTTCCGGGCCCGAATTTCATAATTCTTTATCATATTTTTGCTAAAAGAAAACATTGCAATAAGAAAATTGCTATTTCAAGTGTGGTAGGTTATTTAAAATACAGCCCATGAAGCTTACAATATACAACGTATTCATTAAAGTGACACCCGTCAATTGAATGTTTATTATCTGATTGGTACCATGTTTTAGTCACTTTTGACGTCCAATGCTTAAAACGTTTCAGTCACTTTTGCATGTCCAATGCTAAAACCATCCAAAGTATAGGTCCTAAAGCATGAATATGAATGTTTTAACAAAAATATCCATTTCTAGATTAGGTAAAATCTGACTTTATTTTTGTAAAAAATCATATAAATATTTACTTCCGCACCCGATTTTTATAATTCTTCATCATATTTTAGCTACAAGAAAACATTGCAACAAGAAAATTGCTATTTCAAGTGTGGTATGTTTTCTAGAATTCAGCCCATGTAGCATACAATATACAACATATACATTAAAATGACACCCGAAAATTGAATGTTTATTATCTGATTGGTATCACGTTTTTGGCCCTTTTGTATGTCCAATGCTAAAACCATCCATAGTTTAGATCCTAAAGCATGAATATGAATGTTTTAACAAAAATATCCATTTCAAGAATAGGTAAAATCTGACATTATTTTTGTAAAAAACCATATAAATATTTGCTTCCGCGCCCGAATTTTATAATTCTTTATCATATTTTAGCTAAAAGAAAACATTGCACTAAGAAAATTTCTATTTCAAGTGTGGTAGCTTACAATATACAACGTATTCATTAAAATGACACCCAAAAATTGAATGTTAATTAGCTGGTTGGTACCACGTTTTGGTCTCTTTTATATGTCCAATGATAAAACCATCCATAGTTTAGATCCTAACGCATGAATATAAATGTTTTAACAAAAATATCCATTTAAAGAATAGGTAAAATCTGACATTATTTTTGTAAAAAATCATATAAATATTTGCTTCCGCGCCCGAATTTTATAATTCATTATAATAATTTAGCTAAAAGAAAACATTGCACCAAGAAAATTTCTATTTCAAGTGTGGTAGCTATTCTAGAATCCAGCTCATGTAGCTTACAATATACAAAGTATTTATTAAAATGACACACGAAAATTGAATGTTTATTATCTGATTGGTACCACGATTTGATCACTTTTGCATGTCCAATGCTTAAAACCATCCATAGTATAGATCCTAAAGTATGAATATGAATGGTTTAACAAAAATATCCATTTCAAGAATGGGTAAAATCTGACTTTATTTTTGTAAAAAATCATATAAATAATTGCTTTCGCGCCGGAATTTTATAAATCTTTATCATAATTTAGCTAAAAGAAAACATTGCAACAATAAAATTGCTATTTCAAGTGTGGTAGCTTACAATATACAACGTATTCATTAAAATGACACCCGAAAATTGAATGTTTATTATCTGGTTGGTACCACGTTTTGGTCTCTTTTATATGTCCAATGCTAAAACTATCCATAGTTTAGATCCTAAAGCATGAATATGATTGTTTTAACAAAAATATCCATTTCAAGAATAGGTAAAATCTGACTTTATTTTTGTAAAAAATCATATAAATATTTGCTTCCGCGCCCGAATTTTATAATTCATTATAATATTTTAGCTAAAAGAAAACATTGCACCAAGAAAATTTCTATTTCAAGTGTGGTTGCTATTCTAGAATCCAGCTAGCTATTCTAGAATCCATCCCATGTAGCTTACAATATACAAAGTATTTATTAAAATGAAACCCGAAAATTGAATGTTTATTATCTGATTGGTACCACGTTTGGTCACTTTTGCATGTTCAATGCTTAAAACCCTCCATAGTATAGATCCTAAATCATAAATATGAATGTTTGAACAAAAATATCCATTTCAAGAATAGGTAAAATCTGACTTTATTTATGTAAAAAATAACATAAAAATTTGCTTTCGCGCCGGAATTTTATAAATCTTCATCATATTTTAGCAAAAAGAAAACATTGCAACAAGAAAATTGCTATTTCAAGTGTGGTAGCTATTCTAGAATCCAGCCCATGTAGCTTACAATATACAACGGATTTATTAAAATGACACCCGAAAATTGAATGTTTATTATCTGATTGGTACCACATTTTAGTCACTTTTGCATATTCAATGCTTAAAACTATCCATAGTATAGATCCTAAAGCATGAATATGAATGTTTTAACAAAAGTATCCATTTCAAGAATAAGTAAAATCTGACTTTATTTTTGAAAAAAATCTTATAAATATTTGCTTCCGCGCCGGAAATTTATAAATCTTCATCATATTTTAGCTAAAAGAAAACATTGCAACAATAAAATTGCTATTTCAAGTGTGGTCGTTATTCTAGAATCCAGCCCATGTAGCTTACAATAAACAACGTATTCATTAAAATAACACCCGACAATTGAATGTTTATTATCTGATTGGTACCACGTTTTGGTCACTTTTGCATGTCTATTGCTCAAAACCATCCATAGTTTAGATCCTAAAGCATGAATATGAATGTTTTAACAAAAATATCCATTTCAAGTATAGGTAAAATCTGAATTTATTTTTGTAAAAAATCATATAAATATTTGCTTTCGCGCCCGAATTTTATAATTCTTCATCATATTTTAGCAAAAAGAAAACATTGCAACAAGAAAATTACTATTTCAAGTGTGGTAGCTATTCTAGAATCCAGCCCATGTAGCTTACAATATACAACGGATTTATTAAAATGACACCCGAAAATTGAATGTTTATTATCTGATTGGTACCACATTTTAGTCACTTTTGCATATTCAATGCTTAAAACTATCCATAGTATAGATCCTAAAGCATGAATATGAATGTTTTAACAAAAATATCCATTTCAAGAATAAGTAAAATCTGACTTTATTTTTGAAAAAAATCATATAAATATTTGCTTCCGCGCCGGAAATTTATAAATCTTCATCATATTTTAGCTAAAAGAAAACATTGCAACAATAAAATTGCTATTTCATGTGTGGTCGTTATTCTAGAATCCAGCCCATGTAGCTTACAATAAACAACGTATTCATTAAAATAACACCCGACAATTGAATGTTTATTATCTGATTGGTACCACGTTTTGGTCACTTTTGCATGTCTATTGCTCAAAACCATCCAAATTATAGATACTAAAGCATGAATATGAATGTTTTAACAAAAATATCCATTTCAAGTATAGGTAAAATCTGAATTTATTTTTGTAAAAAATCATATAAATATTTGCTTTCGCGCCCGAATTTTATAATTCTTCATCATATTTTAGCAAAAAGAAAACATTGCAACAAGAAAATTGCTATTTCAAGTGTGGTAGTTATTCTAGAATCCAGCCCATGTGGTTTATAATATACAACGTATTCATTAAAATGACACCCGAACATTTAATGTTTCTTATCTGATTGGTACCACGTTTTGGTCACTTTTGCATGTCTATGCTAAAACCATCCATAGTATAGATTCTAAAGCATGAATATGAATGTTTTAACAAAAATATCCATTTCAAGAATAGGTAACTTCTGACATTATTTTTGTAAAAAATCATATAAATATTTTCTTTCGCGCCCGTATTTAATACTTCTTCATCATATTTTAGCTAAAAGAAAACATTGCAACAAGAAAATTGTTGTTTCAAGTGTGGTAGGTATTCTAGAATCCAGCCCATGTAGTTTACAATATACAACGTATTCATTAAAATGACACACGAAAATTGAACGTTTATTATCTGATTGGTACCACGTTCTTGTCAGTTTTGTACGTCCAATGCTTAAAACTATCCATAGTATAGATCCTAAAGCATAAATATGAATGTTTTAACAAAAATATCCATTTCAAGAATTGGTAAAATCTGACTTTATTTTTGTAAAAAATCATATAAATATTTGCTTCCGCGCCCGAATTTTATAATTCATTATAATATTTTAGCTAAAAGAAAACATTGCACCAAGAAAATTTCTATTTCAAGTGTGGATGCTATTCTAGAATCCAGCTAGCTATTCTAGAATCCATCCCATGTAGCTTACAATATACAAAGTATTTATTAAAATGAAACCCGAAAATTGAATGTTTATTATCTGATTGGTACCACGTTTGGTCACTTTTGCATGTTCAATGCTTAAAACCCTCCATAGTATAGATCCTAAATCATAAATATGAATGTTTGAACAAAAATATCCATTTCAAGAATAGGTAAAATCTGACTTTATTTATGTAAAAAATAATATAAAAATTTGCTTTCGCGCCGGAATTTTATAAATCTTCATCATATTTTAGCAAAAAGAAAACATTGCAACAAGAAAATTGCTATTTCAAGTGTGGTAGCTATTCTAGAATCCAGCCCATGTAGCTTACAATATACAACGGATTTATTAAAATGACACCCGAAAATTGAATGTTTATTATCTGATTGGTACCACATTTTAGTCACTTTTGCATATTCAATGCTTAAAACTATCCATAGTATAGATCCTAAAGCATGAATATGAATGTTTTAACAAAAATATCCATTTCAAGAATAAGTAAAATCTGACTTTATTTTTGAAAAAAATCATATAAATATTTGCTTCCGCGCCGGAAATTTATAAATCTTCATCATATTTTAGCTAAAAGAAAACATTGCAACAATAAAATTGCTATTTCATGTGTGGTCGTTATTCTAGAATCCAGCCCATGTAGCTTACAATAAACAACGTATTCATTAAAATAACACCCGACAATTGAATGTTTATTATCTGATTGGTACCACGTTTTGGTCACTTTTGCATGTCTATTGCTCAAAACCATCCAAATTATAGATACTAAAGCATGAATATGAATGTTTTAACAAAAATATCCATTTCAAGTATAGGTAAAATCTGAATTTATTTTTGTAAAAAATCATATAAATATTTGCTTTCGCGCCCGAATTTTATAATTCTTCATCATATTTTAGCAAAAAGAAAACATTGCAACAAGAAAATTGCTATTTCAAGTTTGGTAGTTATTCTAGAATCCAGCCCATGTGGTCTATAATATACAACGTATTCATTAAAATGACACCCGAACATTTAATGTTTCTTATCTGATTGGTACCACGTTTTGGTCACTTTTGCATGTCTATGCTAAAACCATCCATAGTATAGATTCTAAAGCATGAATATGAATGTTTTAACAAAAATATCCATTTCAAGAATAGGTAACTTCTGACATTATTTTTGTAAAAAATCATATAAATATTTTCTTTCGCGCCCGTATTTAATACTTCTTCATCATATTTTAGCTAAAAGAAAACATTGCAACAAGAAAATTGTTGTTTCAAGTGTGGTAGGTATTCTAGAATCCAGCCCATGTAGTTTACAATATACAACGTATTCATTAAAATGACACACGAAAATTGAACGTTTATTATCTGATTGGTACCACGTTTTTGTCAGTTTTGTACGTCCAATGCTTAAAACTATCCATAGTATAGATCCTAAAGCATGAATATGAATGTTTTAACAAAAATATCCATTTCAAGAATTGGTAAAATCTGACTTTATGTTTGTAAAAAATCATATAAATATTTTCTTCAACCATTGAATTTTATAATTCTTTATCATATTTTAGCTAAAAAAAAAACATCCCAACAAGAAAATTGTTATTTCAAGTGCGGTAGTTTAAAATATACAACGTATTCATTAAAATGACACCCGAAAATTGAAAATTATTATCTGAATGGTACCACGTTTTAGTCACGGTTACATGTCCAATGCTAAAACCATCCATAGTATAGATCCTAAAGCATGTATATAAATGTTTTAACAAAAATATCCATTTCAAGAATTGTTAAAATCTGACTTTATTTTTGTAAAATATCATATAAATATTTGCTTCTGCGCCCGAATTTTATAATTCTTTATCATATCTTAGCTAAAAGAAATCATTGCAACAAGAAAGATGCTGTTTCAAGTGTGGTAGGTATTCTAGAATCCAGCCAGTGTAGCTTACAAGATACAACGTATTCTTTAAAATGACACCCGAAAATTGAATGTTTATTATCTGATTGGTACCACGTTTTTCCCACTTTTGCATGTCCAATGCTTAAAAATATCCATAGTATAGATCCTAAAGCATGAATATGAATGTTTTAACAAAAATATCCATTTCAAGAATAGGTGAAATCTGACTTAATTTTTGTAAAAAATCATATAAATATTTGCTTCCGCGCCCGAATTTTATAATTCTTCATCATATTTTAGCTAAAAGAAAACATTGCAACAAGAAAATTGCTATTTCAAGTGTGGTAGCTTACAATATACAACGTATTTATTAAAATGACACCCGAAAATTGAATGTTTATTATCTGATTGGTACCACGTTTTGGTCACTTTTCCATGTCCAATGCTTAAAACCATCCACAGTATAGATCTTAAGCATGAATATGAATGTTTTAACAAAAATATCCATTTCAAAAATAGGTAAAATCTGACTTTATTTTTGTAAAAAATCATATAAATATTTGCTTTCGCGCCCAAATTTTATAATTCTTTATCATATTTTAGCTAAAAGAAAACATCGCAACAAGAAAGTTGCTATTTCAAGTGTGGTAGCTTACAATATACTACGTAATTATTAAAATGACACACGAAAATTGAATGTTTATTATCCTATTGGTACCACGTTTTCATCACTTTTGCATGCCCAATGCTAAAACCATCCATAGTATAGATCCTAATGCATGAATATGAATGTTTTAACAAAAATATCTATTTCAAGAATAGGTAAAATCTGACTTTATTTTTGTAAAAAATCATATAAATATTTGCTTCCGCGCCCGAATTTTAAAATTCTTCATCATATTTAAGCTAAAAGAAAACATTGCAACAAGAAAATTGCTATTTCAAGTGAGGTAGCTTACAATATACAACGTATTCATTAAAATGACACCCGAAACTGAATGTTTATTATCTGGTTGGTACCACGTTTTGGTCACTTTTGCATGTTCAATGGTTAATCCATCCATAGTATAGATCCTAAAGCAGGAATATGAATGTTTTAACAAAAATATCCATTTCAAGAATAGGTAAAATCTGACTTTATTTTTGTAAAAAATCATATAAACATTTGGTTCCGCGCCTGAATTTTATAATTCTTTATCATTGTTTAGCTAAAGGAAAACATTGCAACAAAAAAATTGCTATTTAAAGTGTGGTAGATATTCTAGAATCCAGCCTATGTAGCTTACAATATACAACGTATTCATTAAAATGACACCCGAAAATTAAATGTTTATTATCTGATTGGTACAACGTTTTGGTCACTTTTGCATGTCCAATGCTTAAAACCGTCCATAGTATATATCCTAAAGCATGAATTTTAATGTTTTAACAAACATTTCCAATTCAAGAATAGGTAAAATCTGACTTTATTTTTGTAAAAAGTCATATAAATATTTGCTTCCGCGCCCTAATTTTATAATTCTTCATCATATTTGTCTAATACAAAGGATAGTACTCAACAGAATTCCATCTTATTTAAATCAAAAATTGATATACAGAAATGAATTGCATAACCGGAATCTGAGAACTAAATTTAATTTGCATGTACCTAAACATAAAACAACATTATTCAAAAGATCATTTTCCTATGCAGGATCTAGTTTATATAATCAATTACCTGACAACTTAAAAATTTGCTACATTAACACCTTCTCTTCTCGTTTCCAAACATTATTATTAAAATAGAATTAATCATTTAAGTAACTTTCATTATTCTCGAAAAAAATATATTTTTTTTCTTCTATTTTTTTTCCGTAGTAAATATGCATCAGTTTTCTATTTCGCTCCTATTTTAAAGTCAAGGTCGCTCCAACACTTGCTTGTTCTCTTGATTGTTCTTAGAAATTCTTAACTTGTTATGCTTCTTGTAATTTTGTAGTTATATGTTTTTGATGTTTTTTTAAAAGGTTAAGTGTAAGACCACCTGTACGCTGAACTTTGCCAAATAAAATGAATATATTATATATTATATTATTTTAGCTAAAGGAAAACATTGCAACAAGAAAATTGCTATTTCAAGTGAAGTTGATATTCTAGAATTTAACCTATGTAGCTTACAACATACAACGTATTCATTAAAATGACACCTAAAAATTGAATGTTTATTATCTGATTGGTACCATGTTTTGGTTTCTTTTGCATGTCTAATGCTTAAAACCATCCATAGTATAGATCCTAAAGCATGAATATGAATGTTTTAACAAAAATAATCATTTCAAGAATAGGTAAAATCTGACTTTATTTTTGTAAAAAATCATATAAATATTTCCTTCCGCGCCCGAAATATTTATCATATTTTAGCTAAAAGAAAACATTGCAACAAGAAAATTGCTATTTCAAGTGTGGTAGGTGTAGTATGTGCACTACCCTATAAAATGTGAGGTTGCTGTAGATGCAAAATGACATGTCAGGCAGTTGAACAAAAGCCGTCAAACAAGTAAGACGTCAATGACTCCAAGACTCTAAGAACAATTTACAGACAACACAAGTGCTCGGTATAAACATACATCTAGTGTAATCATTTCTAATTAAAAATAAATCCCTAAAATTTTGTAAGTGTACATCATTTGTCTAACCCTCGTCATACTACATTTTGGCGACGAGAAATCACGAACCAGACTACAAATATAAACCTTATAACGAAACAAACCAGGCACAAATCATGGGAGAAAACGATTCGTATAAAAATTTTTGCTTCAACAGCTTTGAAGCTGAAACAGAACATTGGGACTACTATCTGCAGAGATTTGAATTAGAACTTGAAATGCATGGATTGATGACAGATGATAAAGCGATTGTAAGACGAAATTTGCTCCTGGCAAAAGTAGGTGCACCAGTTTTTAAGATTCTGGCTGACGATTTTAAACCAGAGAAATTAACAACAAAGACGTACACACAGCTAACTGAAGTGCTAAATCGATTTTATGGCAAGAAAGTTTACATTTTCGCTGAAAGAATAAACTTTGCTGGTTGTTTTCGAAACACGAGTGAATCTGTGACTGAATATGTGAATCGATTACGTGCTTCAGCGGGAGACTGTAGTTTTGGTGCAAACTTAAACGAAAGAATGCGCGATCAATTGATTTTTGGAATAAATAACCGTGACTGGCAAGAACAAATCATTCGAGAACATTCAACAAATGACACGACATTCGAACAAGTTGAAGCCACTGCAGTTCTTTTAGAGCAAGCATCTGTACAAACCAAACAATTGACAAGTTTACAAACAAATATTTAGAAAACAGAAAATTACGTAAATCGTTTAAAGAAATCAAATAAAAACTGTGCCCTTTCTAACAGCAATAAAACAAAAATACGTGAGTTACATCCGCAAACAGACTGTCTTTATTGCGGAGACTCAAAGCATAAACAAAAGGACTGTCCAGCTTTTGGAAAAAAGTGTAGTGGCTGCGGTGAAGAAAATCATTTCGTACGCGTTTGTGTTACGTCAGGAAACGCGATCATAAAACAATAATCGAAAACAACGAAAAATGACAATAGATCGAAACGTTATACGCGATATGTTCAAGATCAAAGTGACGAAGAAAGCGACGACTCTTCGAATAACGAAAGTGGAGCAGAATCACAAGAAAAAAATCTAAACTCAACTATATCAAATATACGAAAAGTTGGATCATCCAGTGAAGTAATGTTATCGGCTAATATAAATAATGAAAATATTGACATGTTTTACGATCCTGGCTCTGTACATGCTGTAGTTGGCAATTTAACATGGGCAAAATTGGGTAAACCATCCTTAACAAAAACAGCTGACCTAGTAGCGTATGGTGAAAAACCAATTAGCATGTTGGGTAAATCTATGGTGGAAGTAAAAGCATTTAAAGAAAAGTTGTATTTGCCAATTTACATTACTAAAGATGAAGATATACCACTTTTTGGGTTAGACTGGTGTTTGGCTTTCAAATTACCCCTACCATCAGGCGCAAAAGTATGTCATTTAAGAAAAGATTATATTCAAGAAGACAGTGCACCCCACAATAACATTAGAGAGGGAGGGGAGGAAATACATAAAAAGTCGAGACAAGACCATAAATAAATATGTCCAGATAGATGATTATCCACTGCCGCGATTCGAAGACATTACTGCAAAACTATCGGGGGGGGGGGGGGGATACATATTTCTCAAAAATAGACTTGAAAGACGCATATCTACAAATGGAAGTTCATCCGGATTCACGTAAATTTTTGGTTATCGCTACACATATGGGGTATTTTACATACCGACGTTTACCATTTGGTATTAGTTTTGCCCCGGCTTTATTTCAACTGACAATGGATCAAATACTTACCGGAATAGACGGTGTAGTATGTTACCTGGACGATATACTTGTGTCAGCCCCAAATTTAATAGTACATGCCAAAAGACTAGGCGAGGTTCTACGACGTTTGCAAGCTGCTGGACTAAGAACACAAAAATCTAAATGTGATTGGCTTAAAAGCAGCATAACGTACCTAGGTCACAAAATTGATAAAAATGGTTTACATCCAACTGAAGAACACATTGAAGCCATTAAACATATGCCAATTCCACAGAACACTACTCAGTTACGATCTGTTCTTGGCACAATTACCTACTACGGAAGATTCATAGAAAATCTACATATAAAATGCGTTCCTTTATACCGTCATTTGAAAAAGAATGCAAAATGGGAGTAGTCAAACGAAGACACAGAGATATTTGAAACTCTGAAGCGAAATTTGATTTCAAACGACACGTTGGTTCATTATGACCCTAACAAACCTTTGGTTGTCACTAGTGATGCCAGTAATTTGGGCGCGGGCGCAGTTCTGTCACACAGATTCCCTGATGGCACTTTAAAACCAATCGCTTTCGCCTCACGCTCTTTTAGCGACGTAGAACGACGCTATTCTACCATAGATAAAGAAGCATTGGGATTAGTTTACGCGGTGACAAAGTTCCACCAATATTTATATGGAAGACGATTCATTCTTATCACAGACCACAAGCCACTGGAATCTATTTTTGGAGAAAACCGACAGACCCCAAAGGTTGCAAGCAACAGATTATTGAGATGGGCTATGACATTGAATAGTTACGATTTTGATGTCCGTTATCACCCCGGCAAAGAAAACTGTCCTGCTGATTCGCTGTCTAGGCTTCCTTTACAAACAAAAATGGAACCAACAGGATTACCAAACCATACTCGGTTGCTGCACTTAAGAGTGCGGAAATTATCGATGAATAAACGGCAGTTAAAAATGGAAACCTTGAGGGATCCAATTCTTTCAAAAGTTATCAAATATAGCCAGACTTATTGGCCCGAAAAAAAAATTATTTACCATGACCTTATTCCTTACTATGAGAAGCGAAAAGAATTATCCTTTGAAGAGGATATACTATTGTGGAAAATGGAATTACGCACGTGAAAGTAACACCGTACCATCCAAAATCAAATGAGCTTGCTGAACGTATGGTACGAACATTTAAAGAGAGAACGCGTGCTAGTGACCAAACGTTGAGCGAATCCCAGAGACTTGCGGAGTTTTTGTTCTCGTACCGAAACACCATTAGAAGATCTTCAAATAGAACGCCTAGTCAATTAATGTTTGGTCATCATCTTAGATCACGTTTTGATCTATTAAAACCTGACGTGAAAAAGAATATGGAATATGAGCAGATTATTCAAAAGCGAAATCATGATCACACAGCAGGTTCACAGCAATATTTTACGGAGGGGGAAAACGTGTGGGTAAATAACCCTTTTGAAAAAGGCTCTGTTCCAGGACAAATCTTAAAGCAAAACGGACCATTGTCATATACCGTAAATGTTGATGGAAAACCTCGTCGAAAACATTCGGACCAAATGCGCAAACGCGGATCGGATATTCCATATGAGTTACATCAGGAACTACCAAAAGAATCGTCAAACGTGAAAGAAACCGATGGTACATTTTCCAATACATCTTCAAAAGAAGATACGCCATCAACAGAATTACTGTCAAGTTCTGAATTTAATGCAAATACAGATGTATATAATTCCAGATGTAAAGAAAATGGAACAGTTACTCAGGAATCTGAAAATCAGCAACATCCGAAGTCTCCAACGCCTAGAAGAAACCCTCCGCGAGACAGTAAGCCGCCTGCTCGCTACCGGGACTGAAACCTTTCATTCGTGGGGGAGGAATGTAGTATGTGCACTACCCTATAAAATGTGAGGTTGCTGTGGATGCAAAATGACATGTCAGGCAGTTCAACAAAAGCCGTCAAACAAGTAAGACGTCAGTGAATCCAAGACTCTAAGAACAATTTACAGACAACACAAGTGCTCGGTATAAACATACATCTAGTGTAATCATTTCTAATTAAAAATAAATCCCTACAATTTTGTAAGTTGTGTACATCATTTCTCTAACCCTCATAATACTACAGTAGGTATTCTAGAATCCAGCCCATGTAGCTTACAATATACAACGTATTCATTAAAATGACACCCGAAAATTGAATGTTTATTATCTGATTGGTACCACGTTTTGGTCACTTTTGCATGTCCAATGCTAAAACCATCCATAGTATAGATCCTAAAGCATGAATATGAATGCTTTAACAAAAACATCCATTTCAAGAATTGGTAAAATCTGACTTTATTTTTGTAAAAAATCATATAAATATTTGCTTCCGCGCCCGAATTTTATAATTCTTCATCATATTTTAGCTAAAGGAAAACATTGCAACAAAAAAATTGCTATTTCAAGTGTGGTAGATATTCTAGAATCCAGCCATGTAGCTTACAATATACAACGTATTCATTAAAATGACACCCGAAAATTAAATGTTTATTATCTGATTGGTACCACGTTTTAGTCACTTTTGCATGTCTAATGCTTAAAACCATCCATAGTATAGATCCTCAAGCATGAATATAAATGTTTTAACAAAAATATCCATTTCAACAATAAATAACATCTGACTTTTTTTGTAAAAAATTCATATAAATATTTGCTTCCGCGCCCGAATTTTATAATTCTTCATCATATTTTAGCTAAAAGAAAACATTGCAACAATAAAATTGCTATTTCAAGTGTGATAGGTATTCCAGAATCCAGCCCATGTAGCTTACAATATACAACTTATTTATTAAAATGACACCCGAAAATTAAATGTTTATTATCTGATTGGTACTACGTGGTGGTCACTTTTGCATGTCCAATGGTTAAAACCATCCATAGTATAGATCCTAAAGCATGAATATGAATGTTTTAACAAATATATCCATTTTAAGTATAGGTAAAGTCTGACTTTATTTATGTAAAAGATCATATAAATATTTGCTACCGAGCCCGAATTTTATTATTCTTTATCACATTTTAGCTAAAAGAAAACATTGCAACAAGAAAATTGCTATTTCAAGTGTGGTAGGCATTCTAGAATCCAGCCCATCTAGCTTACAATAAACAACGTATTCATTAAAATGACACCCGAAAATTGAACCTTTATTATCTGATTGGTACCACGTTTTGGTTACTTTTGCATGGCCAATGCTAAAACCATTCATAGTATAGATCCTAAAGCATGAATATGAATGTTTTAACAAAACTATCATTTTCAAGAATAGGTAAAATCTGACATTATTTTTGTAAAAAATCATATAAATATTTGCTTCCGCGCCCGAATTTTATAATTCTTCATCATATTTTCGCTAAAAGAAAACATTGCAACAAGAAAATTGCTATTTCAAGTGTGGTAGGTATTCTACAATCCATCCCATGTAGCTTACAATATATACCGTATTCGCTAAAATTACACCCGAATATTAAATGCTTATTATCTGATTGGTACCACGTTTTGGTCACTTTTGCATGTCTAATGCTAAAACCATCCATAATATAGATCCTAAAGTAGGAATATGAATGTTTTAACAAAAATATCCATTTCAAGAATAGGTAAAATCTGACTTTATTTCTGTACAAAATCATATAAATATTTGCTTCCGCGCCCGATTTTTACAATTTTTTATCATATTTTAGCTAAACTAAAACATTGCATTAAGAAAATTGCTACTTTAAGTGTGGTAAGTATTCTAGAATCCAGACCATGTAGCTTACAATAAACAACGTATTCATTAAAATGACACCCGAAAATTGAATGTTTATTATCTGATTGGTACTACGTTTTGGTCACTTTTGCATGTCCAATGCTAAAACCATCTACAGTATAGATCCTAAAGCATGAATATGAATGTTTTAACAAAAGTATCCATTTCAAGGACCGCTGATTGACAGTTGATAGTTTGAATAGCCGCAATATAAAAACAAATTTGTATTAATATCTAAATCTGAAAAGAAGAATCTGCTAAGGAAGTGGTAGTTAAAGGTCAGATAAAGAGCAGGAAGTGTTATCTGTGCATAAGAAGCCGTATCCTTTTTAGAAGTACTCTTTGAAAATTTTAAGCATAACATAACCTAAAAATAATAACAAATTTTACATCGAGTTAAACTGCAACCACGAATACACCTAAGGATCGCAGAAGTTTCCAACTAGGCGTACAAAGATGGAAGATGACGAACGTAAATTTACTAGAAGTTTCAGTGTCAGCAACATAAGTGATAATATGGTCTTCAGTAAAAGTAGGAAGACATCGAGATCACCAGTTGCTAAACGCAAAGTCATAGAATCAGAAGAAAATGAAATAGTAAGGATGCTAATAACAATAAACGAAGACATAAAATCGATGAATCGAAGAAGGAAAACAAACAACACAGAGAAGAAACTCAAGAATTACGGACAGAAATACGAGAGGAAATGCAGGAATTACATAAAGGTTTCCATGAAGTAATAAATACATTAAAACAAGAAGTCAAAGATTTAAAAACAAAAGAAAAATTGATGACAGAGGAAATAAAGGTTTTAAAAGGGAAAATAATAGCTTTAGAAACAATGGAAGAGAAGAAAGAAAAAATTGAAAAACGTAATAATATCGTATTTAAGGGAGAACAGAATATAAACAACAATCAGGATGTTGAACAACTTATAAAAAACAAATTAGGAATAGACATCAGAGTTAAAGAAACCCATAAGAAAGGAAAAGGGGATAAAAAAGTTACCATTGCCAAAATAGAGAATTGGGAAGATAAAATAAAAATATTAAAAAATAAAAACAAACTTACAGGGACGAAACCTTACATAGAAAGTGAAATGACTAATAAAGAGATGCAAATACAAAAAGAAATCTTAAAATTGGCGAAAGATGAGAAAACTAAAGGAAATAGAATAAGAATAGGGTATAAAAAACTGAAAATAAATGAGACTTGGTATATATGGGATGAAGAGAAGATGAATATAGAAAAACAGGAGGATAAAGCTCCAAAAAACTTAAACAACTAACAATGGAGAACGAGGATGGCAATATGGAATACGGAAAGCGAGGAAAAGGATATAAAGATAAGGGAAAGGCAATAAATACAATTAAAACAAAAAAAGTAAATAGGAAAAAGAACAAAATGTTAAATTTTAGTACATGGAATATAAGAACGATGCTCCAGCCAGGAAAGATGGAAGAAGTAGCGCAAGAATTGAAAAGATATGATATTAATCTGGCAGCGATTCAGGAAACAAGATGGGGCGGTGAAGGTATAATCAAGAAGAATTACTATACAACATTATATTCCGGAGATAAACAGGGGAAATATGGGGTAGCATTCATAGTTTTAAAAAAATTAAAAGAAAAAATAATAGAATTTAAAGCAATTAATGAAAGGTTGGCATACATTAGAATAGAAGGATCACCTGTCAACATATCGATATTAAATGTATATGCACCTACGGAGAATGCAACAAATGAAAGGAAAGAAGATTTTTATGAGAATCTGGAAGAGGAAATTGAAAAAATACCGAAGGAAGACCTAAGCATTATAATGGGCGACTTTAACGCACAGATAGAAAGAGAGAACTACATACAACAAGTCGCAGGTACACACACAATACATGAAAGAACAAATGATAATGGGCAAAGGTTATGCGAATTAGCAATAAAGACTAACATGATAATAAGTAGCACGAAGTATAAACACCCCTAAATACATAAAGTAACATGGACAGCACCAGACAATAAGACTCAAACACAAATAGACCACGTACTAGTAACGAAAAGGAGGCAATCCTCGATACTAAACGTAAGGACATACAGAGGAGCATGTGCCGACTCGGATCACTACATGGTAACAACAAAGATACGAAACAAAGTTAAAACAAGTGATAGAAAAAATATAACGAGAATTAAATGGAATATAGAAAATATAAACAATGAAAGCTCGAGAGAGAAATACGAAGAGGAGGTAAAAAAAACATAAAAAAGGAAGAACATAAAATGGAAGATATAGAAAAAAAATGGTGCTGGATAAAAAGATGTATTAACGACGCTGCTCAAAAATGGATAGAACATGAAAATAAGAATGCAAAAAATAAAAAAGCCTGGTTTAATGAAGAAATTAAAATAATACTAGATGAAAAGAGAAACGCAAGATTAACATATTTAAGAACAAATAAAAAAGAGGACAAGGAGAAGTATGAGAAAAGTAAAGAAAGGAACCCTCAGAACAGGGGGAAGCCAAATAATAGCGTATGCAGACGACATAGTAATAATAACGAAAAACAGAAATATAATGAGAAAAATGCTAGAGGAGATAGTAAAAGAAAGAAAGAAAATAGGACTAGAAATCAACCAAAAAAAGACTAAAATAATGGTAATGGGAAAAGAAGTGCAAGACAAGACTATTAATATAGGAGAAGCAGAGTTTGAACAAGTAAACAAATTCAAATATTTAGGTGTAATGTTAACAAATAGAGGCGAAAGAGATGAAGAAATAGCTGCTACAAATAGAGCTTTCCAAGCCAATAAAAAATTACTACGAAACGAAATTTTAAGCAAGACAACAAAAATGAGAGTATATAGAACAATAATAAGACCAATAGCATTATACGCAGCCGAAACAATGACATTTACAAAAAAGGACGAAGAAAAATTAAGAATAATAGAAAGGAAAATAATAAGAACGATACTGGGACCTAAGAAGATATCTGATAATGAATACAGAGTAAGAATGAACCATGAGATTGACAAGGAATTAAAAGGAGAAGATATAATAAAAATAATCAAGAAACAAAGAGTAAAATGGCTAGGACACGTAAGCAGAGCTGACAAAAAAGAACCAATAAAAGTAATCATGCAATGGAGCCCTGGAAGTAAGAAAAGAAGAGGAAGACCCAGATCAACATGGCTAGCAGAAGTAGAAGAAGATTTAAGAAGAGCGGGAATTAACAACTGGAAAAATAAAACAATAGATAGGAAGAAATGGAACATCATAGCGAAGAATATTTAATAAATAACTGAAAAGGAGTCCGATCCCCTCCAAAAAAGGATCTAGAAAGCTTAAGTAAAAGCGGTGCAACTCCACAACGGAGTGTTAAACCACTATATATGTATATATATATATATATATATATATATATATATATATATATATATATATATACATATATCCATTTCAAGAATATGTAAAATCTGACTATATTTTTGTAAAGAATCATAAAAATATTTGCTTCCGCGCCCGAATTTTATAATTCTTCATCATAGTTAGCTAAAAGAAAACATTGCATTAAGAAACTTGCTACTTAAAGTGTGATAAGTATTCTAGAATCCAGACCATGTAGCTTAAAATATACAACGTATTCATTAAAATGACACCCGGAAATTGAATGTTTATTGTCTGATTGGTACCACGCTTTGGTCACTTTTGCATGTCCAATGCTTAAACCATCCATAGTATAGATTCTAAAGCATGACTATGAATGTTTTAAGAAAAATATCTATTTCAAAAGTAGGTAAAATCAGGTTTTATTATTTTCAAATATCATATAAATATGTGCTTCTGCGCCCGAATTTTATAATTCTTCATCATATTTTAGCTAAAACAAAACATTGCAACAAGAAAATTGCTATTTCAAGTGTGGTAGGTATTCTAGAATCCAGCCCATGTAGCTTACAATATACAAGGTATTCATTAAAATGACACCCTAAAATTGAATGTTAATTATATGATTGATACCACGTTTTGGTCACTTTTGCATGTCCAATACTTAAAACCATCCATAGAATAGATTCTACAGCATGAATAAGAA
Organism: Stenolophus ochropezus; assembly: GCA_035578165.1. Taxonomy (NCBI): domain Eukaryota; kingdom Metazoa; phylum Arthropoda; class Insecta; order Coleoptera; family Carabidae; genus Stenolophus; species Stenolophus ochropezus. Next base: position 483,939 of record JAQOWZ010000072.1, on the reverse strand, counting down.
TGTTTTACACAAAAATAACCATTACAAGTATAGGTAATCTGACTTTATTTTTGTAAAAAACAATATTTTCTTCCGCGTTCGAATTTTACAATATATCATCATATTTTAGCTGAAAGAAAACATATTGCAACAAGAAAATTGCTATTTCAAGTGTGGTAGGTATTCTAGATCCAACCCATGTAGCTTACATTATACAACGTATTTATTAAAATGACACCCGAAAATTTAATGTTTATTATCTGATTCGTACAACGTTTTGGTCACTTTTGCATGTCCAATGCTAAAACCATTCATAGTATAGATCCTAAAGCATGAATATGAATGTTTTAACAAAAACATCCATTTCAAGAATAGGTAAAATCTGACTTTATTTTTGTAAAAATCATATAAATATTTGCTTCCGCGCCCGAATTTTATAATTCTTTATCATATTTTAGCTAAAAGAAAATATTGCAACAATAAAATTGCTATTTCAAGTGTGGTAGGTATTCTAGAATCCAGCCCATGTAGCTTACAATATACAACGTATTCACTTTAGCATGTCCAATGCTTAAAACCATCTATAGTATAGATCCTAAAGCATGAATATGAATATTTTAACAAAAATATCTATTTAAAAAAAAAAAAGTAAAATATGACTTAATTTTTGTAAGAAGTCATTTAAATATTTGCTTCCGCGCCTGAATTTTATGATTCTTCAGCATATTTTAGCTAAACGAAATCATTGCAACTAGAAAATGCTATTTCAAGTGTGGTAGGTATTCTAGAATCCAGAACATGTAGGTTACAATAAACAAAGTATTCATTAAAAGACACTCGAAAATTAAATGTTTATTATCTGATTAGTACCACGTTTTGGTCACTTGTGCATGTCCAATGCGAAAACCATCCATAGTATAGAACCTAAAGCATGAATATGAAGGTTTTCACAAAAATATGCATTTCAAGAATAGGTAAAATCTGACTTTATTTTTGTAAAAAATCTTGTAAATATTTCCTTTCGCCCGAATTTTATAATTCTTCATCATATTTTAGCTAAACGAAAACATTGCAACTAGAAAATGCTATTTCAAGTGTGGTAGGTATTCTAGAATCCAGCCCATGTAGCTTACAATATAGAACGTATTCATTAAAATGACACCCGAAAATTAAATGTTTATAATCTGATTCGTACCACGTTATGGTCACTTTAGCATGTCCAATGCTTAAAACCATCTATAGTACAGATCCTAAAGCATGAATATGAATGTTTTAATAAAAATAGCCATTTCAAGAAGAGGTAAAATCTGACATTATTTTTGTAAAAAATCATATAAATATTTCCACCACGCCCGAATTTTATAATTCTTCAACATATTTTAGCTAAAAGAAAACATTGCAACAAGAAATTTGCTATTCCAAATAATGTACGTATTCAAGAATCCAGCCCATGTAGCTTACAATATACAACGTATTCATTATAATGACACCCGAAAATTGAATGTTAATTATCTGATTGATACTACGTTTTGGTCACTTTTGCATGTCCAATGCTTAAAACCATCCATAGAATAGATTCTAAAACATGAATATGAATGTTTTACACAAAAATATTCATTTCAAGTGTAGGTAAAATCTGACTTTATTTTTGTAAAAAAAAAAAAATATTTGCTTTCGCGCCTGAATTTTATAATTCTTCATAATTTTTAGATATAAGAAAACATTGCAACAAGAAAATTGCTATTTCAAGTGTGGTAGGAATTCTAGAATCCAGCCCATGTAGCTTACAATATACTACGTATTAATTAAAATGACACCCGGAAATTAAATGTTTATTATCTGATTGGTACCACGTTTTGGTCACTTTTGCATGTCCAATGCTAAAACCATCCATAGTATAAATCCTAAAGTATGAATATGAATGTTTTAACAAAAATATACATTTCAAGAATAGATAAAATCTGACTATCTTTTGTAAAAAATCATATAAATATTTGCTTCCGCGCTCGAATTTTATAATTTTTGATTATATTTTAGCTAAAAGAAAACATTGCAACAAAGAAATTGCTATTTCAAGTGTGGTAGATATTCTAGAATCCAGCCCATTTAGCTTACAATATACAACGTATTCATTAAAATGACACACGAAAATTGAATGTTTATTATCTGATTGATACACCGATTTGGTCACTTTTGAATAATCATATAAATATTTGCTTCCGCGCCCGAATTTTATAATTCTTCATCATATTTCAGCTAAAAGAAAACATTGCAACTAAAAATTGCTATTTCAAGTGTGGTAGGTATTCTAGAATCCATCCCATGTTGCTTACAATATATAACGTATTCACTAAAATGACACCCGAATATTGAATGCTTATTATCTGATTGATACCACGTTTTTGTTACTTTTGCATGTCCAATGCTAAAACCATCCATAGTATAGATCCTAAAGCATTAATATGAATGTTTTAACAAAAGTATCCATTTCAAGAATAGGTAAAATCTGACTTTATTTTTGTAAAGAATCATATAAATATTTGCTTCCGTGCCCGAGTTTTATAATTTTTCATCATATTTAGCTAAAAGAAAACATTGCAACAAGAAAATTGCTATTTCAAGTGTGGTAGGCATTCTAGAATCCAGCCGATGTAGCTTAGAATAAACAACGTATTCACTAAAATGACACCCGAATATTGAATGCTTATCTGATTGGTACCACGTTTTGGTTACTTTTGCATGTAAAATGCTAAAACCATCCATAGTATAGATCCTAAAGCATGAATATGAATATTTTAACAAAAATATCCATTTTAAGAATTGGTAAAATCTGATTTTATTTTTGTAAAAAATCATATAAATATTTGCATCCGCGCCCAAATTTTATAATTCTTTATCATATTTTAGCTAAAAGAATACATTGCAACAAGAAAATTACAATTTCAAGTGTGGTAGTTATTCTAGAATCCAGCCCATGTAGCTTACAATATACAACGTATTCATTAAATGACACCCGAAAATTGAATGTTTATTATCTGATTGGTACCACGTTTCGGTCACTTTTGCATGTCCTATGCTTAAAACCATCCATAGTATAGATCCTTAAGTATGAATATGAATGTTTTAACAAAAATATCCAGTTCAAGAATTGGTAAAATCTGACTTTATTTTTCTAAAAAATCATATAAATATTTGCTTCCGCGCCCTAATTTCATAATTCTTCATCATATTTTAGCTAAAAGAAAACATTTCAACAAGAAAATTGCTATTTCAAGTGTGGTAGGTATTCTAGAATCCAGCCCATGTAGCTTACAATATACAACGTATTCATTAAAATGACACCTGAAAATTGAATGTTTATTATCTGGTTGGTACCACGTTTTGGTAACTTTTGCATGTCCAATGCTAAAACCCTCCATAGTATAGAACCTAAAGCATGAATATGAATGTTTTAACAAAAATATCTATTTCAAAAATAGGTAAAATCACATTTTATTTTTGTAAAAAATCATATACATAAATTATGTTAGATCCCATCCCTTATTGCATCATATTCTAAGTAACTTTCCATTGCTGAGTAAGCATATGGAATCGGGTGTCAACCCCATGCTGTAAAACTGTAAAACAAATTAGATTGTGTAGAGACACAGTAGAATAAAGATCTGTATAACTTAGCCTGTACTTTAACATTTATAAATTTAATAAATCTTTTTTAAAAACTTAATTCTACGGTTCGTTGATTTAATTGGCGCAGTCGCTGTAGGATGCTCAAAAGGCTTTAAATCCGAAGTTTCTCAAAATTGAGATCCCAATTCGTTAAAGAGTTATAGTCGTCACTGTCAAGTGTTTAACGCGGCATTAAAGAATCTACACGTTCCCACAGTGTTCAAGAAATCCGAAATCTCACGACATCAATTATTTGTGAGATCAATTCGTTTACGATTTCACACCTCGAAAAGTGGAACCAGAATTCAAAATACATCAGGCTATCAGATCCTCTACCCAACCTCCGGCGAAAACAGGCATATCATATCGTCGTCAATCCCGAGACCGTCTCCAGGAGCAGAACGCCCACACACAGACCACGTCTCAACACCCACCTGAGCGGACATCAGGATTCATCCAATCTACGTCCAGAGGACCATGAAGCTGGCCATCATAAATCTTGCCATAATCTTGTAAGTTAGAATTTTATTACTCACCACATAACCTTGCAAGATCATATATTAAATTTTGTATCCCAACAAATCACATAATTCTAATTACCTACTAATCTAGATATATCGATTTTTGAAGAATAACATAATATTTGTAAGCCATGTCGACCCCAAATCCAATCCTTCCAGCCACATTAACACCAATTCCTAAAATTCCTACCGAGATCAAAGATCTAATAGATATCATCCCAGAATACGATGGGAGTACCGGAACATTACCACATTTCATCACTATCTGCGATGAAATCCTAGGTATTATCGAAAACCAAACTTTATCGACAGTTGTCAAAAGAATAATATTACATACAATCAGAAAAAAAATTATAAGAGACGCAAACACAAAAATTGCTACAAAACCTTACACGGATTGGAAAAGTTTCAGATCCCTACTAGTAGAAGAATATGGAGATAAAAGAAATGAAATTCATTTCTTAACTGAATTATCACATCTCGAACAAAAAACTAATGAGGATATGTTCACATATTTTGAGAAATATGAAGATATCTTTAACAGAATGATGAGTTTACTAAAATTAAATTTTGGCGTTGGTTTTGAAAATTTAAGTATATTCATGTCAAGTTATGCATCTCATAATTTTATAATAAATTGTAAGGAACCTTACAGAAGCCAATTAGCGGCCAGAAACCCTAGAACATTAACAGATGTTCAAAATTTAATAAACAACGATTTTCAATACTTACATACAAACATGAACAAGCAAACACCACCCAAACCAAAAGTAAATGTTCCAACCCCTCAATATAAAACTTATACCCACAATCCTAATCAACATCGATCTCCATTGCATAAACATCCGTATTCAAACAACTTTCCTAGCCAACCCATTCAAGTCAGACCTAAACAAAACTACCCTCAACCCATGTCTATAAGTACAAATTCATTCCGACCTCAATTAAACAGACAACGTGAAGACATGAACTTATTAGATAAACCCTCCGGATCAAACGACGAAACAGAAACCGAATTTCAAGAAAATTCAGACGACATTGTAATCCTCGAAAACTTTGATGAATCAGAACAAGGTAACGAAAATTTTCTCATAGAGCCTGTAGAAAATTTGAATCCCTAGCAAATTATACTTCTAATCTGCCTTTCATTCAATTCAAAAATTGTAGAGTATTAATTGACACCGGATCATCCGCAAATTTTATTAGTGAAAAATTTGTCATGGAAATTAAAAACAAATTTAAAATATTCCACGAACATTTCGATATTCAAACGGCAAATGCTATTTCTTACGGTAATTGTTACACTTTTGTCGAGTTATTTAATAAAAAATTAAAATGTTTTACCTATGAATTCCATAAAGACTTTAACATCGTTATAGGCAATTCCGGTTTAAAATTATTAAATGCAAAAATAGATTACTCTAACGAATCAATACGACTACAAAATAAACATAAATTTAATTTTAACTATTTTCATAAGAATAAACTAGAATTAAACATTCACGAAATCTCCGATAAACTAAATCTGATAACCGATCACCTTAACGATATTGAAAAAAATGAAATAAACAAACTAATAAAAGAATTCGAAGACCTAACCATACCCGACGATCAAAATTTGACATTTACGAACAAAATAAAACATAAAATTAACACAACTGACGAGACTCCCGTATATCAAAGATCTTATAAATACCCGTTCATCTACAAAGACGAAGTAAATTCCCAAATCAATCAATTATTAGACCAAAATATTATAAGACATTCATATTTGCCATGGAGTAGTCCAATATGGGTTGTACCCAAAAAACAGGATGCTTCTGGTAAGCAAAAATTTCGCGTAGTTATCGATTATCGAAAACTTAACGCCAAAACAGTCGATGACAAGTTTCCAATTCCCGATATTACCGAAATATTGGACAAATTGGGGAAATCTACTTATTTTACGACAATCGACCTGAAAAGCGGGTTCCATCAAATTGAGATGGATTCAAATTCAATTGAAAAAACTGGGTCATTTTGAATTTCTCAGAATGCCCTTCGGCTTGAAAAATGCCCCGAGTACCTTCCAAAGGCTTATGAACTTTGTACTTAGAGATCTTGTGAATAAAATCTGCTTCGTATATCTAGACGATATCATAATCTTAGGAACATCGTTACAAGAGCATGTGAACAACATTAAACTTGTTTTCCAGAGATTACGCGAAGCAAATCTCAAGTTACAACTTGATAAAAGCGAATTCCTTCGAAAAGAAGTCGCTTATCTAGGCCACCTAATTACAACTGAAGGTATTCGACCAAACCCCGACAAAATAGAAATTATTAAAAATTTTACCATTCCAAAAACATAAAAAGAAATGAAACAATTTTTAGGCTTACTCGGATATTACCGTCGTTTTATTCACGACTTTGCTAAATTAACTAAACCTTTTACTAAATGTCTCAAGAAAAACGCGAAAATAAATTTAGACGATAAAGAATATATTCAATGCTTCGAAAAATGCAAATTATTACTTTCAAATTCCCCTATACTTCAATATCCCGATTTTTCCGAACCATTTCGATTAACTACGGACGCTTCAGACTATGCAATAGGAGCGGTACTCTCTCAAAAAATCGAGGGAAAAGACCTACCTATAGCATATGCTAGTAGGACGCTCAACGAACACGAAATCAATTACGCCACTATCGAAAAAGAAATGCTAGCTATCATCTGGGCAGTTAAACATTTTCATCCATATTTATATGGAAAGAAATTTCATATAATAACAGACCACAAACCATTGACCTGGCTCAATAGTCTGAAAGAACCTAATCAAAAAATCATAAGATGGAAATTAAAATTATCGGAATATAATTACGAAGTAGAATATAAACAAGGCAAAGAAAATTATGTCGCGGACTATCTATCTAGAATCCCAAAATCATTCGAAATAAATTATAAAAATTCTGACATCTTTAATCACACTAAACCCATAGTACACTGTATATCTCAAGACTTTAAAATGAGCCAAGGCTTCGCCAAACAAATTAACGAAAGGTTTCAAACAACTAATAATTTAGAGAAAGTTAGTATAAAAAGGGATATAGCTATCCAAATGTCTCCTAGATTGATAATTCATTTAATCACTAAAAAGAAATATTATGATGAACCAACACTTGAAGATATACAAAATTGTTTAAAACAATTAAGAGATTACTTGATACAAAACAAAATTAATTCTATTAATATGCCAAAAATCGCATCAGGATTAGATAACCAAAATTGGAGTAATATAGAAAAACTACTAAAAGAAATATTTAAAAATACGAACATTCAAATAAACGTATTCATTTTGAAAAATGTTGAACACTACACTAGTTCTGTTATCGCAGAAAAGGACACCGACAGTTACACACACACTCAACACTCAGATGACGAATCACCGATTAACGGACTATCTTACATAGACGACCCTATAAATTTCGGCAAAAACCAAATCGTATTTAAAGAAACAAATGCAAAAAGCACATTAGAGATTAAAAAATTATTTGGACACGATGAACAAAGAATGTACATGTATATTAACAAAATAAATTCTCGAGACACATTACTAAAATTTATTAAAGAATATCTCGCTCCCGGTATAAAATATCACTGTATAGTACCAGAAATATTAAGATCAATGTTAAATAGTATCCTGAAAGTATACTTCCAACCTGGTACATATCAATTAATATGTTGCAAAACCCAACTAAATGACGTTGAATTACCCGATGAACAACAAGAACTAAGCCAAAATTATCATAATGGCAAAACAAACCATCGTGGCATAGTAGAGACTTATAAAAAACTTAAAAATAATTACTATTGGCCAAACATGCAACTAGCTGTTTCAAAATTTATAAACAATTGTGATACTTGTCAAGAAAATAAATACGAAAGAAACCCACTCAAAACCCCCTTCATTAAAACACCAACCGCCTCAAAACCACTAGAGATTATTCATATCGATATACTCTCCCTAAAGAAACACAAATTTTTGACAATTATTGATAGCTTCTCTAAACATGCTCAAATTTATCATCTACCCGAAACAAACACAATTACTGTAGTCCAAAAATTAATTAAATACTTCTCAATATTCGGACATCCTAAATTAATAATCTCGGACAATGGATTGCAATTTAACAACCAACTAATTTTAAATTTCCTATCCACGAAAAAGATTCGTATACATCTAACAAGCGTAAACAATCCAAAGAGCAACGGCAATATTGAAAGATTCCATTCGACTATTGTGGAACACATGCGAATCTTAGAACAAAATAAAGATTTCAAAGATTTAAACATAAGCAGCAAAACTCGATATGCCTTACAAGCTTACAACCAAACCATCCACTCAGTAACTAAAAGAACCCCAAACGAAATTCTTTTTGGCCATTTCAACGAATCACAAGAAGAAACTTCCCCTGAAATAATAACAGACAATTACATACAAACACACAAATACATAATGAACAAAATCTACAGTGAAACCAAAATCCTATTAGACAAAAACAAAACAAAATACGCAACTTCACAAGTGGACACTTGCAAATTGCCCGAAAAAGCTTACGAAAAACAAGCAAAACGCAACTCGGGTAAAATTGAAAAACCGCGCTATAAACAACAAAAAGTTCAAAATTACAATAAAAACAGAGCCCAAATTATTACAGATAAAAATAAAAAAATAAAAGTTGATAATCTAAAACCATATCGTAAATTTACAAAGCCATACGATCCTGCATTGCCGTCAACATCCGGGACGAAAGAGAAAATCCCGGAATAAACATCTTAAAATTAGGTGACGCCCTCATATCCAATAATAATAAGTTTATTTATATAAACCTTAAACTTAACAAAATTAAAGAAGCCTATAATAATCTTACCCTACATTATAATAAAATTAAACTAGAAATTAATAATAAATATAGTAGCAGTAATTACGTAGTAGAAATAAATAATAATCTTGTAATATTAGAAAACTTCTTAGATATAGTTAATAATAAAATACAGGTCTTATTTCATGATAATGATAAAGTAAAACGAGGAATAGCAAACGGACTAGGTTTTATTATTAAAACAATAACAGGTAATTTAGATTCTTCTGACCAAGAAAAGTACGACAATGCTTTAAAATTAATAAACGAAAATGAAAATATTCTAAAAGAAAACATAAATCAAGCAATTATTTCTAATCAAAATATTTCCAAATACTTCAATAAACAAGTCGACAAAATCAATAAAAATAACAAACTAATACAAGATAGCATTGGCAAAATCATAGACGTACTGGGAGATAAACTCTACATCGAGAACATTATCACACAATTAATGTTTACGTCTGCAAATTTAATAAGCATCATGAATGAAGTCGAAACAACCTTCGCGTTCTGTGAAACAAATACACTGTATTTTGGAATATTATCTAGAGAAGATATAAAATCAGAAATTTCTAAATTGTTACCAAATGACCTTAAAAACCTCATATTGAACAATTGGCAAAACCAACAATTAATTAAAGTTTACTGTAAATATGAAAAATTCAAATTAGAACTGATAATAGACGTTCCCATTCCTTTGTTGCAAACAGAACTCGTGCAAATCACCCCTATACCCACTATGCACAACAATACATTTGTAACACTCAATGTAAAACAAGGATACTACTCTAACTCTAATACACACATCAACCACTTGAATAAATGTACTCTTGTAGAAAAGAAACGTTATATTTGTACTCAAGATAACTCCGTTCCCGATAAATGCCTACAAAACTTGTATTTTAATAAGAATGCTGATAATTGTAATTATGTAAACTTACTAAATCATAACGAAAAAATCCCCATTCCTAATTCTAATATTGTATATTTATACCTACCAATTAAGGAATTAATGAATATAGAATGTGACGATGAAATACAAGATAAAGAACTCTCTGGAATTTATTCTATAAGAAACTGTTCAATCAATAAACAAAAACTTCACAAAACTATTAATTACGACAAAATAATCAATTTGAAAATCGAAAACAATAAACAAAAAATAATATTTAATAAAACCTTAAATATAAGAAATTTAGAAACTATAAAGATTCCAAATCAACAAATTACCCATTTAAAACAAATTAATAAATCAGAATCACATTCCGTATTCTATGATGTATTATTGTATTCACTATTTGTAATTGGTGCAATAATGGGCATTATCAAGATTTATTCGGCAATTGCAACTAGAAAACTACTAGTAAAACAAAATCTTAACAAAAATCAAATTAACAAAACAATACCTATTGAAGAACCAACAGGTATTCTTTCGTCTTAACGGGGGAGGAATTATGTTAGATCCCATCCCTTATTGCATCATACTCTAAGTAACTTTCCATTGCTGAGTAAGCATATGGAATCGGGTGTCAACCCTATGCTGTAAAACTGTAAAACAAATTAGATTGTGTAGAGACACAGTAGAATAAAGATCTGTATAACTTAGCCTGTACTTTAACATTTATAAAGTTAATAAATCTTTTTTAAATACTTAATTCTACGGTTCGTTGATTTAATTCATATTTACTTCCCTGCCAGAATTTTATATTTCTTTATTATATTTTAACTAAAAGAAAACATTGCAACAAGTGATTTGCTATTTTAAGTGTGGTAGATATTCTAGAATCGAGCCCATGTAGCTTACAATATACAACGTATTCATTAAAATGAAACCCGAAAATTGAATGTTTATTTTCTGATTGGTACCACGTTTTGGTTACTTTTGCATGTCCAATGCTAAAATCATCCGTAGGATAGATCCTAAAGCAAGAATATGAATGTTTTATCAAAAATATCCATTTCAAGAATAGGTAAAATATGACTTTATTTTTGTAAAAAATCATATAAATATTTGCTTCCGCGCCCGAATTCTATAATTCTTCATCATATTTTAGCTAAAGAAAACACTGCAACAAGAAATTTGCTATTTCAAGTATGATAGGTATTCTAGAATCCAGGCCATGTAGTTTACAATATACAACGTATTCATTAAATTGACACCCGAAAATTGAATGTTTATTATCTGATTGGTACCACATTTTGGTCACTTTTGCATGTCCAATGCTAAAACCATTTATAGTATAGATCCTAAAGCATGAATATGAATGTTTTAACAAAAATATCAATTTCAAGGATAGGTAAAATCTGACTTTATTTTTGTAAAAAATCATATAAATATTTGCTTCCGCGCCCGAATTTTATATTTCTTAATCATATTTTAACTAAAAGAAAACATTGCAACAAGAAATTTGCTATTTCAAGTGTGGTAGGTACTCCAGAATCCAGCACATGTAGCTTACAATATACAACGTATTCATTAAAATGACACTCGAAAATTGAATGTTTATTATCTGATTGGTACCACGTTTTCGTCACTTTTGCATGTCTAAAGCTAAAACCAAATATGGTATAGATCCTAAAGCATGAATATGAAAGTTAAGTTACGGGAGTAAGTTAACAACAAAAAAAATGATTTTATTAAACGAAAGTACAATGATTTAGCAGTGAAATATAACAATGTTTATTGTACAGTATACAAAATGTAACTGAATAGAATTAAATAATGTTACAAAAATTTGAAAAATATTGAGTATGCAAAAATAGAGGAAATGTGGATTCGAGTAGCGTCTGGGTAGGTTCAGATCTTGAATATTCTTGAGTTCGATTGCCAATTTTGGGATTTGACTGGTGTTGATTTGGATCTTGAAATTTTCTAATAAGATGGGCTTCTCAAATGTTCCTGCTTTGAAATTTAGTGATTGATTTTTAATTTTTATTTCGCAGTTGTTTTCTTTTAATAGAAAAATTCCTTTTAGTTTTCTTATTTCTTCTTTTTGTTCACAAGCTTCTTGAACAGTTTCTTCTGTTGGAAAGATGGCCAAGTATTGATTTATTTCTTCAATATATTCGACGTGATTTTGTTTCAAATTTAATTAAGTGTACTGGAAAATTTTGTTATTATTGTGCAGGATTATGTTCTTCTCGCAGGTGTCGTTTGGTATGTGATTTGTTTTGTTGGGACATTGGTAATTGATACTTTTGGTACAAATATCATTCAGACAAATTAACTGATCGTCAATCGATTTCAGAAAGTAACTCAAAATATTTTTCATAATTTATAGGAATGTCAATAAAATAAATAATTTTATCTGATTCTAATTTGCAATTCAGATTAAGTAATTTTTCAATTTGTAGCATATTCTCTGGGGTTGGTTCTAAAGGAATTTTGTTTTTATAATGCTTATAAATTTTATTCAATTCTAAATTTAGTTCATTGATTTTGATTACACTGGGGTTCATTACATGCAATTTGCAAAAAGTTAGAGAATTCTCGATTTCTTGTAAAGTATTTAAAATTAATGTGAATAATGTCGTTAATTGATTATAAATTTCGACGATGTAGAAAATACTACTTTGGAAATCGTTTGAGATAACATGCGAGAATTGCTCAACCTTTGATTTTAATTCTAATTCGTAATGCCTGATTATTTCGATTGTTTTATTAAATTGATCGATCAGTTGGTGATTGACAGAATATTGATTTTTTATTTGTTCGATTAATTTGTTTAGATTAAATTGCAGGTGTTTCAGGATTTTACCGTACCGTTTTTCGTCTTCTTCCGGTTATCGATTTTATTATTATTTTATTATTTCTCTTTATTGTATAATGAATATTGAGGTGTTCAAATTTGTTGGTTATGGAATTTTGTAAGTGATGAATTATTTTATTGTTATTGTGAAATTCTTTTGCATTTAATTTGTCTTCGATTACAATTTGGTTTAGATTTTCGTATTGTTTGTTTAAGTTGTTATAATTTATCAGAATAGGATTCAAGTCATAGTAATGAATGAGGGTGTGTTTTTTGTTGTAGTCTAGCTGTTCCTAATTTCAGCGTTAGTAGTCCAAGATTATTGGTAATGTATTTAATTTCTAGTCCACGGGTTATTGTGATGAGAAGGGACCTGGAATATCGGATTTCTTATCAGTAATCTTTCGTGGTCGTTTTATATTTGACAAGTGAATTTGGGTTGTTTTTTATTTCTCTCATCTACTTTAATTTCTGCAATTTTAAGTTTTTTGTTTACTTTTACAACTTGTTCTTTTTTAAATTTTGGGTTTCGAGTTTTGTTTACTTTTTGTTTATTATGAACAAACACGGTGTCGGGGATTTCGGGAAGATTTTCGCGGTTTTCGTTTAAATTTTGAATAGTTCTGGATTTATTATTTTGTATTCGTTCGTTGATTGATTTATAGGTCAATTTCATCCTTTCTCTATGGTTTTGAACGTAATCTTGAGTCACTTGTTTTTCCAAATCTATTTCGAGGAGTGAATTTGAGTCAAAATGTCCGGATATAATTTCTACGGGTTTCAGTCCAGTTGTTATGTGATTGGTATTATTATAAGCTAATAAAGCGTAATTTACTTTGGTTTAATAGGCTCGTTTTTGAAATTTTCTTGTATGTTAAAAAGACGAATGTGTTCGATTAGTGGCGAGTGGAATCTCTCTATCACTCCGTTTGAGTCCGGGGGTTTAGAACTAGAAAATAGAATTTGTCGAATAGGCTTGTGCGTATTTGGAAAATGCGTCTATTATCGTCAAAAATTTAGAGTTTTGTAAAGTGAGTGTGTCAATGTGTATTATATGAAAGGGTTTGTCGGGTGTTGGTGTTATATTGTATTTGGTTTTAATAGGATTTCTTTCGTATTTAGCTTGTAAGCAAATTTCACACTGCTTAATATGGTTAATGATGGTTCTATGTTGATTTGGCCAATAGTAAATATTTTTAATTTGGTTGTGTGTTTCGAGGATTCCACGATGATTCGTTTTTCCTTCGTGAAATTGTTTAATTATATTATTAATTTCGTTATCTAATTCAACATCCATTAATTTATTATTACACTTAACAAAATTTATTTCTGAATTCTTAAAGTGTGTTTGCATTACAATAGAGAATTTTTCATATATTGGTTGTTCAAAAAACAAGGAATATTTGACTTTTGGAATTATGAATTCTTTTACAAAATTTATAACGTCGGTTTCGAAATTTTCTTGTGAGATTTGTATGTGAATTCTTGTTTTGTCAGTGTGAATTTTACTGTATTTGGGTTTGGCTGGTGAGTGAGTGACTTCAGATATAAACAGTTGGTTTTTGCCAACGTTCACAGGGGAGTCGCTAATTGTGATACCAAAAATAGGATTTTCTTGGTTGGAGTGGATCGTATTGTCTGAGTCAGAATTTCGGTCATTGTCGGGTTTCGCAATCATTGATTCGTTATCAGGGTTGAAGTTGTCGTTAAAATTTTTTATGTAGTCAAAGAAATTTTGAACTTCTGGTTCTACAGAATTTACGTTCAATTCGATACGTGATAGTGCATCAGCATTTTTATATAAAATTTTAAAGTCGAATTCCTCCAATTTCAATCTCTATCGTATTAATTTAGAATTTGGTTCCTTGAGTTCTGTTTCCGAGGCATTCTTCTCTAAAAAATAATTTTCGTCATATTGCTGGTTGTAATTATCGTATTCGGAGTCGATTTCTTCAATAATAGCATTACTATTGTCGGGGTCTACTGGGTCTAAATATAGTATTTCGGTGTTATGCAATTCTTCAAAAGTGAAGTCTGGTGCACGTTGGGTGTGGTTTTGAAAGTAATTATGTTGTTGTCTATAATTATTATAACCAGATGGTCCGGGTTTAGGTCTAAAAGTCTGATTAGTGCTTATGCTCATTGGTGTTGGTTTCGGTTGTTTAGGAATAAAATTGTTATTTGAATTTGGCCTAAAAGAATTTTGTTTGACCATTTGATTTTGAAATTGAGGTTTATTAAAGCTGTTATTTGGTAATGGTCGGTACATTTATTAAAAAATATTTCGTTTAACGGGTGATCGATGGCTGGTATTTTGGTTGATCGGTATTGGTTTTTGTTGTAAATTGAAATTTTGATGACGTTGTTTGCTTTCTAATTGAAATTCGTTAGTGAGCATATTGAGAGCAGAATTTAGATCTTTATGATTTTTAGTTCTTAACAAATGTCCTAGGGGATCCTTTAAACCACGCAAGAGAATTCTTGTTGCATATTTTTGAAAATAGGCAATTAATACTTTAGCACTGGCTGATTCTATCTTATTTGTCAAGTAAGAAACTTGCAAATTAAGTAGATCCTGAACTGTATTGAAAAATTCAAAAGCATTTTCATTTGTTTGTCTCAATTCTGTCATTTCGATATTCAATGTGAAACAATTGCGTTTATCTTGATATGTGTTCAATAACGCTGTCTTTAGACTGTTCCAATCAGAGATTGTGCAACTGGCGATATTAACCGCAGCTTTGCCTTTGATTTTTGTTAATATGCTAGACATAAGCCATTCGTTTTGAAAATCAGCGGGGTCAGCTGTGACATAAAATTTATTAACTAATTTTTCGCAGATTTCAATAAATCTGGAGAGTAATTTAGTATCGCCGTGAAATTCGGGAATCATGTCGAGGTATTCTCTTTTTAATACAGGGGTTGCCATGATTGTTAAGTTTAGACTATCTATTCTATTTGCTAGATCGTCAAATAATACGTTATTTATTATTATATCGGTATTGATATCAATCAATTTTCTAAATGACATGTGCACTTACTTGATCAAAATTAATTTGTCCATTGATTTGTTCCGACGATTTCTCTGTACTGGAACGATGAACCTGGTCGTGGCAGCTCCGTATTCTTCAGGACTGATTGGCGACTTCTACTTCTGCACGAAGTGCTCTCGTACTTGTAAAAGTCTTTGACGCAGGTTCGCGGATACTTCCGTTGCGATATCCAGTAAATCGTACAAACAAAACGCAAATTTATTTTTGAATAATTACGCCTAGATACCCTACCGACTGCGCCAGTTAAGTTACGAGAGTAAGTTAACAACAAATAAAATGATTTTATTAATCGAAAGCACAAAGATTCAGCAGTGAAATATAACAATGTTTATTGTACAGAATACAGAATGTAACCGAATAGAATTAAGTAATGTTACAAAAATATGAAAATTATTAAGTATGCAAAAATAGAGGAAATGTGGATTCGAGTAGCGTCTGGGACTCAGCATGGTCAGCAGTTCCCGTGAGAAGTTGCACTTCTAACTTAAATGTTTTAACAAAAATATCCATTTTTAAGAATAGGTAAAATCGGACTTAATTTTTGTAAAAAGTCATATAAATATTTGCTTCCGCGCTCGAAATTTATAATTCTTCACCATATTTTAGCTAAAAGGAAACATTGCAACATGAAAATTGCAATTTCAAGTGTGGTAGGTATTCTAGAATCCAGCTCATGTAGCTTACAATATACACCGTATTCATTAAAATCACACCCGAAAATTGAATGTTTCTTATTTGATTGGTTCCACGTTTTGGTCACTTTTGAATGTCCAATGCTTAAAACCATCCATAGTATAGATCCTAAAGCATGAATATAAGAGTTTTAACAAAAATATCCATTTCAAGAATTGGTAAAATCTGACTTAATTTTTGTAAAAAATCATATAAATAATTCTAGAATCCAGCCCATGTAGCTTACAATATACAACGTATTCATTAAAATAACACACGAAAATTGAATGTTTAAAATCTGATAGGTACCACGTTTTGGTCACTTTTGCATGTCCAATGCTTAAAATCTTCCATAGTATAGATCCTAAAGCATGAATATGAATGTATTAACAAAAATATCCATTTCAAGTATAGGTAAAATCTGCTTTATTTTTGTAAAAAATCATATAAATATTTGCTACCGCGTCCGAATTTTATAATTCTTCATCATATTTTAGCTAAACGAAAACATTGCAACAAGAAAATAGCTATTTCAAGTGTGGTAGGTATTTTAGAATCCAGCTCATATATCTTATAATATACAACGTATTCACTAAAATGACACCCAAAAATTAAGTGTTTATTATCTAATTGGTACCACGTTTTGGTCACTTTTGCATGTACAATGCTAAAACCATCCATAGTATAGAACCTAAAGCATGAATATGAATGTTTTAACAAAAATATCCATTTCAAGGATAGGTACAATCAGACTTTATTTTTGTAAAAAATCATATAAATATTTGCTTCCGCACCCGAATTATATAATTACTCAACATATTTTAGCTAAAAGAAAACATTGCAACAAGAAAATTGCTATATCAAGTGTAGTAGGTATTCTAAAATCCAGCTCATGTAGCTTACAATATACAATGTATTCATTAAAATGACACCCAAAAATTGAATGTTATTATCTAATTGGTAACACGTTTTGGTCACTTTTGCATGTACAATGCTAAAACCATCCATAGTATAGAACCTAAAGCATGAATATGAATGTTTTAACAAAAATATCCATTTCAAGGATAGGTACAATCAGACTTTATTTTTGTAAAAAATCATATAAATATTTGCTTCCGCACCCGAATTATATAATTACTCAACATATTTTAGCTAAAAGAAAACATTGCAACAAGAAAATTGCTATATCAAGTGTAGTAGGTATTCTAAAATCCAGCTCATGTAGCTTACAATATACAATGTATTCATTAAAATGACACCCAAAAATTGAATGTTATTATCTAATTGGTAACACGTTTTGGTCATTTTTGCATGTCCAATTCTAAAACCATCCATAGTGATGTATCGGATCGAAGAAGTTTGTGAAGATATGAGATCGGGGATAGGCATGAAAAAATAAAACTGTTTTTGGATATACTTGTTTATATGATGACATGTAGTTAGATAGATAATAAATAATATTTAGTTGTATGAGTATTCTGTGTTTGTACATTTAAAACTTATATATACATTAAATTGGCGACGAGGATGGGATCTAAGATTTTGATGCCCGATGATTTTCTTCAAACCCCAGGACTACCTCCAGTACCGTGGACTACATGGATTACAACAGTCGACGATTTCTTCTATCTCACTGATAGAAATGCTACTGCTGACGGAAAATTGGATAATAAAACAAAAAATCTACTGCTTTGTCAATTTTTAGGAGTTGAAGGACGAAGAATAGTGTCAGCTTATCCATTTTTTATGGAACGGGATACAAAAACATACGAAGAGTTTGTCAAAGACATACAGAATTTATTTCAACCCCAGGTCAATCAAGTTCGAGCAGCTAACGATTTTAGGACACGATTTCAATGCAATACAGAATCAGTTACATCTTATATTACAGATTTACGATCACTTATCAGTCTTTGTAATTATGGAAATCTTGAATTAGAGAAAAGATTACTTGCTGAACAATTAGTTATTGGATGTAGGTCTAAAACTACTCAAGAAAAACTTTTAGCTGAAGGCAAAGTTGATTTTGACAAATTTGTTTCTATAATAACAGCTGATGAAACTGCTTCGAAAGATCTCTGCGTTATACAAAATAATCATTTAAATGCACATGTATCAAAAACGATTGTTACAAAAACGAAGAATTACAAACAAGCTGTAAAATGTTTTGGATGTGGTGGAATGCACCATGTAATTAAAACAGATAAGTGTCCAGCTTATGGCAAAACATGTAATTTTTGTGGGAAGAAAAATCATTTTTCAAATGTTTGCAAAGCAAATCGCAATATAAGATCAAAATATACAACAAAAATTAGTAATTTGATTAATGACAGTTCAATGTCAATCAAAAAACTGACACCTGAACTCACAATCAAAATTAAATTGTCACAAGCTCTTTCAAATAATAATAATTATTTTGGTTTTATAGATACAGGCGCAGAAGTTTCTACTATTACATATGAAATATTTCGTGCAGCGAAATTAAATACGAAGTTAATATCACAATGCAAAACGATGAGAAATTACGATGGAACGAAAGTTGAAAAAAATTTAGGTACAATAAATACAGAAGTATCTTATAATGGAAGATATTCACAAGTAACTTTATATGTGACAACAAACGACCTTATGCCAATTGTCGGAATAGACATGATACAAGAACTCAATATATGTTTAAGTGGTGCAGATTTAAAAATATCAAAACTTTCAGATGCAGACAATTATTTAAAAAATTATTCAAATTTATTAAATACCAACATGGGAACCTTTAAACTTTTTAGACATAAAATCACAATTAAACCAAATTCTACGCCAACTCAAGCAAAGCTGAGACAAATACCATATGCGAGAAGAGAAATGGCAATCGAGGAATGTAAAAGAATGGTTAAAGACGGAATATGGTCACCAATAGAAAAAAGTGAATGGGTCCATGCATTGGTAACAGTTCCTAAACCTGACGGATCAGTACGTTTGACAACAGATTTCACATCATTAAATAAATTTGTTATTCTAGAGAGGCAGCCAATACCAAACATAAACGATATATTTCTACAATTACGCGGTTCTCAGTATTTTACAAAACTAGATTTAAGAAAAGGATATTTCCATATTAAATTAGAAGAAGAATCAAAGGTTCTTACTGCTACTATTACGCCGACAGGATTATTTGCTTACAATAGACTTCCAATGGGTTTAACTGATTCAGCTTCAGTATTTCAACGTGCTGTATTCAAAACATTAGAAAACTGTAAGAATGTTCAAGCTTACATAGACGATATTATTGTTTACGGAAGAAATAAAGAGGAACACGATAAGTATTTACAAGACGTATTAAGAAAGTTGAACGAAAACGATTTTCGTTTGAATATTACTAAATGTCAATTTGCTGTTCAGTCAATACAATATTTAGGTCACATCATAACAAAAAATGGATTGGAACCAGATCCAAAAAATATTGATCCAATTGTAAAAGCACCTATACCAAAATGTTTGAAGGAAGTTCAATCTTTTTTAGGCGCTGTTAATTATTACTCCACTTACATAAAAAATTTAGCAAATATAGCGGAACCACTGAGAGCCCTTACACGAAAATACAATCATTTTGAATGGACTTATAAAGAAGAAGAAGCTTTCAACAAATTAAAGAAAATAATTCAACGAAAAATTAAACTTGCAATTTTTGATTTTAATGCTGCAACTTTTGTAGAAACAGATGCTTCTGATTTTGGATTGGGAGCCGTTTTAAAACAAAAACAAAATAATGAAGAAGTAGTTATAGCTTATGCTTCACATACTTTATCTGTTTCAGAAAGAAATTATTCTGTTGGAGAAAGAGAAGCTTTAGCTTGTTTATGGGAGTGTGAACATTGGAGTAAATTTCTTCTAGGTAGAGAATTTACTCTAATTACAGATCATTCATCATTGGTAACCCTTTTAAAGAAACCTACATCCACAAGAAAATCAGCAAAATTTATTTGATGGATGGAAAGACTTTCTATTTTTGATTTTGATATAAAATACAAAAAAGGTAACGAAAATGTTTTAGCAGATTATTTGTCACGTGCTCCACTTCAAAATGAAACAGATGATTTCAAAGAAAATGATTCTGATATAAAACAATTATTATTTTCTGAAAATCTATCGTTGAAGAATATTTTGCGACACCAAAGAAAAGATGATACCTGTAAACAATTATTTAAATTTATTACTAAAGGTTGGCCAAATAAACAAAATATTCCTATAGAAATTCAAATATTTTACACAGTAAAAGATGAACTTTCTATAGATAATTTTTTGATTCATCGCAATGAACGTATTCTTGTTCCAAAATCATTACAACAGAAGATTTTAAATTCGGCACATGAAGGACATCCTGGTATTGTACGAATGAAAAGACAACTAAGAAGAGAATACTGGTGGCCTGGACAGGACAAAGATGTAGAACAGTTTGTCAGATACTGTTTACCATGTGAAGATAGTCAAAAATCACATAAATTACTAAATAATAAAAGTGGAACAACTTCAATATTTGACATGCAAGAAAAACCTTGGTCTAAAATAGCAATTGACATTACTGGTCCTTTTGCTATAGCTCCAAGAGAAGAAAGATTTATAATTGTTGTAATTGATTATTATTCAAAATTTCCTGAAATATTATTAACTAACAATATAACATCTTCCGTAATTATAGAATGGTTAAAAAAATTATTTAGTAGATTTGGAAATCCAGATATTTTAATTAGTGACAACGGAACGAAATTTAAATCACACGAATTTGATGAATTTTTACATGAAAGAGATATATTGCACTGGAAAACACCAAATTACGATCCACAAAGAAATGCACTTGTTGAAGTTTTTAATCGCTATTTAAAATATGGGATTCAAACATTCTCTAGAACAAACAAAAATTTTAAATCAGGTATAAATGAACTTTTGTTTAGTTTTAGATCAACAGCACCATCAAACGACAAGTCTTCGCCAGCAAAATTATTTCTTAACAGAGAAATAAGAACAATCTTCGAACCAAGAAAAAGAGAAATAGAAGAAAAATATACGAAAGAAAAACCAGCTTCCTCAAGTTGGAAAAGGTGTTCCTCCATATTCAGAACCAAAACAAGTAAAAGAAGTACTGGGTACAAATACGTATCGGACAGAAGATGGAAAAGTATGGAGCACGAAAAATTTAATTCGTCACAGAAATAGACGAGAAATTGAAATAGAAAAAGGAAAAAACAGAAACGAAAATAATTTCAATGATATGGAGAATATTCGTCCTTCGAATCGACCCAATAAAGGTATTCCTCCATTACGCTTCTAGAGTGGACAATTCTCTTCAGGAGGAGGTAAATGATGTATCGGATCGAAGACGTTTGTGAAGATATGAGATCGGGGATAGGCATGAAAAAATAAAACTGTTTTTTGATATACTTGTTTACATGATGACATGTAGTTAGATGGATAATAAATAATATTGAGTTGAATGAGTATTCTGTGTTTGTACATTTAAAACTTATATATACATTACATAGTATATATACTGAAGCATGAATATGAATGTTTTAACAAAAATATCCATTTCAGGAATAGGTAAAATCTGACTTTATTGTTGTAAAATATCATATAAATATTTGCTTTCGCACCCGAATTTTATAATTCTTTATCATATTTTAGCTAAAAGTAAACATTGCAACAAGAAAATTGCTATTTCAAGTGTGGTAGGTATTCTAGAATCCAGCCCATGTAGCTTACATTATACAACGTATTCATTAAAATGACACCCGAAAATTGAATGTTTATTATCTGATTGATACCATGTTTTGGTCACTTTTGCATGTCCATTGCTAAAACCATCCATAGTATAGATCCTAAAGCATGAATAAGAATGTTTTAATAAGAATATCCATTCCAAGAATAGGTAAAATCTGACTTTATGTTCGCAAAAAATCATATAAATATATGCTTCCTTGCCCGAATTTAATAACTCTTCATCATATATTAGCTAAAAAAAACATTGCAACAAGAAAATTGCTATTTCAAGTGTGGTAGGTATTTTAGAATCCAGCTCATATATCTTATAATATACAACGTATTCACTAAAATGACACCCGAAAATTAAGTGTTTATTATCTGATTGGTACCACGTTTTGGTCACTTTTGCATGTACAATGCTAAAACCATCCATAGTATAGATCCTAAAGCATGAATATGAATGTTTTAACAAAAATATGCATTTCAAGAATAGGTAAAATTTAACTTTATTTTTGTAAAAAATAATATAAATATTTGCTTCTGCGCCCGAATTTTATAATTCTTCATCATATTTTAGCTAAAAGAAAACATTGCAACAAGAAAATTGCTATTTCAAGTGTGGTAGGTATTCTAGAATCCAGCTCATGTAGCTTACAATATACAACGTATTCATTAAAATGACACCCAATAATTGAATGTTTATTATCTGATTAGTAACACGTTTTGGTCATTTCTGCATGTCCAATGCTAAAACCATCTATAGTATAGATACTAAAGCATGAATATGAATGTTTTAACAAAAATATCTATTTCAAGAATAGGTAAAATCTGACTTTATTTTTGTAATAAATCATATAAATATTTGCTTTTGCACCTGAAATTTATAGTTCTTCATCATATTTTAGCTAAAAGAAAACATTGCAACAAGAAAATTGCTATGTCAAGTGTGGTAGGTATTCTAGAATCCAGCTCAAGTAGCTTACAATATACAACGTATTCATTAAAATGACACCCGAAAATTGCATGTTTATTATCTGGTTGGTACCACGTTTTGGACACTTTTGCATGTCCAGTGCTTAAAACCATCTATAGTATAGATCCTAAAGCATGAATATGAATGTTTTAACAAGAATATCCCTTTCAAGAATAGGTAAAATCTGACTTTATTTTTGTAAAAAAACATATAAATATTTGCTTCCGCACCCAAATTTTATAATTCTTCATCATATTTAAGCTAAAAGAAAACATTGCAACAAGAAAATTGCTATTTCAAGTGTGGTAGGTATTCTAGAATCCAGCCCATGTAGCTTACAATATACATCGTATTCATTAAAATGATACCCGGAAATTTAATGTTTATTATCTGTTTGGTACCACATTGTTGACACTTTTCATGTCCAATGCTTAAAATCATCTGTAATATAGATCCTGAAGCATGAATATGAATGTTTTAACAAAAATATCCATTTCAAGAGTAGGTAAAATCTGACTTTATTTTTGTAAAAAATCATATAAATATTTGCTTCCGCACCCGAATTTTATAATTTTTCATCATATTTTAGCTAAAAGAAAACATTGAAACAAGAAAATTGCTATTTCAAGAGTGGTAGGTATTCTAGAATCCAGCCCATGTAGCTTACAATATATAAAGTATTCATTAAAATGACACTCGAAAATTTAATGTTTATTATCTGACTAGTACCACGTTTTGGACACTTTTGCATGTCCAATGCTTAAAACCATCTATAGTTTATATCCTAAACCATAAATATGAATGTTTTAACAAAAATAGCCATTTCAAGAATAGGTAAAATCTGACTTTATTTTTGGAAAAAATCATATAAATAATTGCTTCCGCGCCCGAATTTTATAATTCTTTATCACATTTTAGCTAAGAGAAAACATTGCAACAAAAAAAATGCTATTTCAATTGTGGTAGATATTGTAGAATCCAGCCCATGTAGCTTACAATATACAACGTATTCATTAAAATGACACCCGAAAATTGAATAATTGTTATCTGAATGGTACTACGTTTTGGTCACTTTTGCAAGTCCAATGCTAAAGTTTTCCATAGTATAGATCCTAAAGAATGAATATGAATGCTTTAACAAAAATATCCATTTCAAGAATAGGTAAAATCTGACTTTATTTTTGTAAAAAATCATATGAAGATTTGCTTCTGCGCCCGAATTTTATAATTCTTTATCACATTTTAGCTAAAAAAAAAACTTTGCAACAAGAAAATTGCTATTTCAAGTGTAATAGGTATCCTAGAATCCAGCCCGTGTAGCTTAAAATATACAACGTAGTCATCAAGAAAAGGTAAAATCTGACATTATTTTTGTAAAAAACCGTGTAGATATTTGCTTCCGCGCCCGAATTTTATAATTCTTCATCATATTTAAGCTAAAAGAAAACATTGCAACAAGAAAATTGCTATTTCAAGTGTGGTAGGTATTCTAGAATCCAGCCCATGTAGCTTACAATATACAACGTATTCATCAAGAGTAGGTAAAATCTGAATTATTTTTCTAAAAAATCATATAAATATTTGCTTCCGCGCACGAATTTTATACTTCTTTATCTTATTTTAGCTAAAAGAATACATTGCAACAAGAAAATTGCTTTTTCAAGTGTGGTAGGTATTACGGAATCCAGCTCATGTAGCTTACAATATACAACGTATTCATTAAAATGACACCCGAATATTGAATGTTTATTATCTGATTGGTACCACGTTTTGGTCACTTTTGCATGTCCAATGCTTAAAACCATTCATAGTATAGATTCTAAAACATGAATATGAATGTTCTATCATAAATAACCATTTCAAGAATAGGTAAAATCTGATTTAATTTTTGTAAAAAATCATATGAATATTTGCTTCCGCGCCCGAATTTTATAATTCTTCATCATATTTTAGCTAAGATTGAAAAGTCAATAGCTAAAATAACAAAATAGACGGCGTCTTCTTTTTGATTCCACCTAGCGGGAAAACATGTATACCGCCAGAGCTTAAGAATGCAACATTGGTACTTACAAACCAGACAAGTTTAGTAAATCAACCCGGCACATCCCCAACCAACCTAGCTATGCCTGTTAACCATTCACCACTTAGAAATTCTAATACAACACCAACTACGACTTATCCTCAGACACTTTCATCAACCAATACGCCCCCAGCCAACCCCATAACGGACGCTTCTCAGAATCCTCTCCAAACTAATACTGCAATTCCCTATACACAGATATCCGAAATAGAAAATCAGCACCGTTTATTATCCAGTATTATTATTAGATCGATATGATCATTAGTATTTTAAAGTAGTTGCATAATTTATTATTCGATATCATTGTAATTCAGATCTTCTGGATCATTTGTATTTTCGAGATTATTTTGTATCTTAACAATGCTCTAGCTCAAGCGAGTCTTAAAGTATTTTACGTATTCTTTTTTTAACTATCAGTGGGAATACTCACATAGAGTTTGTTAAGTATTTAGGGTTAGGACTTGAGGTTTTAAGTCAATTATTGCGCCTGCACTACCCTTGATTGATCGATCAACCAACCATCGTGCGTCTATGTTGCGTTTATTTAAGCTTAATTTTTTTTTATTTATCTAGTCCTTGCTCAGTCGTACGTCAGCATCCCCTAGCTGAGACAATCTCAGTATTAACCTTTTATTATTTATTACATTCAGATATACCTCGCCTGGGTTATAGAGAGATTAACAATTATTATATTAATAACCACGTATTGTATTGTATTGTATGTATATGAGGGTTTAAGCGTTTTGTCGCTTTTTGTCAACGCGACCTAGAAGATCTATTGTGACACAGCCCTTACTTAGTTTTCCGGAAGTATATCCAGATTTTTGATGAAGTCGATTATGGCTCCAGGAGTCAAGTTCTTGATCTCATCTGCCGTAAGATACCTCTTACCTAGTTGAAATGAATTTCCGAGCTTGATTGAGGCCTGGAATATTTTTCCAATATGAGGATATGGCGGATTCCTCCCAGTTTTTGACCACCTTCTTATATTGGCTTTGTAGAAGACCACATGAAGGTTCCGGCCCGTGGTATGAAAGTTTAGCCCCTTTTTTTGCAAGGTCATCAGCTTTCTCGTTTTCTAGGATTCCCTTGTGCCCTGGTACCCACCGTAGGGTGACTTGGTTTGCTTCGGATAGCAATTGGGGGGTCTCCCTGCAGTTCCAGATTAGCTTTGGTTTACATGTGAAGGCATTCAATGCCTTTAAAGCTGCCTGGCTGTCTGACATTATATTTTAATAATGCTCCTTTTAGCCTTTTATCTAGGTTTATGTAAGCACAGAGATTTATTGCATAAATCTCAGCCTGAAAAATTGTGGAGCAGGTGCCTATGGATTCCTTAATTCGGCAATCTGGGCCAAGCACACCTACTCCTGTTCCTCCTGTGTCCAATTTTGAACCATCAGTGAACCAGGACAAAGAATCCCTTTCAACAGGTCTTTCCTTTGCCCATTCAAGGCGATTACCAATAACAACCTTATACTTCTGGTCAAAATTGTATTTTGTTGTCATCTTATCACAGACAGACAAGGCTAGTTTATCTGGTTGTACTTCCCTTAGAATTTCCAAGTGGCGTACGAAATCTCCGGGCATAAAGTGTTTCGTTCTGCAGAGAGTCAGTACTTGTTGCATCGCCTCTTTTTTCACCTGAATGTGTAGAGGTGTTAGCCCCAGAATCACTTCCATTGCTGCAGTCGGACAGGTACTCATAGCACCTGTAATACTGAAGCAGGCCATGCGTTGTAGGTTCCGTAGTGATGCCTGTGCTGTGATTTGTTTTACTTTTGGCCACCATACAAGTGACGCGTAGGTGATCATGGGTCTTACAACACTAGTATATGCCCAATGGGTCATTTTTGGCTGTAGTCCCCAGTTTTTACCTAGAAGCCGACGGCATGTGTTTAATAATAATAATAATAATAATAATAATAATTGTACTTTATTGACTTCATGGTCAAGGGCGGTATTCAGCCAATGGCTGTTCTTCCATTCAACCCAAGATAAGTATATCAATACAAAAATATTTATAAATGAACCTTAGATTTAAATATCATAATATTAAGAAAAGATACAGAGATATAGAGTGCAGATACATGAAAAACAAATTAAGAATTAAAAACGATAGATATTTGATTCCAACATGATTTAATTTTGAACCTAAATGATTCAAATGAAAGATTTTTTATAGCTTCGGGCAATTTATTATATAAATTAGGGGCAATATAGGAAAAAGATGCTTTGAATTTAGTTGTTTTAAATTTGGAAATTGATAATTTTTCCTCACGAAGATAGTAGAGAGAAATTCTTGTTATTAATTTATTACGTAGGTATGTTGGAATTCCATTCTTTAAGATCTTGTGTGTAAGAATTAAAAAAACTTGTTTTATTTTGTCATCAATTGTTAGCATATATGCTTGAGCTCTGAAGGATGAAATGGGATCATATTTACGAATATTAAAAACGAAACGTATGCAACAGTTCTGAAAAAGAGTAATTCTGTTTCTGTTGATCTTGTATAAATTAGGTATATAAACACAAGAACAGTAATCAAATATATATAAAACTAGTGAATTAATAAGATATAATTTAATATCAGGTGACAAAGTATATTTATGTTCATACAACATTCTTAATTTTAGCCTAGCACACTGCAATTTGTTATTTAAATGATGTCTGAAGTTCAGTTTGATATCTATTTGTAAACCAAGACACTTAGCGCTATCTTTACTTTCCAGGGATTTACCCTCTAAAATTATAGGAGTGGAAATTTTGTTTTTACCGAAAATAATCATAGATGATTTGTTGACATTTATCAGTAATCCATGACTGTTTACCCAGTTAACTATTTTTTCTAAATCTTGGTTTATTTTAATAACTGATGATACTGAAGATTCAGGTGAGAATATAGCTAAGAGATGCGTATCATCGGCATAGGAATGTATAGAACAAAATTTCAGTACAGAAGGCATGTCAGCGGTATATAAAATGAAGAACAGAGGTCCTAAAATGGAACCTTGGGGTACACCCTGCTTTGATGAAAGTAAACTAGACTTATTAATTAAAATATCTATTTTGTTTTTCATATGAATTTGAAATGTTCTATGTGTCAGATAACTCTCGCACCATTTAATTACTGAAGGTGAAAAGTTGTAATATTTAAGTTTAGCTAATAATAAGTTGTAATTAACAAGATCGAAGGCTTTCGAAAAATCTATTTGTATGAAAACAACTGTATTAGAATTATCTAATCCTTTAATGATTTCATCCGTAATATTTAACAGACAGGTGTTAGTGCTGAAGCCTGGTCTAAATCCTGACTGGGAATTAGGAATAATATTGTTTTTATTTATGTATTCTCAAATTTGTGCGCAACAAATCTTTTCAATGACCTTGGAAAGTGCTGTCAGAATACTGATAGGTCTGAGATCATCAAAGATTACAGGGTTGTTCTTTTTCACTATTGGGTAAACAATAGCACATTTCCACTGTTCCGGTACAGATCCTTCCAAAAAAGAGCAATTAATTTATGGCAAATGGAATTAATAATATAGGGAAGAATTAATTTGATCATATGTAATGAAATTCCATCAGAACCAACAGAATTGGATTTTAATTTAGAAATAGTATTACTAACTACTTTGCTATCAACGCAAGTAAAATTAAAATTGTTTTCCAAATTTACATTGAATTTATTTTCTGCGTAAAAATTTTGTAAATTACTATTAATATTAATATTGGCAGTTTTTTGTAAAATATGCTGTCCGTAATCAGAAGGATTACTTAAGCAATCTGGTACATTACTATTGGAATTGTTTGAAAAAGTATTAGTAATATTTTTAAATCCTTGCCATAATTTAGAAGGATTTTTTAAATTAGAGTTGATAGCGTGAGTTATATATGCTTTTTTTTCTCTACGAATAGCTGCCGTTGTTAAATTCCTTAACTCCTTATAGTACTGTAAAGCAGCAGCAGATTTACATTTTTTGTATTTTAAGAGTGCAGCATCTCTTTTCTTTTGCATTATTTTGATAACCGGGGTAATCCACGGTTTGTAGTTTTATTTGTTTTGATATTTTTAATAGGGGCATGTTTATTAAAAAGTTCAATAATGGAACTATTTAAAAAGTTAACCTTTTCATTTAAATCATGTAGGTTTACAATATGATCCCAGTTTATTAAGGAAGCATCATATAATAAATTATCAATATCAATGCTTTTAAAGTCCCTGTAGGTTATATATTTATCTAATTGTTTTGGCTTACATATATTAAGTATACAGTAAACACAATCGTGATCAGAGATTTCGTTTGCGGGTAATACCCCCCAGTCAGTACATATATCTATATCTGATACACAAATAATATCAATTAAAGAATTAGATGATGGCCTAGTCTTTATAAGTTGACTCATATTAAAAGCATCCAAAATATTAGTAAGAAAATTATATTTACAGTCACTTCGAAGCGTATTAATATTAACATCACCAGTACATATTAAATAATCTGCTTTTATTAAGAAATCAGTAAATAGGGTGTTAAATATTTCTAAATCTAATAAATTTCTAAATTTAATATTTGGGTTGTATATAACACCAACCACAATTTTTACATTATTTATATTACATAGAATCCAAAAATATTCAATGTTATTCTCAGGGACTATGCTAGCATCTAAAATATGAAACTTTATTGATTCACGAATATAGAACGCTAGGCCACCACCACGTCAATCTAATCTATCTAAATGAACAAGCTTGTAACCACAGATATTAAAAAGACATGCTGGTGAGGTGCTACTAAGCCATGTTTCTGTAATTGAGAGAATATCAAAATCATGTTCAACTAATATATCACAAACTTCTTGAAAACTGGAATTTAGTGACCTTACATTAACGCTACCTATTAAAAATTTGTTTTGTAATTTATTAGTATCATTTAATGAATTATGCGAGACTGACATCTTAAAAAAAATTACAAAGTAAATCATAACATGAAAGAAACAATCGAAGTAATAGTTAAACCATAAACTTAGAAACTAAGAATAATACAAAAGTACATGTATAAGCTAAGACAGGTCATTGTACTCTGGTCTTCACCTTGCAAATAATTTTACATACTTAAGTGACAAGTAAATATTGGAAAAAAGTTGCAAATTTAAATTTATGTATATACTACGTTGCAAATAAAAAAGAAATACATTTGCAATTTACTGAGGATGCGAAAAAAAGTTTCTATTAAAGTCTTCAAGTTTACTCACTATCTTCCGCTTAGAATTAACATAGACAACTATTTTTCCATCTTGAGTCCATACGTTTTTGTTGGAAAACTTCTCCTTGGCTGCTTTTAGAAGAGTCATTCTTTCTTTTGTTAGATCTTCACGAATTATAAGTCCTGTAGATAAATGTTTTTTTTAACGCCACTGCTGATTTCTTTGTAATCTTGTTGATATGTGAGTTCCACGTGAGGTTTTGGTCTAGAATGATTCCTAGATACTTAACCTCTGTAGAAAACTTAATTCTAATACCCTTCAAGTAGGGAGCTTGAAGATTTAGCTTCCTTCTCTTTGTGAAGGGGACGATTGTAGTTTTGGTAGGGTTTACACTAAGTTCATGTTCCAGGCACCACTCATGCACTAGATTTAGAGCTTTTTGTGTAAGGTCCTCTGACCATAATTGCAACGTCATCTGCATATCCGTTTGCAAAATAGCCAGCTTTATTGAGCCTATTCAGGAGGTCATCAATGACAATACACCAGAGTAGAGGTGATAAAACCTCACCTTGTGGGCATCCTCTGTTGGTTTTTATCATTACTGATTCGCCTCCTATCGAGGCTGTAATCGTTCGACTTTGCAGCATGGCTTTTATCCATTCCACAACAACTGGGTCGAAACCTATTGACCTAGCAGCTCTTTCAATGGACTTATAGGAGGTGTTATCAAAGGCACCCTCAATATATATAAATATTCCCAGAGCTATTTCTTTTGCCATGAAGGTTTTCTCCTTCCTGGTAAGCAAATTGATTTATGTTTAGTGGTGAAGCAGTTATCACTTTATACCTAAGGTATTGATCTAAGATCTTTTCCATACCTTTCAGTATAAATGATTATAAACTAATGGGTCTGTATGACTTAGGCTGGACGCTTGGACGCCCTCCACCTTTACGTATAAAGACTACATTAGTTTTCCTCCACAATGTGGGAATGTATCGTAACTTTAGGCTTCCCTTGTATAGTTCGCAGAGTATTGGCAGTATATCATTTATGCATTTCTGCAAAAGTGCCGGAAAAATGCCATCTTCACCAGGTGTCTTGAAGGGTTTGAAAGTATTTATCGCTTATTCAACTCTGTTTTCTGTAAAAATATTATTAGCAGTGTTAAGACTGTTAATTAAGCTTAGCTTAGTTGTAGCTCCACTTTAGTGAATACTGTAATAGATAATTAGCTGTCAAACATACATTTATCTGACTCTGACCACGACTACTCTGATAGCGAACAAAATGTTCGTAAATCCAGCTTTTATGTAAAGTCCGTACCTGTTTTTAAGTGGAATCTGAAATTTAGCGGAAACATTGGTGAACTATCCTTAAGCGCTTTCCTCGATAGAGTTGAGGAACTTTGCGGTGCGCGGAACGTCTCAAAACCAGAATTATTGGTATCAGCTCTTGACCTCTTCGAAGGCGATGCGCTCATTTGGTATAGGGCTAATAGACAGTTATTTGGTAGCTGGGATGAGCTAATTAGAGGATTGCGAGAAGCATTTTTGCCTATAGATTATGAGAATAAACTCTTAGAGGAGGTTAAATCCCGAACGCAGGCCCCGCACGAGTCGATAGCATTGTACGTCTCAATTATGAATTCCTATTTCGCGCGGTTGCGACCGGATCAAGTAACGAAAGAGTTTAAAGTGAAGATCTTGATGAAAAATATTCAACCGTTCTATCAAACTCAGTTGCCACTAGGGCTGGAGGTAAAATCGGTCGGGGAATTGGTCGCTTTATGTCGACAAGTTGACGAAAGGAAGGAATCGGTAGAAAACTTCGCTCCACCTCCACATCGCAGTAAATGTCTTGAGCCTGATCTCGCCTATACACACCGTGGCAGTTCGTCGAACTCAAAATTTCGTGCTAGTGCTTCTGCAGTCTCCGTTGCTCCAGTGCGAAATCCGGGCGGTAACAGAAATTGTTGGAATTGTGGTAAAACTGGGCACATCTCAGTTAATTGTTGCGAGTCACGTAAAAAGCATTGTTTTCGTTGCGGTAAACGTTACTGTCAGATCTTGCCCTTCATGTTCCTACGATTCGGGAAACGGTCGCTAGATGCGGCAGATGACCGCTTGCCGCATCATGATTATTATAACTCGGTCGGAAGAAATAACATTTTGTTAGACTTTATACTGGCTCATGCTCACGGTGATGAGCGCCCTTATTTGGAAGTTTACATTTTAGAAAAGCCTATATTAGGGTTATTGGATTCCGGAGCCTCTTGTACTATTGTTGGGAAACCTGGTTGGGAAATATTAAATAAGTTAGGGTTACAATTAACTAAAACTAGTTTTACTTGTACTGTCGCGAACGACCAACGTTGTTCTAGTTTGGGCATGGTTTCAGTGCCAATTCGTTTGCGAGATCAGATTAAAGTGATTGATGTTATGGTTGTGCCAGAGTTGTCGCATGTTTTAATTTTAGAAACTAATGTTTGGAAAATTATGGGCATCGTACCGGATTTACGGCAAGGAGAATGGACGTTTTCCGATAGTCCCTTTTGTTCGGTGGATGCAATTAGTCCGCGTAAGAATCTCTCTAGTGCCCAGGAGACTAAACTGAATGAGTTAATCGATAAAATGTTCTGTGGGATGGGACGCGATCGAATCGGTTGTACTTCCCTAGTTGAACACGAGATTAATATTGCTGCAGATACTAAGCCTATTAGACGAAAGTACTACCCTATTTCGCCCGCCATGCAAGCGCATGTGGATAAAGAATTGGATCTCATGATCGCCAATAATATTGTATAAAAATCGCGTAGTCCGTGGGCCTCACCTATTCTGCTCGTACCAAAAAAGGACGGCAGCTTTCGGTTCTGTGTGGATTATAGGAAAGTCAATCAGGTCACAGAGCGTGACGCCTACCCCTTACCGCACGTATCTGAAACATTAGATAAATTAAGCGACGCAAAATTTTTAACATTTCTCGACATCAAATCTGCTTATTGGCAGATACCCATGGCGGAATCCTCGAAACAATATACTGCATTTATAGTACCTAATCGCGGTTTTTTTCAGTTTCGCCGTATACCTTTTGGCTTACATAATGCACCCGCCACATGGCAACGTTTCATCGATGATGTTATTGGGATAGATCTTAGACGTATTCGTCTATTTAGATGATATCGTGATTGTTACGGCGACCTTTGAAAAACACCTTGAGATCCTTGGGATTGTGCTTTCTCGTATTCGTAATGCAGGGTTAACTTCAGGGCGAGATAAGCGCCAATTTTGTCGCGAGGAGCTACGTTATTTAGGCTACGTAGTTAACCAGCACGGTCTTCATGTAGATCCGGAGAAAGTGAAGGCTATTTTAGATATTCCGACTCCAAAATGTTTTTCAGACATACGTAGATTGGTAGGCATGGCATCATGGTACCGTCGGTTTATTCCGAATTTTTCATCAGTCTTGGCTCCTTTGACAAAATTACTGTGTAAGAATACCCGATTCTTATGGGATGATAATTGTGATGACGCTTGGTCTCACATTAAGAACTGTCTGATTTCGGCCCCTATTCTTTCATGTCCCGACTTTACAAAACGATTTATTCTTCAAATTGATGCTTCCAATTTCGGCCTCGATGCAGTGTTAAGTCAGCAGTATGAAGGTGGCGAAAAGGTTATATGCTACCTATCCCGATCTCTGACGCGTCAAGAGAGAAACTTTTCAACTACGGAAAAGGAATTATTAGCCTTATTATGGGCAATTGAGCAACTTAGACTATATCTTGAGGGCACAGAGTTCACGGCTATAATGGACCATTATCCGTTACTGTGGCTGAATAATTTGGAAAATCCGTCAGGTAGACTCGGTAGATGGTCCGTTCGTCTCCAGCAGTATAAATTCAAAATTTTACACCGTAAGGGAAAAGAGCATGTTGTTCCCGACGCGTTGTCTCCTGCTGTTCCAGTTCTTGATTGTGTTAATGTGGATCATATTAAGTATAATTGGTTTCGGAAGTTATTTAATTCAGTTATCGAGAATCCGTTGCATTACCCAAATTATCGTGTTGATAATGGTCGTTTGTATAAATTTATTAGATTGTATTTTGACGGGATGGTGGAGGAGGAGGATCAGTGGAGGTAATTAATTCCTAACGAAAAACCTAAGAAATTAATTTATGAGTGTCATGATTTGCCGACTAGTGGTCATCTTGGCGTTTTCAAAACATACCGCCGGCTGTTAGCACGTTTTTATTGGCCCAAAATGAAGGCAGATGTTGCGAAGTAAGTGAGATGTTGTAATGTTTGTTTGCGATCCAAACCAGAACAAAAGGCTGCTTCGGGTCAAATGGGTGGTCACTCTGTCATTAACAGTCCCTGGGAGATAATATGTACTGATTTATTGGGACCATTACCAGCAACCACTCAAGGCTATAGGTTTATCTTGGTTATTTCTGACTGCTTCAGTAAATTTGCAATGTTCTTCCCGCTGCGGAAGGCTTCGGCTTCGGCAATTGCAAAAATCCTAGAAGATCAAATATTTCTTGTATTCGGGGTGCCTCGTGCAATTATTGCTGATAACGGCGTGCAGTTTAGGTCAAGAGAATATAGAAATCTTCTTACCCAATATAATGTGAAGCCAAGATATACATCGTACTATCACCCTCAGGCCAATCCGGCTGAACGAATTAACAAAGTGTTAAAAACTTGGTCATTTATTTAGATTGTGCGACCATCAATATTGTGGAAATTATTTCCTCGGGAGAATCCCGGATTTGAACCAAAGCATTCGTTAGGAAAACTTTCAAGCCGCCCACGAACTCAG
Source organism: Stenolophus ochropezus (assembly GCA_035578165.1). Taxonomy (NCBI): domain Eukaryota; kingdom Metazoa; phylum Arthropoda; class Insecta; order Coleoptera; family Carabidae; genus Stenolophus; species Stenolophus ochropezus. The sequence continues at coordinate 448,563 of JAQOWZ010000072.1, read as the reverse complement.
GTAAAACCAAACCAATATTCTGTGTAACTTATTGTGTTAGTCGTCTACTTCGTAAGTTCACTGAAGTGTTCTTGTTATTATAGTTATTTTTTTATAGTTTTTATAATCATTTATTGAATTTATCATTTAACTTATTCACCATGTGCGTACTCACGCCATGTGGTTATTCATTTATCGTCGGTATTCAATTCCTAACTTCTTGTAGGCTTGTTATATTGGGTTTTGAAACCCTGTAATATACCGCGAGGTGAAAATAGTTCCGAGGGAAGATTATTTAGGGAGTTTTGGTGAAGATCTTGACGCCGCCATTCGCTGGAAATTTTCGTGTGACGCCACTGTCCGCTCGAGTCCTACCTGTTGTCGGAAGTTGGAACTACTCAACACCAACCGGCCAGCCGATTTACTCGATTTTATCGGACGGCTTGGAGTCACTGGACCAGTCACATTACCAGCTAAACTTTTAAATTTTATTCTTTATTATTTTTTTTTTTTATTAGTATTATAATACAGATCTATATGTCTGTTAGTATTTAAAGTTTATTGCACCGTTAATTATCCAGTATTATTATTAGATCGATATGACCATTAGTATTTTAAAGTAGTTGCATAATTTATTATTCGATATCATTGTAATTCAGATCTTCTGGATCATTTGTATTTTCGAGATTATTTTGTATCTTAACAATGCTCTAGCTCAAGATAGTCTTAAAGTATTTTACGTATTCTTTTTTTAACTATCAGTGGGAATACTCACATAGGGTTTGTTAAGTATTTAGGGTTAGGACTCGAGGTATTAAGTCAATTATTGCGCCTGCACTACCCTTGATTGATCGATCAACCAACCATCGTGCGTCTATGTTGCGTTTATTTAAGCTTGATTTTTTTTTATCTAGTCCTTGCTCAGTCGTACGTCAGCATCCCCTAGCTGAGACAATCTCAGTATTAACCTTTTATTATTTATTACATTCAGATATACCTCGCCTGGGTTATTGCGAGATTAACTATCATTATATTAATAACCACGTAGGTTAACTTGTATTTAATACCTTTCAGTATAGCTTTTAGGCTTAAATTTAATCAGCATTTTATTGAGTCAACTATTAATATTTGCCACCTCACTGATCTTGAGCATTTTTGACGTATCGGTATTTTCGTGGTTGTATACCGTGTTGATCACCCGCTGAGGAAACATCGTCCTATCGTCCAATAAGTTTACTACCTGTACTTTCAAAAGTATTTGAAAAACTTTTCATCACGAGACTGGAACCCATACTTATGCGAGGAAATTTAATTCCTGATCAACAGTTTGGCTTCCAAAAGCAACACTTAACTATTGAGCAGGTTCATAGAGTAGTCGACGTAATTAACAAAACATTTGAAAGAAAACACTACTGTTCAGCAGCATTAATAGATGTCTCGCAAGCGTTCGATAAAGTGTGGCATATTGGCCTGCTATATAAATTAAAAAGTAACATCCCTCATACCTTCTATCATATCCTAGAATCCTATCTAACAAACAGATATTTTACAGTAAAATACAAAGAAGAATGTAGTCCATTATACCCAATCAATTTAGGAGTACCCAAAGGTAGTGTTCTTGGACCTATTTTCTACCTCATTTACACTGCTGATATTCCAACAACTCCAAATTCTACAGTTGCCACATCTGCTGATGACACAGCAATCCTAGCTTGACATAAAAATTCAGCAGAGGCCTCACATCTTCTTCAAATACAGCTTAAATAAATCGAAGAGTGGCTAAAAATTTGGAGAATAAAAGCCAACGAAACCAAATCAGTCTATGTAACCTTTACGTTGAACAAAAGTACGTGTCCTGCGGTAACACTCAACAACCAACTGCTACCGCAAACTGAAGAAACAAGATATCTAGGAATACATCTTTATAGAAGACTAACATGGCGTAAACACATCTTCTTAAAAAGAAAACAACTGGGACTAAAATTCAGGCAAAACTATTGGCTATTAGGTAGATCTTCCAAACTGTCACTGGAAAACAAACTACTGATATATAAAAGCATCTTTAAACCAGTCTGAACGTATGGAATACAACTCTAGAGAACAGCAAGCAACTCCAATATTGAAATACTTCAACGCTTTCAATCTAAGTGCCTCTGAAAAATTACAAATGCTCCTTAGTATGTGCCAAATGTAAACAATCACAGAGACCTCAACATGTGTACAGTAAACGAAACAATCGAACAATTTAGTACCAAATATCTTAAAAGACTTGAAGCCCACCCAAACACAAGTGCAGTGAAATTTTAGACAGCAGTAAGGACATACGACGATAAAAACGTTTTAAACCATTAGATTTAGTAGATAGATTTAACTAACATTATATAGTTAATATTTCGAGTTTTTGTCAGTGGACAAATGCTCCTCATGTGATTCATTTGCTGTTATATTTTTACTTATTATCTTATATTTAGATAGATTGTAAAATTCTTAGGAGATACAAAAAAAAATAATTTAGCTAAAGAAAACATTGCAACACGAAAATTGCTATTTCAAGTGTGGTAGGTATTCTAGAATCCAGCCCATGTAGCTTACAATATACAACGTATTCATCATGAATAGGTAAAATCTGACTTTATTTTAGGAAAAAAATCATATAAATATTTGCTTACGCGCACGAATTTTATAATTCTTCATCATAATTTACCTAAAAGAAAACATTGCAACAAGAAAATTGCTATATCAAGTGTGGTAAGTATTCTAGAATCCAGCCCATGTAGCTTACAATATACAACGTATTCATTAAAATAACACCCGAATATTGAATGTTTATTAACTGATTGGTACCACGCATTGGTCACTTTTTCTTTTCCAATGCTTAAAACCATCCATAGTATAGATCCTAAAGCATGAATATGAATGTTTTAACAATAATATCCATTTCAAGAATAGTTAAAATCTGCCTTTATTTTTGTAAAAATTCATATAAATATTTGCTTCCGCGCACGCGTTTTATATTTCTTCATCATATTTTAGCTAAAAGAAAACATTGCAACAAGAAAATAGCTATTTCAAGTGTGGTAGGTATTCTAGAATCCAGCCCATGTAGCTTACAATATACAACGTATTCATCAAGAATAGGTAAAATCTGACTTTATTTTTGTAAAAAATCATATAAATATTTGCTTCCGCGCCCGAATTTTATAATTCTTCATCATATTTTAGCTAAAAGAATACATTGCAACAAGAAAATTGCTATTTCAAGTGTGGTAGGTATTCTAGAATCCAGCCCATGTAGCTTACAATATACAACGTATTCATCAAAAAAAGGTAAAATCTAACTTTATTTTTGTAAAAAATCATATAAATATTTGCTTCCGCACCCGAATTTTATATATCTTTATCATATTTTAGCTAAATGAAAACATTGTAACAAGAAAATTGCTATTTTAACTGTGGTAGGTATTCTAGAATCCTGCCCATGTAGCTTATAATATACAACGTATTCATCGAGAAAAGGTAAAATCTGACTTTATATTTGTAAAAAATCATATAAATATTTGCTTCCGCGCCCGAATTTTATAATTTTTCATCACATATTAGCTAAAAGAAAATATTGTAATAAGAAAATTGCTATGGCAAGTTTGGTACGTATTGTAGAATCCAGCCCATATAGCTTACAATATACAACGTATTTATCAAGAATAGGTAAAATCTGACTTTATTTTTGTAAAAAATCATATAAACATTTGCTTCTGCGCCCGAATTTTATAATTCTTCATCATATTTTACCTAAAAGAAAACATTGCAACAAGAATATTGCTATTTACAAGTGTGGCAGGTGCTCTAGAATCCATCCCATGTAGCTTAAAATATACAACGTATTCATCAAGAATAGGTAAAATCTGACTTTATCTTTTAAAAAATCATATAAATATTTGCTTCCGCGCCCGAATTTTATAATTCTTTATCATAGTTCACCTAAAAGAAAACATTGCAATAAGAAAATTGCTATTTAATGTGTGGTAGGTAATCCAGAATCCAGCCCATGTGGCTTAAAATATACAAAGTACTCATGAAGAATAGGTAAAATCTCACTTAATTTTAGTAAAAAACCATATAAATATTTGCTTCGGCGTCCGAATTTTATAATTCTTCATCATATTTTAGCTAAAAGACAACATTGCAACAAGAAAATTGCTATTTCAGGTGTGGTAGTTATTCTAGAATCTAGCCCATGTAACTTACAATATACAACGTATTCATTAAAATGACACCCGAAAATAGAATGTTTATTATATGATTGGTGCTACGTTTTGGTCTCTTTTGAATGTCTAATGCTAAAATTATCCAAAGTATAGATCTTAAAGCATGAATATAAATGTTTTAACAAAAATATCCATTTCAAGAATAGGTAAAATCTGACTTTATTTTTGTAAAAACTCATATAAATATATTTCAAGCGTGGTACGTTTTCTTGAATCCAGCCCATGTAGCTTACAATTTACAACGTTTTCATTAAAATGACACCCGAAAATTGAATGTTAATTATCTGATTGGTACCACGTTTTGGTCACTTTTCCATTTCCAATTCTTAAAGCCATCCATATTATAAATCCTAAAGCATGAATATGAATGTTTTAACAAACATATCCATTTCAAGAATAGGTAAAATCTGACTTTATTTTTGTAAAAACTCATATAAATATATTTCAAGCGTGGTACGTTTTCTTGAATCCAGCCCATGTAGCTTACAATTTACAACGTTTTCATTAAAATGACACCCGAAAATTGAATGTTAATTATCTGATTGGTACCACGTTTTGGTCACTTTTCCATTTCCAATTCTTAAAGCCATCCATATTATAAATCCTAAAGCATGAATATGAATGTTTTAACAAAAATATCCATTTCAAGAATAGGTAAAATCTGACTTTATTTTTTAAAAAATCATATAAATATTTGCTTCCGCGCCTGAATTTTATAATTCATCAACATATTTTAGCAAAAAGAAAACATTGCAACAAGAAAATTGCTATTTCAAGTGTGATAGGTTTTCTAGAATCCAGCCCATGTAGCTTACAATATACAACGTATTCATCAAGAACAGGTAAAATCTGACTTTATTTTTGTTAAAAATCATATAAATATTTGCTTCCGCGCCCGAATTTTATAATTCTTTATTATATTTTAGCTAAAAGAAAACATTGAAAATTGCTATTTCAAGTGTGGTAGATATTCTAAAATCCAGCTCATGTAGCTTACAATATACAACGTATTCATCAAGAATAGGTAAAATCAGACTTTATTTTTGTAAAAAATCATAAAAATATTTGCTTTCGCGCCCGAATTTTATAATTCTTCATCAAATTTTAGCTAAAGGAAAACATTGCAGCAGGAAAATTGCTATTTCAAGTGTGATAGGTGTTCAAGAATCCAGCCCATGTAGCTTACAATATACAACGTATTCATTAAAATGACAGCCGAAATTTAAATGTTTATTATCTGATTGATACCACGTTATGGTCACTTTTGCATGTCCAATGCTAAAGTCATCCATAGTACAGATCCTAAAGCATGAATATGAATGTTTTAACAAAAATAACTATTTCAAGAATAGGTAAAATCTCACTTTATTTTTGTAATAAATCATATAAATATTTGCTTCCGCGCCCGAATTTTATAATTCTTTATCATACTTTAGCTAAAAGAAAACATTGCAACAAGAAAATTTCTGTTTCAAGTGATGTAGGTTTTCTAGAATCCAGCACATGTAGCTTACAATATACAATGTTTTCATCAAGAATAGGTAAAATCTGACTTAATATTTGTAAAAAATCATATAAATATTTGCTTTCGCTACCAAATTTTATAATTATTTATCATATTTTAGCTAAAAGAAAACATTGCAACAAGAAAATTGCTATTTCAAGTGTGGAAGTTATTCTAGAATTCAGCGCATGTGGCTTACATTATACAACGTATTTATGAAGAATAGATAAATTCTGACTTTATTTTTGTAAAAAACTCATATAAATATTTGCTTCCGCGCCTGAATTTTATAATACTTCATCATGTTTAAGCTAAAGTAAAACATTGCAACAAGACAATTGCTATTTCAAGTGGGGTAAGTATTCTAGAATCCAGCCAATGTAGCTTACAATATACAACGTATTCATCAAGAATAGGTAAAATCTGACTTTATTTTTGTAAAAAATCATATAAATATTTACTTCTGTTCCAGAATTTTATAATTCTTAATCATATTTTAGCTAAAAGAAAATATTGCTACAAGAAAATTGCTATTTCAAGTGTGGTAGGTATTCTAGAATCCAGCACATGTAACTTACAACATACAACGTATTCATCAGGAATAGGTAAAATCTGACATTATTTTTGTAAAAAATCATATAAATATTTGCTTTCGCGCCCGAATTTTAATTTTTTTTATCATATTTTAGCTAAAATAAAACATTGCAACAAGAAAATTGCTATTTCAAGTGTGGTAGGTATTCTAGTATCCAGCCCATGTAGCTTAAAATATACAACGTATTCATCAAGATTAGGTAAAATTTGACTTTATTCTTATAAAAAATCATATAAATATTTGCTTCCGCGCCCGAATTTTACAATTTTTCATCATATTTTATCTAAAAGAAAACATTGCAACAAGACAATTGCTATATAAAGTGTGGTAGGTATTCTAGAATTAAGCCCAAGGAGCTTACAATATACAATGTATTCATCATGAATAGGTAAGATCTGACTTTATTTTTGTAAAAAATCATATAAATGTTTGCTTCCGCACCCGAATTTTATAAATCTTTATCATATTTTAGCTAAAAGAAAACATTGCAACAAGAAAATTACTATTTCAAGTGTAGTAGGTATTCTAGAATCAAGCCCATTTAGCTTAGAATATACAACGTATTCATTGCAATGACACCCGAAAATTGAATGTTTATTATCTGATTTGTACCACGTTTTGGTCACTTTTGCATGTGCAATGCTTAAAACCATCCATAGTATAGATCCTAAAGCATGAATATGAATGTTTTAACAAAAATATCCATTTCAAGAATAGGTAAATTCTGACTTTATTTTTAAAAAAATCATATAAATATTTGCTTTCGCTACCAAATTTTATAATTATTTATCATATTTTAGCTAAAAAGAAAACATTGCAACAAGAAAATTGCTATTTCAAGTGTGGAAGTTATTCTAGAATCCAGCGCATGTGGCTTACATTATACAACGTATTTATGAAGAATAGATAAAATCTGACTTTATTTTTGTAAAAAATCATATAAATATTTGCTTCCGCGCCTGAATTTTATAATACTTCATCATGTTTAAGCTAAAGGAAAACATTGCAACAAGACAATTGCTATTTTAAGTGGGGTAAGTATTCTAGAATCCAGCCAATGTAGCTTACAATATACAACGTATTCATCAAGAATACGTAAAATCTGACTTCATTTTTGGAAAAAATCATATAAATATTTACTTCTGTTCCAGAATTTTATAATTCTTAATCATATTTTAGCTAAAAGAAAATATTGCAACAAGAAAATTGCTATTTTAAATGTGGTAGGTATTCTAGAATGTAGTCAATGTAGCTTACAATATACGGCGCATTTATCAAGAAAAGGTAAAATCTTACTTAATTTTTGTAAAACATCATATAAATACTTGCTTCCGCGCCCGAATTTTATAATTATTATTCATAGTTTTGCTAAAAAAAGCATTGCAACACGAAAATTGCTATTTCAAGTGTGGTAGGTATTCTAGAATCCAGCCCATGTAGCTTACAATATACAACGTATTCATCAAGAATAGGTAAAATCTGACCTAATTTTTGTAAAAAATCATATAATTATTTGCTTCCGCACCCAAATCTTATATTTCTTCATCATATTTTAGCTAAAAGAAAACATTGCAACAAGAAAATCGCTATTTCAAGTGTTGTAGGTATTATAGAATCCATCTTACTTAGCTTACAATGTATAACGTATTCATCAAGAATAGGTAAAATCTGTCTTTATTTTTGTAAAAAATTATATAAATATTTGCTTCCGCCCCCGAGTTTTATTATTTTTCATCATATTTTAGCTAAAAGAAAACATAGCAACAAGAAAATTGCTATTTCATGTGTGATAGGTATTCTAATATCCAGCCCTTGTAGCTTACAATATACAACGTATTCATTAAAATGACACCCGAAAATTGAATGTTTCTTATCACATTCATACCACGTTATGGTCCCTTTTGCACGTCCAATGCTAAAACCATACATAGTATAAATGCTAAAGCATAAATATGATTGTTTTACCAAAAATATCCATTTCAAGAATAGGTAAAATCTGTCTTTATTTTTGTAAAAAATTATATAAATATTTGCTTCCGCCCCCGAGTTTTATTATTTTTCATCATATTTTAGCTAAAAGAAAACATAGCAACAAGAAAATTGCTATTTCATGTGTGATAGGTATTCTAAAATCCAGCCCTTGTAGCTTACAATATACAACGTATTCATTAAAATGACAACCGAAAATTGAATGTTTCTTATCTCATTGATACCACGTTATGGTCCCTTTTGCACGTCCAATGCTAAAACCATCCATAGTATAGATGCTAAAGCATAAATATGATTGTTTTAACAAAAATATCCATTTCAAGAATAGGTAAAATCTGACTTTATTTTTGTAAAAAATCATATAAACATTTGCTTCCGCGCCCGAACTTTATAATTCTTTATCGTATTTTAGCTAAAAGAAAACATTGAAACAACAAAATTGCTATTTTAAGTGTGGTAGGTATTATAGAATCCAGACCATGTAGCTTACAATATACGACGTATTCATCAAGAAAAGTTAAAATGTTACATTATTTTTGTAAAAAATCATATAAATATTTGCTTCTGCGCCCGAATTTCATAATTCTTTATCATATTTTAGCTAAAAGAAAACATTGCAACAAGAAAATTGCTATTTCAACTGTGGTATGTATTCTAGAATCCGGCTTATGTAGCTTACAATATACAACGTATTCATTAATATGACACCCGAAAATTGAATGTTTATTATCTGATTGGTACCACGTTATGGTCACATTTGCGTGTTTAATGCTAAAATTATCTAAAGTATAGATCCTAAAGAATGAATATGAATGTTTTAACAAAAATATCCATTTCAAGAATATTTAAAATCTGACTTTATTTTTGTAAAAAATCATATAAATATTTGCTTCTGCGCCTAAATTTTATAATTCTTCCTCGTATTTTTGCTACAAAAAAACATTTTAAGAAGTAAATTGCTATTTCAAGTGTGGTAGGTATTCTAGAATCCAGCTAATGTAGCTTACAATATACAACGTATTCATCAAGAAATGGTAAAATCTGACTTAATTTTTGTGAAAAAACATATAAATATTTGCTTCCGCGCCCGAATTTTATAATTTTTTATCATATTTTAGCTAAAAGAAAACATTACAACAAGAAAATTGCTATTTCAAATGTGGTAGGTATTCTAGAATCCAGTCCATGTAGCTTACAATATACAACGTATTCATCAAGAATAGGTAAAATCTGACTTTATTTTTGTAAAACATCATATAAATATTTGCTTCCGCGCCCGAATTTTATATTTATTCATCATATTCTAGCTACAAGAAACATTGCAACAAGAGAATTGCTATTTCAAGTGTGGTAGGTATTCTAGAATCCAGCCCATGTAGCTTACAATATACAACGTATTCTTTAAAATGACACACGAAAATTTAATGTTTATTATCTGATTGGTACCACGTTATGGTCCCTTTTGCATGGCCAATGCTAAAATTATCCATAGGATAGATCCTAAAGCATGAATATGAATGTTATAACAAAAATATCCATTTCAAGAATAGTTAAAATCTGACTTTATTTATGTAAAAAATCATATAAATATTTGCTTCCGCGCCCGAATTTTTAAATTCTTTATCATATTTTAGCTAAAAGAAAACATTGCTACAAGAAAATTGCTATTTCAAGTGTGGTAGGTATTCTAGAATCCAGCCCATGTAGCTTACAATATACAACGTATTCATCAAGAATAGGTAAAATCTGACTTTATATTTGTAAAAAATCATATAAATATTTGCTTCCGCGCCCAAATTTTATAATACTTCATCATATTATAGCTAAAAGAGAACATTGCAACAAGAAAATTGCTATTTCAATTGTGGTAGGTATTCTAGAATTCTGCCCATGTAGCTTACAATATACAACGTATTCATCAATAATAGGTAAAATCTGACTTAATTTTTGTAAAAAATCATAAATATTTGCTTCCGCGCACGAATTTTAAATTTTGTTATCATATTTTAGCTAAAAGAAAACATTGCAACAAGATAATTGCTATTTCAAGTGTGGTAGGTATCCTACAATCCAGCCCATGTAGCTTACAATATAAAACGTATTCATCAAGAATAGGTAAAATCTGACTTTATTTTTGTAATAAATCATATAAATAATTTCTTCCGCGCCCGAATTATATAATTTTTTATCATATTTTAGCTAAAAGAAAACATTGCAACAAGAAAATTGCTATTTCAAATATGGTAGGTATTCTAGAATCTAGCCTATGTATCTTTAAATATACAACGTATTCATTAAGAGTAGGTAAAATCTGACTTTATTTTTGTAAAAAATCATATAAATATTTGCTTCCGCGCCCGAATTTTATAATTCTTTATCATATTTTAACTAAAAGAAAACATAGCAACAAGAAAATTGCTATTTCATGTGTGATAGGTATTTTAAAATCCAGCCCTTGTAACTTACAATATACAACGTATTCATTAAAATGACACCCGAAAATTGAATGTTTCTTATCTCATTGATACCACGTTATGGTCCCTTTTGCACGTCCAATGTTAAAACCATCCATAGTATAGATGCTAAAGCATAAATATGATTGTTTTAACAAAAAAATCCACTTCAAGAATAGGTAAAATCTGACTTTATTTTTGTAAAAAATCATATAAACATTTGCTTCCGCGCCCGAATTTTATAATTCTTCATTGTATTTTAGCTAAAAGAAAACATTGAAACAACAAAATTGCTATTTCAAGTGTTGTAGGTATAATAGAATTCAGCCCCTTGTAGCTTACAATATACGACGTATTCATCAAGAAAAGTTAAAATCTGACTTTATTTTTGTAAAAAATCATATAAATATTTGCTTCCGCGCCCGAATTTTATAATTCTTCATCATATTTTAGCTAAAAGAAAACATTGCAACAAGAAAATTGCTATTTCAACTGTGGTATGTATTCTAGAATCCGGCTTATGTAGCTTACAATATACAACGTATTCATTAATATGACACCCGAAAATTGAATGTTTATTATCTGATTGGTACCACGTTATGGTCACATTTGCATGTTTAATGCTAAAATTATCTAAAGTATAGATCCTAAAGAATGAATATGAATGTTTTAACAAAAATATCCATTTCAAGAATAGTTAAAATCTGACTTTATTTTTGTAAAAAATCATATAAATATTTGCTTCCGCGCCCGAATTTTTAAATTCTTTATCATATTTTAGCTAAAAGAAAACATTGCTACAAGAAAATTGCTATTTCAAGTGTGGTAGGTATTTTAGAATCCAGCCCATGTAGCTTACAATATACAACGTATTGATCAAGAATAGGTAAAATCTGACTTTATTTTTGTAAACAATCATAAATATTTGCTTCCGCGCACAAATTTTATAATTTTTTATCATATTTTAGCTAAAAGAAAACATTGCATCAAGAAAATTGCTATTTCAAGTGTGGTAGGTATCCTACAATCCAGCCAACGTAGCTTACAATATAAAACGTATTCATCAAGAATAGGTAAAATCTGACTTTATTTTTGTAATAAATCATATAAATATTTTCTTCCGCGCCCGAAATATATAATTTTTTATCATATTTTAGCTAAAAGAAAACATTGCAACAAGAAAATTGCTATTTTAAGTATGGTAGGTATTCTAGAATCTAGCCTATGTATCTTACAATATACAACGTATTCATTAAGAGTAGGTTAAATCTGACTTTATTTTTGTAAAAAATCATATAAATATTTGCTTCCTCGCCCGAATTTTATAATTCTTTATCATATTTTAACTAAAAGAAAACATTGCAACAAGAAAATATCTATTTCAAGTGTGGTAGGTATTCTAGAATCAAGCCCATGTAGCTTACAATATACAACGTATTCATTAAAATGACACCCGAAAATTGAATGTTTACAATCTGATTGGTACCAAGTTATGGTCATTTTTGCATGTCCAAAGCTAAAATTATCTATATTATAGATCCTAAAGCATGAATATGAATGTTTTAACAAAAATATCCATTTCAAGATTAGGTAAAATCTGACTTTATTTTTGTAAAAAATCATATAAATATTTGCTTCCGCGCCCGAATTTTATATTTCTTCATTATAATTTAGCTAAAGAAAACATTGCAACAAGAAAATTACTATTTCAAGTGTGGTATGTATTCTAGAATCCAGCCCATGTAGCTTACAATATACAACGTATTCATTAATATGACACCCGAAAATTGAATGTTTATTATCTGACTGGTACCACGTTATGCTCACTTTTGCATGTCCAATGCTAAAATTATCCATAGTATAGATCCTAAAGCATAAATATGAATGTTTTCACAAAAATATTCATTTCAAGAATAGGTAAAATCTGACTTTATTTTTGTAAAAAATCATATAAATATTAGCTTCCGCGCCCGAATTTTATAATTTTTCATCATATTTTATCTAAAAGAAAACATCGCAACAAGAAAATTGCTATTTCAAGTGTAGTAGGTATTCTAGAATCCAGCCCATGTAGCTTACAATATAAAACGTAATCATCAAGAATAGGTAAAGTCTGACTTTAATTTTGTAAAAAATCATATAAATATTTGCTCCCGCGCCCGAATTTTATAATTCATCTTCATATTTTAGCTAAAAGAAAACATTGCAACAAGAAAATTGCTATTTCAAGTGTGGTAGGTATTCTAGAATTCAGCCCATGTAGCTTACAATATACAACGTATTCATCAAGAATAGGTAAAATCTGACTTTATTTTTGTAAAAAATCATAAATATTTGCTTCCGCGCACGAATTTTATAATTTTTTTCATATATTAGCTAAAAGAAAACATTGCAACAAGAAAATTGCTATTTCAAGTGTGGTAGGTATTCTAGAATCAAGCCCATGTAGCTTACAATATACAACGTATTCATTAAAAAGTCTGTTCGGTTCCGGCGTTGTTGCGCAAAAGTTGTTTTGTATCAGTCCGCAACAATCCATTGTTGTACTGCATTTACATTTGTTATATCTGTTATTTGTATAGTTTTGGTTGTGCTGTGCTGTGTGTAAATTAATAAGTGTTTTTCGCGTGGTTGTGTGAAAGTGAGATTTACAACCTCACCAACTGTTCCATCATCTATACTCGATATCCTTGGTATCCATCCCTGTTATCCCGCACATTTTTTGGTCCTTCGAGCCGGATACTATCCGGATTATCCGAGTTTTTTCCACCCTTAAAACCACGTGTAAAACCTGTCAAATCCTTGTCCATGTGCACAGCCTGTCATATCCTAATCCAGTGTCATCCACCCATCCTTTGTTAATTCTAACCTCACAAACCTGCGTGTAGAATCACGATAACTTCGAAGTCATCGCCAAACAGTTCCGTTTTCGCGTCCGTAACCTTCACCAGGTTCAACAATGGCTGAAGTGTTGCGCCACCAGCAAGAGTTGACGGAACAGATCCGGAAGTTACCGCTGGCACTCCGTACGCAGCTGTCGAAAGAAGAAATAACACCGACAATCAAGCTGATCGACAGCGCGCTCTCCAACCTACAGAGACATTGGGAGGACTTCCTGACTAACCACCACTCTCTGAGAGCAGAAAAGGGCTCAGAAGCTACGGTGTACTTCGTTGAAGATCACTTCTCCGCCACAGAGCTCTTGTACTTGACGGGTTTCGCTATCCTCTCCGTCTTTCGCCACCTCCGTCAGCTCCAGTTCAACCGCCAAAGGCTTCCCTTCCGCCTCTACCTAAGGTAAACCTGCCGGAGTTCTCCGGGTCATACTTGGAATGGGAGGCATTCCACGACGCCTTTCAGGGTCCCGTGATAGACCATGACGATGTTCCCGACGTCCAAAAGCTGCTCCTTCTCAAGGCAGCACTGAAAGGTGAAGCCGCACTCCTAGTGGGTACCATGGCCACCACGGCAGCGAACTTCCAGGGAGCCTGGGACGCCGTCTGCGCCAGGTACCGGAACAGTCGGGTTCTGGTAAGTGCTCACCTGTCGGCACTGTTCGACCTGCCCCAGGTATCGAAAGAGTCCGCACTCGACCTGCGGGCCCTGATCGACCGAGCACGGGAAGAGATAAGATCGCTCGAGCAGCTAGGGCGACCTGTAGACAAGTGGGACGACGTCATCGTGTTCTTACTTCTCCGTCGCCTAGACTCCGCATCCCGCCGAGCATGGGAGTTGCATCTCGCTTCCATAGATGCGACTCAAACGTTGGTGAACCCCGACTACAAGTTGGAACAGCCGACACTCAAGCAGCTCGAGGCCTTCTTCGAGACGCGTATCCGCGCATTAGAGATGTCGGCCCTGCTGAGTCCACCTGCCCGCTCCATAACGGCCTCCAACGCGAAGGCTGCGCCACTTTGCTCACACCAGATGTCTGCAAGCGTCAAGAACACGAAATGCGTGTTCTGCGGAGACTCGCACTCCAACTTCTCCTGCTCATCGTTCCGGGGGAAGTCTCCACAAGAGCGCCTGTCCGAGGTCAAGCGACTCCGGCTTTGCTTCAAGTGCCTGGGTTCCCACCAGCGTAACGCATGCAGATCCACGAAGACGTGCTCCAAGTGCAGCCAGACGCACAACACGCTGCTGCACGACGCTTTCCCATGCAGTTCTGTTACAGGTTCGGCCAGTCCTCCAGAAAGAGCTGCTGCTCTCCATACCTCCACGGTCTCTAGTCACTCCACGCACCAGAGCACATCCCGTGCCATGGTTCTCCTGACCACAGCGCTGGTCACCATCTGTTCGCCCAGCGAACAGCACGTACAGACACGCGCGCTCCTCGACACCGGGTCCGAGGTGTCTTTCTTCTCTGAAGACATTGTGCAATGTCTTGGTCTAGCCAGGCGGCGCTCCCACGTCAAGGTCGTCGGCGTCGGGGCCTCGCACTCTGCCACGGCCTCCTCACAAGTGGAAGTCGTCTTTCGATCCATAACAGCACCTGGTGCCGAGCACCAGGTATCCTCCTACGTGCTTCCACGTCTGACGGCTCACGTTCCACAACGGAGAGTCCGTCCCTTAGATCCGCAGCTGCTACTGCACCTCCAGCTGGCCGATCCATGCTATCACCGAGACCAGAAGGTTGGCCTACTGCTTGGAGCCGACGTTTTTGGCCCTCTACTCCGTCCAGGAGTGTATCCAGTCCCAGGCTCCAAGGTGGTAGCCATCAACACAGCTCTAGGTTGGGTCCTGTCCGGAGCCGTCGACGAGGACGGTGCATCTCCCGTGTCCTCTCTACATTGCCGTGTAGAGGAGGACCTGGATCACAATGTCCGCCGGTTCTGGGAACTTGGAGAGAATTCTGCCGACGTCGCCTCCCGCGGTGCTACTCCGCAAATACTCTCCACCTCGAGCCTATGGTGGAACGGTCCTCCATGGCTTTCTGACGCGACTCAGAATTGGTCGACGGCAACACAATAGCTACCCGATTCACCAGTTGAAGAAGCTGTCCAGAAAACTTGCTCCATGCCGGTCCAGGTCGAGGAAGAGTTCGCTCTGTTAGCGCGGTATTCCTCCCTGTCACGCACGCTCCGCGTAACAGTCCAGTGCATGCGATTCGGCCGCCGCTGCGACAAGAGAGGAAGAATTTCCAGACTTGCTGGTCTGGAAGATCGAGAGCAAGAGACATGCACCGGCTTCTTAACCACATTCGAACTAACTGCTGCGAAAGTCCGTCTGATTTGCAACGTGCAGAGAGAGAAGTTTGCCACTGAAATAGCGCAACTGAAAAGCGCTAGACCCATTCCAAGGACTTCGCCTCTCGTGAGTCTAAATCCATTTCTCAACGCTCACGGCATGCTAACTATGCGTGGGCGGTAGACTCCAGAATTCCGGACTTCCCGATTCCGAAAGACACCCGCCTATCCTTCCAAGGTCATCTCCGCTAAGCCAGCTACATGTCCTACATTGGCACGCATTAGCCCTCCACCCTGGCTTAGCATTAACTGACTCACTCCTCCAAAAGCACGTCTGGATCCTCCAAGGGCGAGCCCTAACAAAGAAGCTGCTCCGAACTTGCATCCCTTGCAGGCGCCGTCGTCCGCTGATGGGCAAACAACTCATGGGAAATCTGCCAGCTGCCAGAGTGACTCCCAGCCGCCCTTTCCTGCGTTCAGGAGTAGATTACGCAGGACACATCCAGTGCCGCCCGTCTCCAGGTCGTGGGCGACACTCCACCAAGGCCTACATCGCCCTCTTCGTCTGTCTTTCCACCAAGGCGCTTCACCTGGAGGTCGTGAGCGACTTGACGACCAAGGCTTTCCTGGCGGCCTTCCGTCGGTTCGTTGCACGCCGAGGAGTGTGCAGCGAGCAGTTTCCGACAACGGCACGACATTCGTCGGTGCCAGCGCAGAGCTGCGCTCCATGTTCCATCACGCGTCGCTGTTCTACCGCGAAGTAGCTTCTACCCTGTCCGATTCCGGCACACGTTGGAGCTTCATTCCACCGTCTGCACCGCACTTCAATCAGTGAAGAGTCTCCTCCGCAAAACCAGTGGTGAGACGACCCTCACGTACGAGGAGCTATCTACAGGCCTGCCTGAATTCCCGTCCGCTGACACCGTCCTCGTCGAATACTGTGGACCTGTCCGCGCTGACCCCAGCGCACTTCCTGGTTGGTTCATCATTGCTGACCGTTCCAGGACCAGGTTCCCATGACGAGCCCAGCGACCTGGTGACCCGCTGGCGGCTCGTTCAACGACTCACACAGCACTTCTGGAAGAAGTGATCAACGCAGTACCTGCACCAGCTGCAACAACGTCCCCGCTAACGTGGGGAAAGATCCAACTTCAGTGTGGGCCAGTTATTGCTGGTTCACCACCCGCAGCTGCCTCCAGGTAGATGGGCACTGTGCCGAGTGACTGAGCTGCATCCAGGGGCAGACGGCCTCGCCATGGTAGTCACCGTCAAGACTGCCACTTCAGAGCTTCGCCGACCTATCTTCCGGCTAAGCCCTCTGCCGATCGAGACGGACGTCATCCCCTCAGTCAAGCAGAGACTCGCCGCGCCGCCGTCGCCACCGCTGCGTCGTTCTACGGTGGGCAGTCCAGGTCATTCCCAATCAGCCTGATATCCACGCGATCTTGCTTACTTAAGATTCATTGTTCTTCCATGTTAATTGTTTAGTTTAGTCGCTTCTCGACTAGGTGGGCAGTATGTTTGAGATTTTAATTGTTGTCAGCTTCGTATATTGTCAAAGGTACATCACTTATTTGCCAATGTCAACGCCATATACGCTTCTCTGTATTTTTTTGTAGTTTATTGTTAGTGGCGCTGTCGCTAGCGAATTTTGTTGGTTTTAAAAAACTGTACAAGTACAAGTCTGTTCGGTTCCGGCGTTGTTGCGCCAAAGTTGTTTTGTATCGGTCCGCAACAATCCATTGTTGTACTTGTATAGTTTTAGTTGTGCTGTGCTGTGTGTAAATAAATAAGTCTTTTTCGCGTGGTTGTGTGAAAGTGAGATTTACAACCTCACCAACTGTTCCATCATCCATACTCGATATCCTGGGTATCCATCCCTGTTATCCCGCACAATATTATAGATCCTAAAGCATGAATATGAATGTTTTAACAAAAATATCCATTTCAAGATTAGGTAAAATCTGACTTTATTATTGTAAAAAATCATATAAATATTTGCTTCCGCGCCCGAATTTTATAATTCATCATCATAATTTAGCTAAAGAAAACATTGCTACAAGAAAATTGTTATTTCAAGTGTGGTATGTATTCTAGAATCCAGCCCATGTAGCTTACAATATACAACGTATTCATTAATATGACACCCGAAAATTGATTGTTTATTATCTGATTGGTACCACGTTATGGTCACTTTTGCATGTGTAATGCGAAAATTATCCATAGTATAGATCCTAAAGCATGAATATGAATGTTTTAACAAAAATATTCATTTCAATAATAGGTAAAATCTGACTTTATTTTTGCAAAAAATAATATAAATATTTGCTTCCGCGCCCGAATTTTATAATTCTTCTTCATATTTTAGCTAAAAGAAAACATTGCAACAAGAAAATTGCTATTTCAAGTGTGGTAGGTATTCTAGAATCCAACCCATGTAGCTAACAATATACAAAGTATTCATTAAGAATAGGTAAAATCTGATTTTATTTTTGTAAAAAAATTATATTAATATTTGCTTCCGCGCCCGAATTTTATAATTTTTTATCATATTTCAGCTAAAAGAAAACATTGCAACCAGAAAATGGCTATTTCAAATGTGGTAGGTATTCTAGAACTCAGTCCATGTAGCTTACAATATACAACGTATTTATCAAGAATAGGTAAAATCTGACTTTATTTTTGAAAAAATAATATAAATATTTTGCTTCCGCGCCCCGATTTTATAATTCTTCATCATATTTTATCTAAAAGAAAACATTGCAACAAGAAAATTGCTATTTCAAGTGTGGTAGGTATTCAAGAATCCAGCCCATGTAGCGTACAATATACAACGTATTCATTAAAATCATACCCAAAAATTGAATGTTTATTATCTAAATGGTACCACGATATGGTCACTTTTGCATGTCCAAGGCTAAAATTATCTATAGAATAGATCCTAATCCATGAATATGAATGTTTTAACAAAAATATCCATATCAAAAATAAGTAAAATCTGACTTTTTTTTGTAAAAAATCATATAAATATTTGCTTCCGTGCCCGAATTTTATAATTTTTCATCATATTCTAGCTAAAAGAAAACACTGCAACAAGAAAATTGCTATTTCAAGTGTGATAGGTGTTCTAGAATTCAGCCCATGTAGCTTACAATATACAACGTATTCATAAAAAATAGGTAAAATCTGACTTTATTTTTAATTAATTTTTTTAATTAATATTGCTGGTTAAAGAAGAATCAAAAAGAAGTACAAAATAAGAATTTTCAAAAAACAAGGGGAAAAAATGAAAGAGCAAATGCTGTAGAAGAATATGAAGAAAATGTAAATGAACAAGCATTAACAGCAACATCTAATTTATGTAAAAATGAAAACGAACAAAAATGGTATCTAGATTCTGCATGTACTTCACACATGACGTTTTCAGAAGAATGGTTGGAAGACGTAACTAAGGTAGAAAAAGAAATAAATGTTGCTGAAGACGGAAGATGTATTCAAGTTTCTTCCAGAGGAAATATACGAGCAGTTACAGAAAATCAAGATGAACCACAAAATGTCAAATTGGAAGATGTTCTTTATGTACCTAAATTGAGAGATAATTTACTTTCAGTGCCTTGTTTAGTAAAAAAGGGAATATCTGTTACTTTAAGCCAAGATGGTGCTTACTTACATTCAAAAGAAGGAAAATTAATTTGTGTAGGTAAATTTTCAGATAATATGTTCAATATAACATTATCAAAGAAACAAAATTTTTATGAAAATAAAGAAAACAATTGCTTTTATACAATTGATAATTCAATACAAACTTGGCACAAAAGATTGGGACATATTAATATAGAATATTTAAAGAAAATTGAAGAAAAACAATTGTTAAGAAACATAGGGAAATTCAAAGGAGAAATAACAAATTGTACATCATGTTTAATTGGAAAAATGGCAAGAAAAAAGTATGTAGAAGTATACGGTAGCATAACAAGAGAACCGCTTGAACTACTTTATATAGACCTATGTGGACCAATGAGAACACCAACTTTAGGTGGTAATAATTACATTCTTTTAGTAGTAGATGATTTTTCAAGATGTTTCTTTGCTGACCTTCTAAAAAGCAAGGAAGAAACAACATATAAATTACAAGAGATAATAGAAAAACTTGAAAATCAACAAAACTCAAGAGTGAAGAAAATAAGAACTGATAACGGGAAAGAATTTTTAAACAAGAAATTGGAGATGTATACAAATAGTAAGGGAATTAAACATGAAAAAACTATATCTTATTCACCGAGAAGCAATGGAGTTGCAGAACGAGGACATCGAATATTATTAGACAAAACAAGAAGTCTATTGGCTGACGGAGATTTAACAGATGAATTTTGGGGAGAAGCCTTTATTACTGCTGTATATCTACATAATATAACTCCAACAAAAATAAGAAATTTTAAGACGCCATATGAATTATTAAAAGGTAGAGAACCATCTGCCAAACATTTGAAAGTATATGGTTGTTTAGTATATTATAAAAACAGTAATCCAACAAAATCAACGTTGGAAGCGAGAGCAAGAAGAGGTATTTTTATTGGATATTCAAGGGAAAGAAGAGCATACAGGATATATGACGAAAATGAAAATAGAGTGTATGAAACATCAGACGTTCATTTTTATGAATCAATTAAAGCAAGATCTATAAAATCGGCAGAAGACAACTTGGAAGAAGAAAAAAATAATAATTATGTTATATTTAAGGATATAAAATAAAAAGAAATAGGAGAATGCCTGAAAAACTTAGAAACTATGAAGTAAATATAGCAAGAGAAGAAGAAGAAGAAGAACCAACTTCATATCAGAATGCAATTAAATCAAAATACAAAACTGAATGGAAAAACGCAATGGATATAGAAATAGAAAATATGAACAAGTTTGAAGTTTGGGAGAAAACAGAAAAACCTAAAGATAAAAAGATCATTAAATGCAAGTGGGTATATAAAATAAAAGAGACAAGAAATAAAATGAAAACTTTTAAAGCAAGATTAGTTGCAATTGGATCGGGGCAATAATACGGAATTGATTTTTCTGAATCTTACAGCCCTGTTATAAAATGGGAATCAATAAGAATTATTCTGACGTTATCTGTAATAAAGAAGAGTACAAGAAAATATTTCGATGTGAAGGCAGCCTATTTAAATGGTAAACTAGAAGAAGAAGTGTACATGGAATTACCTCCAGGATACAGAGATGAAACAAACCAAGTTTATTTGTTAAAGAAAAGTATTTATGGATTACCACAGTCAGGAAGATGCTGGAATATAAGATTGAATCAAGTAATGAAAATTTCTGGATTTTTGCAGCTGAAATCAGATCCATGTGTCTTTGTGAAAAGAGAAAAAGAAAAGTATGTAATTATTGGTGTTTATGTAGATGATATGTTAGTAATCGGAGATAGTACAGAAACGATCGAAGAATACATGAAACCAATAAGGGATGAAATAATCATAACCGAGACAACAGAGAAGAAAATGTTTCTAGGAGTTGAAATCAAGGAAGCAATAAACGGAAATATATACTTATCACAAGAAAATTACATAAACAAAATTTTACAAAGATTCGACATGGAAGATTGCAAGCATGTAAATACACCGGGAGTAGCTGGCCAAAAATTAGATGAACATGAAAATTCGAAAGAGTTTAAAGTAGATAAATACCAAAAAGCGATAGGATCACTTATGTACTTGGCTAGGGGAACACGACCAGACATAACATACTCAGTTAGTAAATTATCACAGTGCAGCAGAAATCCCAAAAAACTTCATTGGATTGCAATTAAAAGAGTATTCAGATATTTAAAGGGAACAAAGGAAAAGTGTTCAAAAATATCGCCACAGAATGGAGAAATAAAAATATTTGCGGATGCTGGATAGTGTACGACTGCAGATGGAAAATCGTTTGGCGGATTTATTACAATGATGGGTGATACTTTAATTAATTGGAAAAGTGCGAAACAAAAATTAGTAGCACTTTCAACAATGGAAGCAGAATTGTTAGCAGTTTGCGATGGAGCATGTGAAGGAGCCTGGATGAGGAATATTATGCATGAACTTAAAGAAGAATTTTATGTAAAAAATCCACTTAAAATATTTACAGACAGTACAGCTGTATTAGATTGGATAAATAATTTAGGACAAAAAAATAAAACAAAACATATGAACAGAAAATATTATTTTATTAAGGATGAAGTTATGCATGAAAATATTTCTCTAAGGTATATTAAAACAGAAGACCAACCTGCAGACATGTTAACAAAGGACTTGAATAAAAATGTATTTACAAAACACATAAATGCCCTGGGAATTATTGGATATTTTTAATTAAAGGGGGGATTGTAGTAGGCTAATTAAAAAATATCAAGATTGACATATAAATAAGAAAATGTGTAATGTCATAGATTTGTGAGTGTATTGAATACAATATTTAAAAATAAATAAAATAATTTAAAAGTGTATTGTATTTTTCTGATCCTCTAACAATTTTGCCACCTCTGGCTTTCCCCAAGGCTCACATCTCGGTCCTTTCCTTTCTCTTCTTTTCATAAATGACATCTCAAATTCCTCACATTGTCTTAAATTACTCTTTGCCGATGATCTCTAAATTTCCATTCCATCTCGACGATTAGAGATTGCCTTCTTCTTCAACAAAACTTGGACAAATTATCATCTTGGTGCACTAATAATAAACTTCATCTTAACCTAAGTAAATGTTTAGTTATGTCGTTTTTTAGGAAAATGTCGCAAATTAAATTCGAATACACAATTAATGATGTTACTCTGTCCCGCCTTAAAACTATCATGGATCTTGGTGTGAAATTTGATCCTAAACTTACCTTCACGGACCACATTCGTGATATTCGTAACTCTGCAGCTCGTATGTTGGGTTTCGTGATTAGAAACACTAAGGATTTTCATAATATTTCAGCAATTTTAGTTCTCTATTATGCCTATGTCCGCTCTAAACTAGAGTATTGCAACATTATCTGGAATTCAATCTATGAAGTAAACCAAAATCTTCTGGAATCTCTTGAAAAAAAAATTCTCAAATATTTATATTTCAAACTTCATCTTATCTACCCCAACCGAAATCTTCCTTATTCTTATCTATGCCATATGTTCAATATTAAAAGCATCTTCTAACGCCGTGCGAACTTCGCCATTATTCACCTCTATAACCTTATTAACAATCGCATTGATGACCCCAATTGCCTGTCTTTCCTTAATTTTCATGTCCAATCGATCATCATTCGTTTTCTATATTCCACTCTGTCGCACCAATCTTTTCATCCCATCTTCTTTATATCGCATGTGAGCCTTATATAATACTAAATTTTCTAGCATAGATATATTCTTCTTCAATTTTAAGTCACTTTTAAAATTACTCAACAAGACTTAATTGTTTTTCTATTCTTTATCTCTTCTCTGTCAGTTTAATATTTTCTTGTATATTTGCTATGTGCTAATGTTCCCATTGCTATCCTCTATTGGGCGTGTCCTGTTAGGATAGTTGTAAATTAAATTAAATAAAATAAATAAATAAATAAATTCATCAAGAAAAGGTAAAATCTGACTTTATTTTTGTAAAAATCATATATATATATATATTTGCTTCCGCGCCCGAATTTTATCATTTTTCATCATATTTTAGCTCAAAAGAAAACAATGCAACAAGAAAGTTCCTATTTCAAGTGTGGTAGGTATTCTAGAATCCAGCCCATGTAGCTTACAATATACAACGTATTCATCAAGAATAGGTAAAATCTGACTTTATTTTTGTGAAAAATCATATAAATACTTGCTTCCGCGCCAAAAATTTTAAATTCTTTATCATATTTTAGCTAAAAGAAAACAATGCAACAGGAAAGTTCCTATTTCAAGTGTGGTAGGTATTCTAGAATCCAGCCCATGTAGCTTACAATATACAACTTATTCATCAAGAATAGGTAAAATCAGACTTTATTTTTGTCAAAAATCATATAAATATTTGCTTCCGCGCCCAAATTTTATAATTTTTCATTATATTTTAGCTAAAAGAAAACATTGCAACAAGAAAATTGATATTTCAAGTGTGGTAGGTATTCTAGAATCCAGCCCATGTAGCTTACAATATACAACGTATTCATCAAGAATAGGTAAAATCTGACAAGATTTTTGTAAAAATTCGTATAAATATTTGCTTCCGTGCCCGAATTTTATAATTCTTCATCATATTTTAACTAAAAGAATACATTGCAACAAGAAAATTGCTATTTCAAGTGTGGTAGGTATTCTAGAATCCAGCACATGTAGCTTACAATATACAACGTATTCATCAAGAATAGGTAAAATCTAACTTTATATTTGTAAAAAATCATATAAATATCTGCTTCCGCGCCCGAATTCTATAATTCTTTATCATATTTTAGCTAAAAGAATATATTGCAACAAGAAAATTACTACTTCAAGTGTGGTAGGTATTCTAGATTCTAGCCCATGGAGCTTACAATATACAACGTATTTATCAAGGATAGGTAAAATCTGACTTTATTTTTGTAGAAAATCATATAAATATTTGCTTTCGCGCCCGAATGTTATAATTTTTCATCATATTTTATCTAAAAGAAAACATTGCAACAAGAAAATTGCTATTTCAAGTGTGGTAGGTATTTTATAATCCAGCCCATGTAGCTTACAATATACAACGTATTCATCAAAAATAGGTAAAATCTGACATTATTTTTGTAAAAAATCATATAAATATTTGCTTCCGCGATCGAAATTTATAATTCTTCATCATATTTTAGCTAAAAGAAAACATTGCAACAAGATAATTGCTATTTCAAGTGTGGTAGAATCCAGCCCATGTATCTTACAATATTCAACGTATTCATCAAGAAAGGTAAAATCTGACTTTATTTTTGTAAAAAATCATTTAAATATTTGCTTCCGCGCCTGAATTTTATAATTCCTAATCATAATTTAGCTAAAAGAAAACATTGCAACAAGAAAATTGCTATTTCAAGTGTGAAAGGTATTCTAGAATCCAGCCCATGTATCTTACAATATACAACGTATTCATTAAGAATAATTAAAATCTGACTTTATTTTTGTAAAAAATCATATTAATATTTGCTTCCGCGCCCGAATTTTATAATTTTTCATCATATTTTAGCTAAAAGTAAACATTGCAACAAGATAATTGTTATTTCAAGTGTGGTAGGTATGCTAGAATCCAGCCCTTGTAGCTTACAATATACAACGTATTCAGCAAGAATAGGTAAAATCTGACTTTATTTTTGTAAAATCATATAAATATTTGCCTAAGCGCCCGAATTTCATAACTCTTTATCATATTTTAGCTAACAGAAAAATTGCAACAAGAAAATTGCTATTTCAAGTGTGGTAGGTATTCTAGAATCCAGCCCATGTAGCTTACAATATACAAAGTATTCTTCAAGAATAAGTAAAATCTGACATTATTTTTGAAAAAAATCATATAAATATTTCCTTCCGCGCCCGAATTTTATAATTCTTCATCATATTTTAGCTAAAAGAAAACATTTCAGCAAGAGAATTGCTATTTCAAGTGTGGTAGGTATTCTAGAATCCAGCCCATGTAGTTTACAATATACAACGTATTCATTAAAATGACAACCGAAAATTGAATGTTTATTATCTGATTGGTACCACGATATAGTCACTTTTGCATGTCCAATGCTAAAATTATCCATAGTATAGTTCCTAAAGCATGAATATGAATGTTTCAACAAAAATATCCAATTCAATAATAGATAAAATCTCACTTTATTTTTGTAAAAAATCATATAAATATTTGCTGCAGCGCCTAAATATTATAATTCTTCATCATATTTTAGCTAAAAAAAAAACATTGCAACAAGAAAATTGCTATTTCAAGTGTGGTAGATATTCTAGAATCCAGCCCATGTAGCTTACAATATGCAACGTATTCATCAAGAAAATGTAAAATCAGACTTTATTTTTATAAAAAATCATATATACAATTGCTTCCGCGCCCAAATTTTATAATTTTTCATCATACTTTAGCTAAAAGAAAACATTGCAACAAGAAAATTGATTTTTTAAGTGTGGTAGGTATTCTAAAATCCAGCCCATGTAGCTAACAATATACAAAGTATTCATCAAAAATAGGTAAAATCTGACTTTATTTTTGTAAAAAATCATATAAATGTTTGCTTCCGCGCCCGAATTTTCTAATTTTTCATCATATTTTAGCTAAAAGAAAACATTGCAACAAGAAAGTTGCTATTGCAAGTGTGGTAGGTATTCTAGAATTCAGCCCATGTAGCTTACAATATACAACATATTCATTAAATATTTGATTCAGCGCCTGAATTTTTTAATTCTTTATCATATTTTAGCTAAAAAAAACATTGCAACAAGAAAATTGCTATTTCAAGTGTGGCATGTTTTCTAGAATCCAGCCCATGTAGCTTACAATATACAACGTATTCATCAAGAACAGGTAAAATCTGACTTTATTTTTGTAAAAAATCATATAAGTATTGGCTTCCGCACCCGAATTTTATAATTCTTCATCATATTTTAGCTAAAAGAAAACATTGCAACAAGAAAATTGCTATTTTATGTGTGGTAGGTATTCTAGAATCCAGCCCATGTAGTTTGCAATATACAACGTATTCATCAAGAAGAGGTAAAGTCTGACTTTATTTACGTAAAAATTCATACAAATATTTTCTTCCGCGCAAAATTTTTATTATTCTTCATCATATTTTATCTAAAAGAAAACATTGCAACAAGAAAATTGCTATTTCAAGAGTGGTAGGTATTCTAGAATCCAGCCGATGTAGCTTAAAATATACAACGTGTTCATCAAGAATAGGTAAAATCTGACTTTATTTTTGTAAAAAAATTATATAAATATTTGCGTCCGCGCCCGAATTTTATAATTTTTCATAATATTTTAGCTAAAAGAAAACATTGCAACAAGAAAATTACTATTTCAAGTCTGGTAGGTATTCTAGAATCAAGCCCATGTAGCTTACAATATACAACGTATACACCAAGAAACGGTAAAATTTGACTTAATTTTTGTAAAAAATAATATTTGCTACTGCGCCCGAATTTTATAGTTCTTTATCATATTTTAGCTAAAAGAAAACATTGCAACAAGAAAATTGATATTTCAAGTGTGGTAGGTATTCTAGAATCCAGTCCATGTAGCTTACAATATACAACGTATTCATCAAGAATAGGTAAAACCTGACTTTATTTTTGTA
The DNA here is from genome assembly GCA_035578165.1 of Stenolophus ochropezus. Classification (NCBI taxonomy): domain Eukaryota; kingdom Metazoa; phylum Arthropoda; class Insecta; order Coleoptera; family Carabidae; genus Stenolophus; species Stenolophus ochropezus. The sequence continues at coordinate 421,296 of JAQOWZ010000072.1, read as the reverse complement.
AAAAATCATATAAATATTTTCTTCCGCGCTCGAATTTTATAATTCTTTATCATATTTTAGTTAAAAGAAAACATTGCAACTAGAAAGTTGCTATTGCAAGTGTGGTAGGTATTCTAGAATCCAGCCCATGTAGCTTACAATATACAACGTATTCATTAAATATTTGATTCAGCGCCTGAATTTTTTAATTCTTTATCATATTTTAGCTAAAAAAAACATTGCAACAAGAAAATTGCTATTTCAAGTGTGGCATGTTTTCTAGAATCCAGCCCATGTAGCTTACAATATACAACGTATTCATCAAGAACAGGTAAAATCTGACTTTATTTTTGTAAAAAATCATATAAGTATTTGCTTCCGCACCCGAATTTTATAATTCTTCATCATATTTTAGCTAAAAGAAAACATTGCAACAAGAAAATTGCTATTTTATGTGTGGTAGGTATTCTAGAATCCAGCCCATGTAGTTTGCAATATACAACGTGTTCATCAAGAAGAGGTAAAGTCTGACTTTATTTTCGTAAAAATTCATACAAATATTTGCTTCCGCGCAAAATTTTTATTATTCTTCATCATATTTTATCTAAAAGAAAACATTGCAACAAGAAAATTGCTATTTCAAGAGTGGTAGGTATTCTAGAATCCAGCCGATGTAGCTTAAAATATACAACGTATTCATCAAGAATAGGTAAAATCTGACTTTATTTTTGTAAAAAAATCATATAAATATTTGCGTCCGCGCCCGAATTTTATAATTTTTTATAATATTTTAGCTAAAAGAAAACATTGCAACAAGAAAATTACTATTTCAAGTCTGGTAGGTATTCTAGAATCAAGCCCATGTAGCCTACAATATACAACGTATACACCAAGAAACGGTAAAATTTGACTTAATTTTTGTAAAAAATAATATTTGCTACTGCGCCCGAATTTTATAGTTCTTTATCATATTTTAGCTAAAAGAAAACATTGCAACAAGAAAATTGATATTTCAAGTGTGGTAGGTATTCTAGAATCCAGCTCATGTATCTTACAATATACAACGTATTTATCAAGAATAGGTAAAATCTGAATTTTTTTTTAAAAAAATCATATAAAAATTTGCTTCCGCGACCGAATATTATAACTCTTCATCATATTTCAGCTAAAAGAAAACATTGCAATAAGAAAATTGCTATTTCAAGTGTGGTAGGTATTCCAGAATCCAGCCCATATAGCTTTTAATATACAACGTATTCATCAAGAATAGGAAAAATCCGACTCTATTTTTGTAAAAAATCATATATTTGCTTTCGCGCCCGAATTTTATAATTCTTTATCATATTTTAGCTAAAAAAAAACATTGCATCAAGAAAATTGCTATATCAAGTGTGGTGGGTATTCTACAATTTAGCCCATGTAGCTTACAATCTACAACGTATTCATAAAGAATAGGTAAAATATGACTTTATTTTTATAAAAAATCATATAAATATTTGCTTCTGCGCCCGAATTTTATAATTCTAAATCTAACTTTATTTTTGTAAAAAATCATATAATTATTTGCTTCCGCGTTCGAATTTTATAATTCTTTACCATATTTTAGCTAATATAAAACATTGCACCAAGAAAATTGCTATTTCATGTGTGGTAGGTATTCTAGAATCCAGCCCATGTAGCTTATAATATACAACGTATTTATCAAGAATAGGTAAAATCTGACTCTATTTTTGTAAAAAATCATATAAATATATGCTTCCGCGCCCGAATTTAATAATTCTTTATCATATTTTAGCTAAAAAAAAAACATTGCAACAAGAAAATTGCAATTTCAAGTGTAGTAGGTGTTCCAGAATCCAGCCCATGTAGCTCACATTATACAATGTATTCTTTAAAATAACACACGAAAATTTAATGTTTATTATTTGATTGGTACCACGTTATGGTCACTTTTGAATGTACAATGGTAAAATTATTCATATTATAGATCATAAAGCATGAATATGAATGTTTTAACAAAAATATCTATTTAAAGAATAGGTACAATCTGACTTAATTTTTGTAAAAAATCGTATAAATATTTGCTTCCGCGCCCGAAATTTATAATTCTTCATCATATTTTAGCTAAAAGAAAACATTGCAACAAGAAAATTGCTATTTCATGTGTGGTAGGTATTCTAGAATCTAGCCCATGTAGCTTACATTGTACGACGTATTCTTTAAAATGTCACCCGAAAATTGAATGTTCATTATCTGATTGGTACCACGTTATGGTCACATTTGCATGTCCAATGATAAAATTATCCATATTATAGATCCTAAAGCATGAATATGAATGTTTTAACAAAAATATCCATTTAAAAAATAGGTACAATCTGACTTTATTTTTGTAAAAAATCATATAAATATTTGCTTCCGCACCTGAATTTTATAATTCTTTATCATATATTAGCAAAAAGAAAACATTGAAACAAGAAAATTGCTATTTCAAGTGTGGTAGGTGTTCTAGAATCCAGCCCAAGTAGACTACAATATACAACGTATTCATCAAGAATTGGTAATATCTGACTTAATTTTTGTAAAAAATCATATAAATATTTGCTCACGCGCCCGAATGTTATAATTCTTCATCATGTTTTAGCTAATAGAAAACATTGCAACAAGAAAATTGCTATTTCAAGTGTGGTAGGTTTTCTAGAATCCAGCTCATGTAGCTTACAATATACAACGTATTCATCAAGAATAGGTAAAATCTAAATTTATTTTTGTAAAAAATCATATAAATATTTGCTTCCGCGCACGAATTTTATAATTCTTCATCTGTGCGGGATAACAGGGATGGATATCCAGAATATCGAGTATGGATGATGGTAACAATTGGTGAGGTTGTAAATCTCACTTTCACACAACCACGCGAAAAACACTTATTTATTTACACACAGCACAACCAAAACTATACAAATAACAGATATAACAAATGTAAATACTTTACTGGAGCAATACAACAATGAATTGTTGCGGACTGATACAAAACAACTTTGGCGCAACAAAGCAGGAACCGAACCGAACTTGTCCGTGTACGAATTTTAAACCAACAAATTCGCTAGCGACAGCGCCACTAACTATAAACTACAATAAAATACAGAGAAGCGTATATGGCGTTGACATTGGCAAATATGCGGTGTACCTTTCCAATAAACGGAGCTGACAACATTAAAATCTCAAACATCATCATATTTTAGCTAAAAGAAAACATTGCAAGAAGAAAATTTCTATTTCAAGTGTGGTAGGTATTCCAGAATCCAGCCCATATAGCTTACAATATAAAATGTATTCATCAAGAATTGGTAAAATCTAACTTTATTTTAGTAAAAAATCATATAAATATTTACTTCCGGGTCCCAATTTTATAATTCTTTCTTATATTTAGCTAAAAGAAAAAATTGCAACAAGAAAGATGCTATTTCAAGTCTGGTAGGTATTCTAGAATCTAGCTTATGTAGCCGACAATATACAACGTATTCATCAAGAATACGCAAAATCTGACTTAATTTTTGTAAAAAATCATATAAATATTTGCTTCCGCGCCCGAATTTTATAATTCTTCATCATATTTTAGATAAAAGAAAACATTACAACAAGAAAATTGCTATTTCAAATGTGGTAGGTCATCTAGAATCCACCTCATGTAGCTTACAATATGCAACGTATTCATAAAGAATAGGTAAAATTTGACTTTATTTTTGTAATAAATCATATAAATATTTGCTTCCGCGCACGAATTTTATAATTCTTTATCATATTTTAGCTAAAAGACAACATTGCAACAAGAAAATTGCTATTTCAAGTGTGGTGGGTATTCTAGAATCTAGCCCATGTAGCTTACAATATACAACGTATTCATCAAGAATAGGTAATATTTGACTTTATTTTTGTAATAAATCATATAAATATTTGCTTCCGCGCCCGAATTTTATAATACTTTATCATATTTTTGCTTAAAGAAAACGTTGCAACAAAAAATTGCTATTTCAAGTGTGGTACGTATTCTAGAATCCAGCCCATATAGCTTTTAAAATACAACGTATTTATCAAGAATAGGTCAAATCTGACTTTATTTTTGTAAAAAATTATATAAATATGTGCTTCCGCGCCCGAATTTTATAATACTTTATAATATTTTAGCTAAAATAAAACATTTCACCAAGACAATTGCTATTTCAAGTCTGGTAGGTATTCTAGAATCTAGCTTATGTAGCCGACAATATACAACGTATTCATCAAGAATACGCAAAATCTGACTTAATTTTTGTAAAAAATCATATAAATATTTGCTTCCGCGCCCGAATTTTATAATTCTTCATCATATTTTAGATAAAAGAAAACATTACAACAAGAAAATTGCTATTTCAAATGTGGTAGGTCATCTAGAATCCACCTCATGTAGCTTACAATATGCAACGTATTCATAAAGAATAGGTAAAATTTGACTTTATTTTTGTAATAAATCATATAAATATTTGCTTCCGCGCACGAATTTTATAATTCTTTATCATATTTTAGCTAAAAGACAACATTGCAACAAGAAAATTGCTATTTCAAGTGTGGTGGGTATTCTAGAATCTAGCCCATGTAGCTTACAATATACAACGTATTTATCAAGAATAGGTAATATCTGACTTTATTTTTGTAAAAAATCATATAAAAATTTGCTTCTGCGCACGAATTTTATAATTCTTAATCATATTTTAGCTAAAAGAAAACATTGCGACAAGAAAATTGCTATTTCATGTGTGGTAAGTATTCCAGAATCCAGCCCATATAGCTTTTTATATACAACGTATTCATCAAGAATAGGTGAAATCTGACTCTATTTTTGTAAAAAATCATATAAATATTTGCTTCCGCGCCCGAGTTTTATAAATATTTATCATATTTTCGTTAAAAAAAAACATTACAACAAGAAAATTGCTATTTCAAGTGTGGTAGGTGTTCGTTCCAGAATCCAGCCCATGTAGCTCACATTATACAACGTATTCTTTAAAATAACACACGAAAATTGAATGTTTATTATTTGATTGGTACCACGTTATGGTCACTTTTGCATGTACAATGCTAAAATTATCCATATTATAGATCATAAAGGATGAATATGAATGTTTTAACAAAAATATCCATTTAAAGAATAGGTACAATCTGACTTTATTTTTGTAAAAAATCATATAAATATTTGCTTCTGCACCCGAATTTTATAATTCTTTATCATATTTTAGTTAAAAGAAAACATTGCTACAAGAAAATTGCTATTTGAAGTGTGGTAGGTATTTTAGAATCCAGCCAATGTAGCTTACAATATACAACGTATTCATTAAAATGACACCTGAGAATTGAATGTTTATTATCTGTTTAGTATTACGTTATGGTCACTTTTGCATGTCCAATGCTAAAATTATCCATAGTATAGTTTCTAATGCATGAATATGAATGTTTTAACAAAAATATCCATTTCATGAATAGGTAAAATCTGACCTTATTTTTGTAAAAAATCATATAAATATTTGCTTCCGCGCCCGAATTTTATAATTCTTCATCATATTTTAGCTAAAAGAAAACATTGCAATAAGAAAATTGCTATTTTAAATGTGATGGTTTTTCTAGAATCCAGCCCATGTAGCTTACAATATACAACGTATCCATCAAGAATTGGTAATATCTGACTTTATTTTTGTAAAAAATCATATAAATATTGGCTCACGCGCCCGAATTTCATGATTTTTCATCATGTTTTAGCTAATAGAAAACATTGCAACAAGAAAATTGCTATTTCAAGTGTGGTAGTTATTCTAGAATCCAGCCCATGTAGCTTACAATATACAACGTATTCATCAAGGATTGGTGAAATCTGACTCTATTTTTGTAAAAAATCTGATAATTAGCTTTTAATATACAACGTATTCATCAAGAATAGGTGAAATCTGACTCTATTTTTGTAAAAAATCATATAAATATTTGCTTCCGCGCCCGAATTTTATAATTCTTTATCATATTTTAGCTAAAAAAAAACATTACAACAAGAAAATTGCTATTTCAAGTGTGGTAGCTGTTCCAGATTCCAGCCCATGTAGCTCACATTATACAACGTATTCTTTAAAATAACACACGAAAATAGTAGTTGTGAGCCCCCAATTGGCGACCGTAGTCTCAAATTTGCATATTAGTCATTTATAGATTATGGCTTGATTAATTTGCATATAGTACAGTTTTGAAAATGATTTCGTCTGGTCTTTTGTCGTAGGCTTAGGTATTGTTTGGCGCTACAAAGGGGCTGACCTGTAAAAGTTATAAAGTTTGTGGTTCTTTGTTGGCAAGTGTTTTTTTTTTATGTATAGCCATTTCATTCAAAATATTTACTTAGATACCGTGAAATTTTTTGAAAAGATTTTGTACCTGTAATAATTGACAAAAGCCGAAAGTTATGTAGGAATTGTATTTGTATCGAAAACTAGCAGGTTTATACAGTGAGAAATACGGTCATTATTGGGATTCTTCTTAAAGGCATTTCATTCAGAAAATGGACATCTGCAAAAGTTATAAAAGATTAGTGAAATAATGGTTCTTTGTTGACAAGTGCGTTTCTTTTGTTATGTATAAATCTTTTGAAGCCAGACCTTTCATTCAAAATATTTACTTAAATAACGTGAGATTTTTTGAAAAGATTTTGAACCTGCAAGAATTGACAAAAGCCGAAAGTTATGTATGAAATCATGTATCGAAAACACGCAGGTGTTCATACGCAGGTTTGTACAGTGAGAAATTTAGGTCTGTTTGATATTCGAAATATTTTTCTAATTTCTGATGGATATAGAGATAAATTAGGGTTGAGAGAGAGAGAGAGAGAGAGAGAGAGAGAGAGAGAGAGAGAAAGCATATATATATATATATATATATATATATATATATATATAACGTATAAATACGAGACCAATTCTTATACAATTCATTTTGGTGGAGACGACCTGAGGAGCTGCACGAAAATATTCAATTAAGAAAACATTGAAATTATTACATTTACTATTATTTATTTATTTATTTGTTTATTGTATAGACATGGACTTTTCAAAGTTAAACCAGAGAGGTGTATTGGCAGATTTAAAACCCCGTAAGAAAATTAACGAATTGGAAAAAGACACATTGTATCGCTTGGTTGATTTAAAAGCTGTGAAAACCACATTTGGAAGAAAAATAATCGCGGAATTAGATGATTTTATTGTATATCTACCCGCACGTTTCGATGATTTAACAGACAAAGATATATCTCAGCTTAAGAAGTCTGTCACCCATTGGGGTATTAAATATACAGGAATGAAGAAATATGGATCCGCTGGCCGAGAGACTCCTCTATTAGAATTTGTACAAATGTAATATTTTACTTATTATGAATAAATAATAACAATATCTAATATTCTTTGTATATGTTATGATAATAATAATAAATATCCAGTATTTGTTTATGATTTTTTAGTATTATTTCTATTTCCCTACAGACAACATGTGTTCCAATTTCCAACACCCGTTTTCAGCTATTATTGGTGGTCCTTCAGGGTGTGGAAAATCGTATTTTGTTAAAAAATTTTTAGATAATATAAGTGAAATGAGTGATACTAACTTTATGAAAATATCCTGGCATTACGGTGCATGGCAGGAATTATTCGCTACTATACATAATGTAGAATTTGTTGAGGGTTTGCCCGATATTGATAGTTTGGATGGAAAGCATCCTCAACTACTTATTATAGATGATTTGATGTCTGAAACAGATCAGAGAGTTGTGGATATTTTTACAAAATGGTCTCATCATAAAAATTTGTTAGTATTTTTTCTTACTCAAAATATATTTCATCAAGGAAAGGGACAACGAGACATATCTTTAAATGCTAATTACATAATTTATTTTAAAAATCCACGAGACAAGGCACAAATATTACATTTATCGAGACAAGTATTTCCTGAAAATACAAAATTTATTCAAGAAGCCTATCGTGACGCAACTTCAGAACCACATGGATATTTAATTTTTGATCTTAAACAAAATACACCTTAAGGGTTGCGTTTTCGTACGTCACGTGATGGGTTTACGTATGTTTATTTACCTAAAAACAAGTATAAATACAATACCATACATATGCCTGTAGTTATTTCGTAACAATGAGTAAAGCTGTAATAAACAATGCAGATTATCTGCGTTGCTCTTCATAAATTAAAAGCAAAGGATAGATTAACGCTATTAAAAAACGCTGATTGTAACTCTGTTAAATGTATTTGCGAATGCGTTTATAATATTATGCATGGCACAATACCTCTCAGTCGCAAACAGCAGGCTAATCTTGTCAGACATAAGAAAACATTACGTAAACTTATAAAGTCAGGGGATAGTTGGAAAACAAAAAAACGTGTATTAGTACAATCAGGCGGAGCATTTCTACCTTTTTTACTAGCTCCCCTCTTAAGCGGTGTTTTAAGTAGTTTATTTAAAAATTAAAATGGAACATGCTAAAAAGATGGTCTTAATATCATCGGAGAATTTAAATCGTTTACGTAATAATAATAATAATAATAATAATAATAATATAAATGAAGAAACAATAACTAGTCAACTGGATAAAGACATGCGAACTATTTTAAATTTAAAAATATCAGAATATGAGAAATGGGTAATGTACCAAGAAATATTACAAAGATATTTATACTTTCAAAAACAAAATAGAGAACCAATAAAATTACCTATAGAACATGAATTCACTTCAGTTTCAAAGTTAACTTTGGAGAAGAAAGAGAAAGAAGAAGACGAGAAAGACGGTTTCAAAAATATATTAAATATTATCCCAAAATCTCAAAAAGAAAAAGCTCGACTATTACTAGAAAGATTAAAATTAGACAAGACAGTTACGTGGGATCCCTCTGGAACAGTTTCAATTCGTGATAAACAAATTCCGAAATCAAATATAACAGATTTAGTTGTGGATATCGTCGGACGTAAGAAACGTACTAGTCCTGTAGGGTGGGAACAGTTTTTAGATACATTGAAAGAAATAAACATTCCGACAGAAATAATTAATAATCCTCAAAGGAAAAAAAAATTTACTGCGATATCTCCCAGACAAGCTCCTATAAATCATAAAAGGAAACGGGAATATATACAAGACGACACTAGAGAATCAGCGAAAAAAATTGAATGGAAACGATTTTCATTATAGAATGGATAAGAGTCTAGCAAAAATTTATTTTAATGAATCAGACCCTGCAGGTTTCTCAGGAGTTAATAACTTAATAAAATCCGTGAAAGGAAAGTACAATGCAAAAGATGTAAGAAAATGGATTAGCTCACAAGAATCGTATACTTTGCATAGGCCAGCACGAAAAAAATTTGTAAGAAATAAATATAGAGTTTCAAACATAAACGATCTCTTTCAGGCGGATCTTAATGACATGCGCAAGTTAACAGTAATCGATGTATTTAGCAGGTATGCATGGGCTATTCCCTTAAAAGATAAGAAACCCGGTTCCGTTATTCAAGCATTTGAAAATATATTTAATGACAGAAAACCAGTGTGTTTACAGACGGATAAAGGGTCGGAATTTATTGCAAAATCAGTAAAGTCCTTTTTAAGGGAAAAAGATATTAAATTCTATGTCACTCAAAATCCTGATGTAAAAGCATGTATTGTTGAAAGATTTAATAGAACTTTGAAAACAAAAATGTATCGTTATTTTACATATAAAAATACATACAGATACGTTGATGTATTACAGAATTTGATTAATGCATATAATAAAACAAAACATCGAACAATAAAATTAGCTCCCTGTGAGGTAAATGATAAAAATATATTAGAAATTTGGAGAAATCAGCGTAAAATAAAACAAAACGTAAAAGATATTCATAAGGATAAAATTAAAATTGGAGATATTGTTAGAATATCTAAACACAAAAATATATTTGAAAAAGGTTATGAATCTAACTGGAGTGAGGAATTATTTAAAGTGTATGCTATTATTAATAGAACACCAGTTGTTTATAAATTAAAAGATTTAAATAACGAAGTGATAGAGGGCACTTTTTACAAAGACGAGCTCCAGCCAGTAAATATAGAATCTGATACTACGTATAAAATTGATAAGGTTCCAGCTTCTAGGGGAACCGGTGTCAGAAAAGAGCTGTACGTGAAGTGGAAAGGTTATAGTGAAAAATTTAATAGCTGGATTCCCGCAGACTCGATTTATCTATTAAATAATGAATGAAAAAGATTTTTTTATAACATTGCCTAGCAATAATTCTATGCAATATTTTCCTGATAATAAAACTACTCGTTATACTACACAATTACCTCATAATATAAAATTAGAAGGGTCTTGGGAAGTAGCATTAGCTGAAATTATTTTTCCTTGTTCAATTTACAATATTAATGAAAGAGAAAACAATATTGATTTGAAAATAAAATCAAGGAGATAAGGGGTAAAGTTAGTACAGACAAAAATTCCTACAAAAAATTATGAAAGCATTGACAGAGTGAAATGAATAAAAATGTAGAAGTTAATGAATATGTGGCATTCTCGTATGATAACACAGAGAAACGAGTTATAACAAAAATCAAAGATGACAACGTATGTTCTCTGAAATTATTGTATTGTATTGTATTGTATATGAGGGTTTTAAGCGTTTTGTCGCTTTTTGTCAACGCGACCTAGAAGATCTATTGTGACAGCCCTTACTTAGTTTTCCGGAAGTAGATCCAGATTTTTGATGAAGCCGATTAGGCCTCAAGTACCTGAAGTACTTGTTCCGTGACATGTTTTACTTGCATTTTAGTGATGCAGGTTGTCAGCCTACAGTCTCTGCAAGGCCAGCACACACCGAGCCGTTGTGCGGCAACCCATCCAATTGGACAGGGCGGGCTATGTTGCTTATCTACACACTTTTGCATAACCAATGCTAAAATTATCCATAGTAGAGTTCCTAAAGCATGATTATGAATGTTTTAACAAAAATAACCATTTCAAAAATAGGTAAAATCTGACTTTATATTTGTAAAAAATCATATTAATATTTGCTTCCGCACCCGTATTTTATAATTCTTCATAATATTTTAGCTAAAAGAAAACATTGCAACAAGAAAATTGCTATTTTAAGTGTGGTGGGTTTTCTAGAATCCAGCCCATGTAGCTTACAATATACAACGTATTCATCAAGAATTGGTAATATCTAACTTTATTTTTGTAAAAAATCATATAAATATTGGCTCACGCGCCCGAATTTTATAATTTTTCATCATGTTTTAGCTAATAGAAAACATTGCAACAAGAAAATTGCTATTTCAAGTGTGGCAGTTATTCTAGAATCCAGCCCATGTAGCTTACAATATACAACGTATTCATCAAGGATTGGTGAAATCTGACTTTATTTTTGTAAAAAATTTGATAATTAGCTTTCAATATACAACGTATTCATCAAGAATAGGTGAAATTTGACTCTATTTTTGTAAAAAATCATATAAATATTTGCTTCCGCGCCCGAATTTTATAATTCTTTATCATATTTTAGCTAAAAAAAAAACATTACAACAAGAAAATTGCTATTTCAAGTGTGGTAGGTGTTCCAGAATCCAGCCCATGTAGCTCACATTATACAACGTATTCTTTAAAATAACACACGAAAATTGAATGTTTATTATTTGATTGGTACCACGTTATGGTCACTTTTGCATGTACAATGCTAAAATTATCCATATTATAGATCATAAAGCATGAATATGAATGTTTTAACAAAAATATCCATTTAAAGAATAGGTAAAATCTGACTTTATTTTTGTAAAAAATCATATAAATATTTGCTTCCGCGCCTGAATTTTATAATGCTTTATCATATATTAGCAAAAAGAAAATATTGCAACAAGATAATTGCTATTTCAAGTGTGGTAGGTGTTCTAGAATCCAGCTCATTTAGCTTACAATATACAAGGTATTCATCAAGAATTGGTAAAATCTGACTTTATTTTTGTAAAAAATCATATAAATATTGGCTCACGGGCCCGAATTTTAAAGTTTTTCATCATGTTTTCGCTAATAGAAAACATTGCAACAAGAAAATTGCTATTTCAAGTGTGGTAGGTATTCTAGATTAAAAATATCCATTTAAAGAATAGGTATAATCTGAATTTATTTTTGTAAAAAAACATATAAATATTTGCTTCCGCGCCCGAATTTTATAAATCTTTATCTTATTTTAGCTAAAAGAAAACATTGCAACAAAAAATTTGCTATTTCAAGTGTGGTAGGTATTCTAGAATCCAGCACATATAGCTTTTAAAATACAACCTATTCATCAAGATTAGGTCAAATCTGATTTTAGTTTTGTAAAAAATCATATAAATATTTGCTTCCGCGCCCGAATTGTATAATACTTTATCATATTTAAGCTAAAAGAAAACATTGCAACAAGAAAATTGCTATTTCATGTATGGTATGTATTCTAGAATCCAGCCCATGTAGCTTACAATATACAACGTATTCATCAAGAATAGGTAAAATCTGACTTTATTTTTGTAAAAAATCATATAAATATTTGCTTCCGCGTCCCAAATTTATAATTCTTTATCATATTTTAGCTAAAAGAAAACATTGCAACAAGAAAATTGCTATTTCATGTGTGGTAGGTATTTTAGAATCCAGCCCATGTAGCTTACAATATACAACGTATTCATCAAGAAAAGGTAAAATCTGACATTATTTTTGTAAAAAATCATATAGATACTTGCTTCCGCGCCCGAATTTTATAATTCTTCATCATAATTTAGCTAAAACAAAACATTGCAACAAGAAATTTGCTATTTCATGTGTGGTTGATATTCTAGACTCCAGCCTATGTAGCTTACATTATACATTGTATTCATTAAAATGACACCTGAAAATTGAATGTTTATTATATGATTGGTACCATGTTATGGTCACTTTTGCATGTCCTATGCTAAAATTATCCATATTATAGATCCTAAAGCATGAATATGAATGTTTTAACAAAAATATCCATTTCAAGCATAGGTAAAATCTGACTTTATTTTTGTAAAAAATTATATAAATACTTGCTTCCGCGCCCGAATTTTATAATTCTTCATCATAAATTAGCTAAAACAAAACATTGCAACAAGAAATTTGCTATTTCATGTGTGGTTGATATTCTAGACTCCAGCCCATGTAGCTTACATTATACATTGTATTCATTAAAATGACACCTGACAATTGAATGTTTATTATATGATTGGTACCATGTTATGGTCACTTTTGCATGTCCTATGCTAAAATTATCCATAGTATAGATCCTAAAACATGAATATGAATGTTTTAACAAAAATATCCATTTCAAGAATAGGTAAAATCTGACTTTATTTTTGTAAAAAATCATATAAATATTTGCTTCCGCGCCCGAAGTTTATAATTCTTCATCATATTTTAGCTAAACGAAAACATTGCAACAAGAAAATTGCTATTTCAAGTATGGTAGGTATTCTAGAATCCAGCCCATGTAGCTTACAATATACAACGTATTCATTAAAATGACACGCGAATATTGAATGTTTATTATCTGATTGGTACCACGTTATGGTCACTTTGGCATGTCCAATGCTAAAATTATCCATGTTATAGATCCTAAAGCATAAATATAAATGTTTTAACAAGAATATCCATTTCAAGAATAGATAAAATCTGACTTTATGTTTGTAAAAAATCATATAAATATTTGCTTCCGTGCCCGAATTTTATAATTCTTCATCATATTTTAGCTAAGAGAAAACATTGCAACAAGAAAATTGCTATTTCAAGTGTGGTAGGTATTACAGAATCCAGCTCATGTAGCTTACAATATACAACGTATTCATCAAGAATAGGTAAAAATCTTAAGTAATTTTTGTAAAAAAATCATATAAATATTTGCTTCCGCGCCCGAATTTTTTAAATAAAGTCCGATTTTACCTATTCTTGATGTATTCGTTGTATATTGTAAGCTACATGAGCTGGATTCTGGAATACGTACCACACTTGAAATAGCAATTTTCTTGTTGCAAAGTTTTCTTTTTGCTAAAATATGATGAAAAATTATAAAATTCGGGCGCGGAAGCAAATATTTATATGATTTTTAACAAAAATAAAGTCAGATTTTACCTGTTCTTCATGAATACGTTGTATATTGTAAGCTACATGGGCTGGATTCTAGTATACCTACCACAGTTGAAATAGCAATTTTCTAGTTGCAATGTTTTCTTTTAGCTAAAATATGATGAAAAATTATAAAATTCGGGCGCGAAAGCCAATATTTATATGATATTTTACAAAAATAAAGTCAGATTTTACCTGTTCTTCATGAATACGTTGTATATTGTAAGCTACATGGGCTGGATTCTAGAATTCCTACCACACTTGAAATAGCAATTTTCTTGTTGCAATGTTTTCTTTTAGTTAAAATATGATGAAAAATTATAAAATTCGGGCGCAGATGCAAATATTTATATGATTTTTTACAAAAATAAAGTCAGATTTTACCTTTTTTGATGAATATGTTGTATATTGTAAGCTACATGGGCTGGACTCTAGAATACCTACCACACTTGAAATAGCAATTTTCTTGTTGCACTTTTTCTTTTAGCTAAAAAATGATAAAGAATTATAAATTTCGGGCGCGGAAGCAAATATTTATATGATTTTTTACAAAAATAATGTCAGATTTTACCTTTTCTTGATGAATACGTTGTATATTGTAAGCTACATAGGTTGTATTTTAGAATATATACCACAATTAAAATAGCAATTTTCTTGCTGCAATGTTTTCTTTTAGCTAAAATATGATGAAGAATTATAAAATTAAATACGTTGTATATTGTAAGGTACATGGGCTGGATTCTAGAACACATACCACACTTAAAAGAGCAATTTTCTTGTTGCAATGTTTTCTTTTAGCTAAAATACGATGAAAAATTATAAAATTCGGGCGCGGAAGCAAATATTTATATGATTTTTTACAAAAATTAAGTCAGATTTTACCTATTCTTGATGAATACGTTGTATATTGTAAGCTACCTGGGCTGAATTGTAGAATACCTACCACACTTGAAATAGCAATTTTCATGTCGCAATGTTTTCCTTTAGATAAAATAGGATGAAAAATTATAAAATTCGGGCGCGAAATCAAAAATTTATATGATTTTTTACAAAGATAAAGTCATATTTTACCTATTCTTGATGAATACGTTGTATATTGTAATCTACAAGGGCTGGTTTCTAGAATACCTACTACACTTAAAATTGCAATTTTCTTGTAGCAATGTTTTCTTTTAGCTAAAATATGATAAAAAATTATAAAATTCGGGCGCGAAAGCAAATACTTATATATGATTTTTTACAAAATTAAATTCAGATTTTACCTATTCTGGAAATGGATATTTTTGTTAAAACATTCATAATCATGCTTTAGGATCTATACTATAGATAATTTTAGCATTAGACATGCAAAAGTGACCATAATGTGGTACCAATCAGATAATAAACATTTAATTTTCGGGTGTTATTTTAATGAATACGTTGTATATTGTAAGCTACATGGGCTGGATTCTGGAATACCTACTACACTTGAAATAGCAATTTTCTAGTTGCAATGTTTTTTTTTAGCTAAAACATGATGAAGAATTTTAAATTTCGGGCGCGGAAGCAAATATTTAAGTGATTTTTTACAAAAATAAAGTCAGATTTTACCTATTCTTGATGAATACGTTGTATATTGTAAGCTACATGGGCTGGATTCTAGAATACATACCATACTAGAAATAGCAATTTTCCTGTTGCAATGTTTTCTTTTACATAAAATATGATGAAAAATTATAAAATTCGGGCGCGGAAGCAAATATTTATATGATTTTTTACAAAAATAAAGTCAGATTTTATCTATTCTTGATGAATACTTTGTATATTGTAAGCTATATGGGCTGGATTCTAGAATACCTATTACACTTGAAATAGCAATTTTCTTGTTGCAATGTTTTCTTTTAGCTAAAATATGATGAAGAATTATAAAATTCGAGCGCGGAAACAAATTTTTATATGACATTTACAAAAATAAATTCAGTTTGTACATTTTCTTAATGAATACGTTGTATATTGTAAGCTACATGGGCTGGATTCTAGAATAAGTACCACACTTGAAATAGCAATTTTCTTGTTGCAATGTTTTCTTTTAGTTAAAATAACATGAACAATTATAAATTTCGGGCGCGGAAGCAAATATTTATATGATATTTTACAAAAATAAAGTCAAATTTTACCTATTTTTTATGAATACGTTGTATATTGTAAGCTACATAGGCTGGATTCTAGAATACCTACCACAATTGAAATAGCAATTTTCTTGTTGCAATGTTTTCTTTTAGCTAAAATATGATGAAGAATTATAAAATTCGGGCGCGGATGCAAATATTTATATGATTTTTTACAAAAATAAAGTCAGATTTTACCTTTTCTTGATGATTACGTTGTAT
The DNA here is from genome assembly GCA_035578165.1 of Stenolophus ochropezus. Classification (NCBI taxonomy): domain Eukaryota; kingdom Metazoa; phylum Arthropoda; class Insecta; order Coleoptera; family Carabidae; genus Stenolophus; species Stenolophus ochropezus. Next base: position 404,740 of record JAQOWZ010000072.1, on the reverse strand, counting down.
ATTGTAAGCTACATGGGCTGGATTTTAGAATACTTACCACACTTAAAATAGCAATTTTCTTGTAGCAATGTTTTCTTTTAGCTAAAATATGATAAAGAATTATAAATTTCGGGCGCGGAAGCAAATATTTATATGATTCTTTAAAAAACTAAAGTCAGATTTTACCTATTCTTAATGAATACATTGAATATTGTAAGCTACATGGGCTGAATTCTAGAAAACCTACCACACTTGAAAAAGAAATTTTCCTGTTGCAATGTTTTCTTTTAGATAAAATATGATAAAAAATTATAGAATTCGGACGCGGAAGCAAATATTTATATGATTTTCTACAAAAATAAAGTCAGATTTTACCTATTCTTGATGAATACGTTGTATATTGTAAGCTACATAGGCTGGATTCTAGAATACCTACCACACTTGAAATAGCAATTATCTTGTTGCAATGTTTTCTTTTCGCTAAAATATTATGAAGAATTATAAATTTCGGGCGCCGAAGCAAATTTTTATATGACATTTACAAAAATAAAGTCAGATTTTACCTTTTCTTGATGAATACATTGAATATTGTAAGCTACATGAGCTGAATTCTAGAAAACCTACCACACTTGAAATAGCAATTTTCTTGTTGCAATGTTTTCTTTTAGCTAAAATATCATGAACAATTATAAATTTCGGGCGCGGAAGCAAATATTTATATGATATTTTAAAAAATAAAGTCAAATTTTACCTATTTTTTATTAATACGATTTATATTGTAAGCTACATAGGCTGGATTCTAGAATACCTACCACACTTGAAATAGCAATTTTCTTGTTGCAATGTTTTCTTTTAGCTAAAATATGATGAAGAATTATAAAATCCGGGCGCGGAAGCAAATTTTTATATGACATTTATAAAAATTAATTCAGATTTTACCTTTTCTTGATGAATACGTTGTATATTGTAAGCTACATGGGCTGGATCTAGAATACCTACGACACTTGAAATAGCAATTTTCTTGTTGCAATGTTTTCTTTTAGCTAAAATATGATGAAGAATTATAAAATTCGGGCGCGGATGCAAATATTTATATGATTTTTTACAAAAATAAAGTCAGATTTTACCTTTTCTTGATGAATACGTTGTATATTGTAAGCTACATTGGCTGGATTTTAGAATACCCACCACACTTGAAATAGCAATTTTCTTGTAGCAATGTTTTCTTTTAACTAAAATATGATGAAGAATTATAAATTTCGGGCGCGGAAGCAAATATTTATATGATTCTTTAAAAAACTAAAGTCAAATTTTACCTATTCTTGATGAATACGTTGTATATTGTAAGCTACATGGGCTGGATTCTAGAATATATACCATACTTGAAATAGCAATTTTCTTGTTGCAATGTTTTAGTTTAGCTTAAATATGATAAAGGTTTATAAAATTCGGGCGCGGAAGCAAATATTTATATGATTTTTTACAAAACTGAAATCAGATTTTACTTATTCTTAATGAATACATTGAATATTGTAAGCTACATGGGCTGATTTCTAGAAAACCTACCACACTTGAAAAAGAAATTTTCCTGTTGCAATGTTTTCTTTTAGATAAAATATGATGAAAAATTATAAAATTCGGGCGCGGAAGCAAATATTTATATGATTTTCTACAAAAATAAAGTCAGATTTTAAATATTCTTGATGAATACGTTGTATATTGTAAGCTACATGGGCTGGATTCTAGAATACCTATTACACTTGATATAGCAACTTTCTGGTTGCAATGTTTTCTTTTAGCTAAAATATAATGAAGGATTATAAAATACGGGCGCGGAAGCAAATGTTTATATGACTTTTACAAAAATAAAATCAGAATTTACGTATTCTTGATGAATACGTTGTATATTGTAAGCTACATGGGCTTGATTCTAGAATACCTACCACACTTGAATTAGCAATTTTCTTGTTGCAAAGTCTTCTTTTAGGTAAAATATGATGAAAAATTATAAAATTCGGGCGCGGAAGCAAATATTTATATGATTTTTACAAAAACAAAGTCAGATTTTACCTATTCTTGATGAATACGTTGTATATTGTAAGCTACATAGGCCGGAATCTAGAATACCTACCTCACTTGAAATAACAATGTCCTTGTTGCAATGTTTTCTTTTAGCTAAAATATGATGAAAAATTATAAAATTCGGGCGCGGAAGCAAATTTTTTTTTTGACTTTTACAAAAATAAAGTCCGATTTTACCTATTGTTGATGAATATGTTGTATATTGTAAGCTACATGGGCTGGATTATAGAATACCTACCACACTTGATATAGGAATCTTCTTGTTGCAAAGTCTTCTTTTAGCTAAAATATGATGAAAAAATATAAAATTCAGACACGGAAGCAAATATTTATATGATTTTTGCAAAAATAAAGTCAGATTTTACCTTTTCTTGATGAATAGGTTGTATATTGTAAGCTACATGGGCTGGATTCTAGAATACCTACCACACTTGAAATAGCTATTTTCTTGTTGCAATGTTTTCTTTTAGCTAAAATATGATGAAGAATTATAAAATTCGGGCGCTGAAGCAAATATTTGTATTATTTTTTACAAAAATAAAGTCAGATTTTACCTATTCTTGAAATGGATGTTTTTGTTAAAACATTCATATTCATGCTTTAGGATCTATACTACGAATAAATTTAGCATTGCACATTCAAAAGTGACCATAACGTGGTACCAATGAGGTAATAAACATTTAATTTTCGGGTGTCATTTTAATGAATACGTTGTATATTGTAAGCTACATGGGCTGGATTCTGGAATACCTACCACACTTGAAATAGCAATTATCTTGTTGCAATGTTTTCTTTTAGCTAAAATATGATGAAGAATAATAAAATTCGGGCGCGAAAGCAAATTTTTATATGACATTTACAAAAATAAAGTCAGATTTTACCTTTTCTTAAATAATATGTTGTATATTGTAAGCTACATGGACTGGATTCTAGAATACCTACCGCACATGAAATAGCAATTTTCTTGTTGCAATGTTTTCTTTTAGCTAAAATATGATGAAGAATTATAAAATTCGGGCGCGGATGCAAATATTTATATAATTTTTTACAAAAATAAAGTCAGATTTTACCTATTTTTGATGAATACGTTGTATAATGTAAGCTACATGGTTTGGATTCTAGAATACCTACCACACTTGAAATAGCAATTTACTTGTTGCAATGTTTTCTTTTAGCTTAGATATGATGAAGAATTATAAAATTCGGGCGCGGAAGCAAATATTTATATGATTTTTTACAAAAATAAAGACAGATTTTACCTCTTCTTGATGAATACGTTGTATATTGTAAGCTACATGGGCTGGATTCTAGAATACATACCATACATAAAATAGCAATTTTCTTGTTGCAATGTTTCCTTTTAGCTTAAATATGATGAAGAGTAATAAAATTTGGGCGCGGAAGCAAATGTTTATATGATGTTTTACAAAAATAAAGTCAGATTTTACCTATTCATGATGAATATGTTTTATATTGTAAGCTACATGGGCTGGGTTCTAGAATACCTACCACACTTGAAATAACAATTTTCTTGTTGCAATGTTTTCTTTTAGCTAAAATATGATGCAGAATTATAAAATTCGAGCGCGGAAGCAAATGTTTATGTTTTTTTACAAAAATCAAGTCAGATTTGACCTATTCTTGAAATGGATATTTTTGTTAAAACATTCATATTCATGCTTTAGGATCTATACTATGGATAGTTTTAGAATTGGACATGCAAAAGTGACCATAAAGTAGTACCAATCAGATAATAAACTTTCAATTATCGGGTGTCATTTTAATGAATACGTTGTGTATTGTAAGCTACATGGGCTGGATTCTAGAATACCTACCACACTTGACATAGCAATTATCTTGTTGCAATGTTTTCTTTTAGCTAAAGTATGACGAAGAATTATAAAATTCGGTCGCGGAAGCAAATATTTATATGATTTTTTACAAAAATAAAGTCAGATTTTACCTATTCTTTATGAATATGTTGAATATTGTAAGCTACATGGGCTGGATTCTAAAATACCTATTACACTTAAAATAGCAATTTTCTTGTTGCAATGCTTTCTTTTAGCTAAAATATGATGAAGAATTATAAAATTCGGGCGCGGAAGCAAATATTTATATGATTATTTACAGAAATAAAGTCCCATTTTACCTATTCTTGATGAATACGTAGTATATTGTAAGCTTCATGGGCTGGATTCTAGAATACCTACCACACGAGAAATAGCAATTTTCTTGTTGCAATGTTTTCTTTTAGCTAAAACATGATGAAGAATTATAAATTTCGGGCGCGGAAGCAAATATTTATATGATTTTTTCAAAAATAAAATCAGATTTTACCTATTCTTGATAAATACTTTGTATATTGTAAGCTACATGGGTTCGATTCTTGAATACGTACCACACTTGAAATAGCAATTTTCTTGTTGCATTTTTTTCTTTTAGCTAAAATATGATAAAAAATTATAAAATTCCGGCGCGGAAGCAAATATTTATACGATTTTTTTACAAAAATCAAGTCAGATTTCACCTATTTTTAAAATGGATATTTTTGTTAAAACATTCATATTCATGCTTTAGGATCTATACTATGGATAATTTTAGCATTGGACGTGCAAAAGTGACCATAATGTGGTAACAATCAGATAATAAACTTACAATTTTTGGGTGTCATTTTAATGAATACCTCGTATATTGTAAGCTACATGGGCTGGAATCTAGAATACCTACCACACTTGAAATAGCAATTATCTTGTTTCAATATTTTCTTTTAGCTAAAATATGATGAAGAATTATAAAAGTCGGGCGCGGAAGCAAATATTTATGATTTTTTACAAAAATAAAGTCAGATTTTACCTATTCTTGCTGAATACGGTGTTTATTGTAAGCTACATGGGCTGGATTCTAGAATGCCTACCACACTTGAAATAGCAATTTTCTTTTTGCAATATTTTCTTTTAGCTAAAATATGATGAAAAATTATAAAATTTTGGCGCGGAAGCAAATATTTATATGATTTTTACAAAAATAAAGACTAATTTTACCTATTCTTGAAATGGATATTTTTGTTAAAACATTCATATTCATGCTTTAGGATCTATACTATGGATAATTTTAGCATTAGACATGCAAAAGTGACTATAACGTGGTACCAATCAGATAATAAACATTCAATTTTTGGGTGTTTTTTAATGAATACGTTGTATATTGTAAGCTACATGGGCTTGATTCTATAAAACCTACCACACTTGAAATAGCAATTATCTTGTTGCAATGTTTTCTTTTAGCTAAAATATGATGAAGACTTATAAAATTAGAGCGCGGAATTAAATATTTATATGATGTTTTACAAAAATAAAGTCAGATTTTACCTATTCTTGATGAATATGTTGAATATTGTAAGCTACATGACTGGATTCTAGAATACCTATTACACTTGAAATAGCAATTTTCTTGTTGCAATGTTTTCTTTTAGCTAAAATATGAAGGAGAATTATAAAATTTGGTTGCGGAAGCAAATTTTTATAGGACATTTACAAAAATAAAGTCAGATTTTACCTATTCTTGATGAATACGTTGTATATTGTAAGCTACATGGGCTGGATTCTAGAATACCTACCACACTTGAAATAGCAATTTTCTTGTTGCAATGTTTCTTTTAGCTAAAATATGATGAAGAATTATAAATTTCGGGCGCGGAAGCAAATATTTATATGATTTTTTCAAAAATAAAATCAGATTTTACCTATTCTTGATGAATACGTTGTATATTGTAAGCTACATGAACTGGATTCTAGAATACATACCATACTTGAAATAGCAATTTTCTTGTGGCAATGTTTTCTTTTAGCTTAAATTTGATGAAGAATTATAAATTTCTGGCGCGGAAGCAAATATTTATATGATTTTTACAAAAATAAAATCAGATTTTACCTATTCTTGGTGAATACGTTGTATATTGTAAGCTACATGGGCTGGATTCTAGAATACATACCATAGTTGAAATAGCAATTTTCTTATTGCAATGTTTTCTTTTAGCCTAAGTATGATGAAGAATTAAAAAATTCGGGCGCGGAAGCAAATATTTATATGATTTTTTACAAGAATAAAGTCAGATTTTACCTATTCTTGATGAATACGTTGTATATTGTAAGCTACATGGGCTGGATTCTAGAATACCTACCACACTTGAAATAGCAATTAAGTTTTTGCAATGTTTTCTTTTAGCTAAAATATGATGAAAAATTATAAAATTCGGGCGCGGAAGCAAATATTTATATGATTTGTTACAAAAATAAAGTCAGATTTTACGTATTCTTGATGAATACGTTGTATATTGTAAGCTACATGGGATGCGTTCTAGAATACCTATTACACTTGAAATAGCAATTTTCTTGTTGCAATGTTTTCTTTTAGCTAAAATATGATGAAGATTTATAAAATTTGGTTGCGGAAGCAAATTTTTATAGGACATTTACAAAAATAAATTCAGATTTTACCTATTCTTGATGAATACGTTGTATGTTGTAAGCTACATGGGCTGGATTCTAGAATACCTATTACACTTAAAATAGCAACTTTCTTGTTGCAATGTTTTCTTTCAGCTAAAATATGATGAAGAATTATAAAATTCAGTTGTGGAAGCAAATTTTTATATGACATTTACAAAAATAAAGTCAGATTTTACCTATTCTTGATGAATACGTTGTATGTGGTAAGCTACATGGGCTGGATTGTAGAATACCTACCACACTTGAAATAGCAATTTTCTTGTTGCAAAGTCTTCTTTTAGCTAAAATATGATGATGAATAATAATATTTGGGCACGGAAGCAAATATTTATACGATTCTTTACAAAAAAAAGTCAGATTTTACCTATTCTTGATAAATACGTTGTATATTGAAAGCTACATGGGCTGGATTCTAGAATACCTGCTACACTTGAAATAGCAATTTTCTTGTTGCAATGTTTTCTTTTAGCTAAAATATGATGAAGAAATATAAATTTCGTGCGCGGAAGAAAATATTTATATGATTTTTTACAAAAATAAAGTCAGATTTTACCTATTCTTGATGAATACGTTGTATATTGTAAGCTACGTGGACTGGATTCTAGAATACATACCATACTTAAAATAGCAATTTTCTTGTTGCAATGTTTTCTTTCAGCTTAAATAAGATGAAGAATTATAAAATTCGGGCGCGGAAGCAAATATTTATATGATTTTTAAAAAAAATAAAGTCAGATTTTACCTATTCTTGCTGAATACGTTGTTTATTGTAAGCTACATGGGCTGGATTCTAGAATGCCTACCACACTTGAAATAGCAATTTTCTTGTTGCAATATTTTCTTTTAGCTAAAATATGATGAATAATTATAAAATTCAGGCGCGGAAGCAAATATTTATATGATTTTTTACAAAAATAAAGACTGATTTTACCTATTCTTGAAATGGATATTTTTGTTAAAACATTCATATTCATGCTTTATGATCTATACTATGGATAATTTTAGCATTGGACATGCAAAAGTGACTATAACGTGGTACCAATCAGATAATAAACATTCAATTTTCGGGTGTTATTTTAATGAATAAGTTGTATATTGTAAGCTACATGGGCTGGATTCTAGAATACCTACCATACTTGAAATAGCAGTTTTCTTGTTGCAATGTTTTCTTTTAGCTAAAATATGATGAAGAAATATAAATTTCGTGCGCGGAAGAAAATATTTATATGATTTTTTACAAAAATAAAGTCAGATTTTACCTATTCTTGATGAATACGTTGTATATTGTAAGCTACATGGGCTGGATTCTAGAATACATACCATAGTTGAAATAGCAATTTTCTTGTTGCAATGTTTTCTTTTAGCTTAAGTATGATGAAGAATTAAAAAATTCGGGCGCGGAAGCATATATTTATATGATTTTTTACAAGAATAAAGTCAGATTTTACCTATTCTTGCTGAATACGTTGTTTATTGTAAGCTGCATGGGCTGGATTCTAGAATGCCTACCACACTTGAAATAGCAATTTTCTTGTTGCAATATTTTTTTTAGCTAAAATATGATGAATAATTATAAAATTCAGGCGCGGAAGCAAATATTTATATGATTTTTTACAAAAATAAAGACTGATTTTACCTATTCTTGATGAATATGTTGAATATTGTATGCTACATATTCTGGATTCTAGAAAACCTATTACACTTGAAATAGCAATTTTCTTGTTGCAATGTTTTCTTTTAGCTAAAATATGATGAAGAATTATAAAATTTGGTTACGGAAGCAAATTTTTATAGGACATTTACAAAAATAAAGTCTGATTTTACTTATTCTTGATGAATACGTTGTATATTGTAAGCTACATGGGCTGGATTCTAGAATACCTACCACAATTGAAATAGCAATTATCTTGTTGCAATGTTTTCTTTTAGCTAAAATATGATAAAGAATTATAAATTTCGGACGCGGAAGCAAATATTTATATGATTTTTTCAAAAATAAAATCAGATTTTACCTATTCTTGATGAATACGTTGTATATTGTAAGCTACATGAACTGGATTCTAGAATACATATAATACTTGAAATAGCAATTTTCTTGTGGCAATGTTTTCTTTTAGCTTAAATATGATGAAGAATTATAAATTTCGGGCGCGGAAGCAAATATTTATATGATTTTTTTAAAAATAAAATCAGATTTTACCTATTCTTGATGAATACGTTGTATATTGTAAGCTACATGGGCTGGATTCTAGAATACCTACCACACTTGAAATAGCAATTATCTTGTTGCAATGTTTTCTTTTAGCTAAAATATGACGAAAAATATAAAATTGGAGCGCGGAATCAAATATTTATATGATTTTTTACAAAAATAAAGTCAGATTTTACCTATTCTTGATGAATATGTTGAATATTGTAAGCTACATGGTCTGGATTCTAGAATACCTATTACACATGAAATAGCAATTTTCTTGTTGCAATGTTTTCTTTTAGCTAAATTGTGATGAAGAATTATAAAATTTAGTTGCTGGAGCAAATTTTTATTGGACATTTACAAAAATAAAGTCAGATTTTACTTATTCTTGATGAATACGTTGTTAATTGTAAGCTACATGGGCTGGATTCTAGAATACCTACCACACTTGAAATAGCAATTATCTTGTTGCAATGTTTTCTATTAGCTAAAATATGATAAAGAATTATAAATTTCGGGCGCGGAAGCAAATATTTATATGATTTTTTACAAAAATAAAGTCAGATTTTACCTATTTTTGATGAATACGTTGTATATTGTAAGCTACATGGGCTGGATTCTAGAATACCTACCACACTTGAAATAGCAATTATCTTGTTGCAATGTTTTCTTTTAGCTAAAATATGATGAAAAATTATAAACTTCGGGCGCGGAAGCAAATATTTATATGATTTCTTACAAAAATAAAGTCAGATTTTACGTATTCTTGATGAATACGTTGTATATTGTAAGCTACATGGGATGCGTTCTAGAATACCTATTACACTTAAAATAGCAATTTTCTTGTTGCAATGTTTTCTTTTAGCTAAAATATGATGAAGAATTATAAAATTCGGGCGAGGAAGCAATTATTTATATGATTTTTTACAAAAAAAAGTCAAATTTTACCTATTCTTAAAATGGATATTATTGTTAAAACATTCATATTCTTGCTTTAGGATCTATACTATGGATAATTTTAGCATTGGACATGCATAAGTGACTATAACGTGGTACCAATCAGATAAAAAATGCAATGTTTTCTTTTAGCTAAAATATGATGAAGATTTATAAAATTTGGTTGCGGAAGCAAAATTTTTATAGGACATTTACAAAAATAAAGTCAGATTTTACCTATCCTTGATGAATACGTTGTATATTGTAAGCTACATGGGCTGGATTCTAGAATACCTACAACACTTGAAATAGCAATTTTCTTGTTGCAATGTTTTCCTTTAGCTAAAATATGATGTAGAATTATAAATTTCGGGCGCGGAAGCAAATATTTATATAATTTTTTACAAAAATAAAATCAGATTTTACCTATGGATTGTAGAATACCTACCACACTTGAAATAGCAATTTTCTTGTTGCAAAGTCTTCTTTTAGCTAAAATATAATGAAAAATTATAAAATTCGGGCGCGAAAGCAAATATTTATATGATTTTTACAAAAATAAAGTCAGATTTTACCTTTTCTTGGTGAATACGTTGTATATTGTAAGCTATATGGGCTGGATTGTAGAATACCTACCACACTTGAAAAATAAAGTCAGATTTTACCTTTTTTTGGTGAATACGTTGTATATTGTAAGCTACATGGGCTGGATTCTAGATTACCTAACACACTTGAAATAGCAATTTTCTTGTTGCAATGTTTTCTTCTAGCTAAAATATGATGATGAATAATAATATTTGGGCGCGGAAGCAAATATTTATACGATTCTTTACAAAAATAAAGTCAGATTTTACCTATTCTTGATGAATACGTTGTATATTGAAAGCTACATGGGCTGGATTCTAGAATACCTGCTACACTTGAAATAGCAATTTTCTTGTTGCAATGTTTTCTTTTAGCTAAAATATGATGAAGAAATATAAATTTCGTGCGCGGAAGCAAATATTTATACGATTTTTTACAAAAATAAAGTCAGATTTTACCTATTCTTGATGAATACGTTGTATATTGTAAGCTACGTGGACTGGATTCTAGAATACATACCATACTTGAAATAGCAATTTTCTTGTTGCAATGTTTTCTTTTAGTTTAAATAAGATAAAGAATTAAAAAATTCGGGAGCGGAAGCAATTATTTATAAGATTTTTTACAAAAATAAAGTCAGATTTTACCTATTCTTGATGAATACGTTGTATATTGTAAGCTACATGGGCTGGATTCTTGAATACCTACCACAATTGAAAAAGCAATTTTCTTTGTTTTAGCTGAAATATGATGAAAAATTTTAAAATTCCGGCGCGGAAGCAAATATTTATATGATTTTTTACAAAAATCAAGTCAGATTTTACCTATTCTTGAAATGGATATTTTTGTTAAAACATTCATATTAATGCTTTAGGACCTATGCTATGGATAATTTTAGCATTGGACATTTATTTATTTATTTATTAAAAATCAATCCAACAGGATACGAGATCCCAATTATAGGATGATTATACAAAAAATAATATCATAAATGTCACAAGTAAACATGAAAATAATCAATATATGAAAATATACAATAACAATGAACTATACTGAAAAAGTAGCTGTGACTGTTTTTTTAAATTTAATTAACGAGTCGTTAAATATATCTAATTCTACTCTACATTCCGAACAAATTATATTGTTAAATATGGAACATGGTTGACGTATCGGGGATTTTGATTCGTAATTAGTTCTTACAAATGGTAATTTAAAAAGATTATTAGTCCTAGAAGAAGTCCTTGGCACATTAAATGGAATTTAACACGACTGACTTGGTCATCTATATTCCCATTTAGTAGTTTATACAAATACATAGTGCATTGAATCTTGCGTCTGGTTGACAAAGTAACAAAATTAAATTGTTTGAGAAGATCATTATAATTGTAATCAAAACCAGGATAATGTCCATGTATTCGAAGAAAACAGAATATCAGGAATTTTCGTTGAATTGATTCAATGTTATAAATATTTTTGTTGTATATTGGAAGCCACACTTGCAGACAATATTCTAGTTTTGATCTAACAAAGGCAAAATATAGATTTTTTAAAGTTAATATATTTTTAAACGATTTTCTATTTCTTATAATAAAACCTAAATTTTTGTGAGCGTTAGTAATAATATAGTTAATGTGATCGTTGAAGGATAATTTCGAGTTAAAAATTACGCCAAGGTCCTTATACTGCATTACTCTATCAAGCATTGTGCTTTCCATTTTATATGCATAAGTATAAACAAATTTCTTTACGAAGTAACTCATTATTTTACACTTACTGAAATTAAAGAATAGTTTGGATGACCGACACCATGTTAATAAATTGTTTATATCAGATTGTAGAAGAATGCAATCATTTATTGAATTAATTTTTCGGAAGAGTTTAACATCATCAGCGTATAACAGAACTTCATTAATAAACAGAATGAATAGGAGAGGACCTAAAGTAGAGCCTTGTGGAACTCCGGAGGTGGGGATGTAGGATTTAGAAATAAAATTGTTATATTTAACACATAATGAGCGATTAGTTAAATAGGATTTAAAGAATGCAAGAAGGTCATTCGAAAATTGAAAATTCACATCTAGTTTATGAAGAAGAATGCTATGGTTAATACGATCAAAGGCCTTCGCAAAATCTGTATAAATGACATCCACCTGATTGTTGTCATGTAGAAGGTTCAGTGCTTTTTCTGTAAAATTCATTAAATTCGTGGTAGTTGACCGACTATTGACAAATCCATGTTGAAAGATGGAGATAGATTTTTCTATAGAATTGTATATGTGTTTGTATATGATAGATTCAAAAAATTTTGAGATGTTAGATAAGATGGCAATAGGTCGGTAATTAGAAATATCCGCTTTATCTCCTGATTTAAAAATGGGCGTAATGAATGATTTTTTCAAACAAGTTGGATTTTTTTTTTATTGCCAAATAAAATAGAAATTTTAGTGGAGCTATAAAATGATCATCACATCCCTTGATTATGTATGCAGGTAGATTGTCGGGGACAGGATTACGAGAGGGTTTAAGTTTATTAATTGCAGATTTAATGTCATCACTAGTGATGTTCTGTATAATTGTTGTGTTACTGGTATTGAGTGGAGTTGAAGTGGGATTAATATTTATATCAGGATCAGAATAAGCACTGGCAAAAAAATCTGCGAAGCCTTGGACGTTATCAGGTGTACAATTGAACATTCGATCTTCAAAATGCATGCTACCAGGAATACGTGTAGTATTTTTTTATTGTTAATATATGACCACAGTTTAGTGGGATCAGTTGAAATGGAATTTTCTATGTAAGCTAGATATTTTGAATGTTCAATTTTAATGTCCTTTTTAACCTGAGCACGTATTTTTTTAAATTCTATCAAGTACTGATCATGTTTATGAATCTGGTATAGTATGCGTAGTTCAGATTTTAACTTGATATTTTTGATTATTTGAGGAGTGAACCACGGTGGATATTTAGAGTGTTTACGTGTAGTAGTAGGAACACATTTATTGAAAATATCATATAGTACTTTGTAACGTCTCTCATTCCCCGCCGGTCGGGTGCTCAGGAGTTACCAGGGTTCAGGAGCGAGGATGGGAGTCAGGACGGACTGGTACTAGAGGAATAAGCAAACACTTCTGTTTCTACCCAAAAATATAAAGAAATATATATTCTATAAAAATAAATACAGTTTATTGTAATATATTAGAAAGACTGTGGATGGCCGTTTAGCGTTTGGCGGCTGCCGAATCCAGTTCTCTGGGTCGGGGCAACCTGTAACAAAGCAGACACGGTGATACGGCGGGGCTGCGGTTACGGTCCCGGATATGATAGTACGCGTTCGCGAAAGAGCTAATGGCGCACCTTGCCGTGCTGTACTCGGGTGTTGACGAACGCGATACGGTTCCCACGCGGTGACTCGGGGCCGACGCGGTATCGCCGGTGGAGTAGATAGTGAGGAAACGTTCGGCTCAATACGCCTTAGGAAGGTAAGAACGCCTCAGTACGGCTTAGGAACGGCTCAGTACGCCGTATAGCGGGATCGGTTCAGTACGGTCCAGGTAAGAACGCCTCAATACGGCTTAGGAACGGCTCAGTACGCCGTATGTTAGGTACTTAGGCTGGAGGCGGATGGGAAGGAAAGGGTGCTCGCCGGACTAGTGTCCGTGCTTATATAGCCGCAGCTACGGAGTGGGAGACAGCGCTAGTGGTGGGATCGGGGCTTGACGCGACCCGATGGTTTTCGAGACTAGCCTGACAGCTAGTTAGCAACGTTAGCTTCGTGCTATGAAGATGCTGACGTTACATCCCCCCCTTTCTTTCGGAGCGTGAAACGTTCACGCGTAATGATCTCATACCGGTGGTCGGCTTCGTGTCGGCGGTGTGCGGATTACTGATTGATGCAGCGTGAGGCGCTGCAGGCTCGTCACCTCCACCCTGGCGACTGCTCTCGTCTCCACATGGTTTCAACTCACTCACATGTATATGGCGCAGGTAGCGTCCTCCGGTAGTTCGCAAATCAACTATTACTGGTGAGAGGATGCGGTGTACTCTATACGGGCCAGAATAAACGGGAGCTAGCTTTGCGTTAAAGCCTTGCCTTTTGTCGGATAAATGGTGTTCTGTCTTCATCACTTGTTCTCCGATAGAGGGACGCCAATCACGGTGCCGTAGATTGTAATAGCGTTGTTGCTTTTGAAAAGCTCGGGCAAGGTTGATTCGTACTAGTTCATACGCTTCCTGTAATGTACGGAATCTGGTTTCTTGTGACGGTTGTTGGTTCTCTACCTGCATGCTACCGGGTGTCGGCGGTTTCCGACCGTAGACGAGGTAGACTGGTGAATAGCCCGTCGATTCATGGTCTGCTGTATTGAACGCAAACGCGAGTTCTGGAGGATGTTCATCCCACGTTCGGTGTGACTTGGTAATGTACTGGGATATCATCGTTTTGATGACTTTGTTGGCCCGCTCGACTGGGTTGCACTGGGGTGTATACGGTGGGGTCAATCGGTGTGTTACGCCGGCTTTACGAAGGAGGTCCTCAAATTCTTTGCTTCGGAATTGCTTGCCGTTATCACTGATCACGGTTTTCTGTCGGCCGTATCGCAGCAAGATTCGGGTTCGGAGTGCGTAGCATATCGCTCCAGCGCTTGCCTTGCGTATCGGTTGCAATTCAATAAATTTTGAAAATTTATCTTGTAGCACGGCGAGCCATACATGTCCTTGTTTGGATCGCGGTAAAGATCCAATCAAGTCATAGGAGACCGTCTCCCAGGGTTGCTCGACTGGCGTTGCATACATTCGCCCCGCGGGTTGTTGTTGCGATGCTTTATGTGACAAACAACTTTGGCAGTGGCGTACATATTTAGCGGCATCCTGGAACATTCCCGGCCAGTAATAATGTGGCGCAAGGCGGGTAATAGTTTTAGCGATGCCGAGATGTCCTGCCGTCGGGTCGTCATGTGCTTCTTTTAGTATTTCGGGTCGCTGGTATGTGGGTATGCATAGTTTCCAGTCTTCGTCCGGTGTCGTCTCATAAAAATTTAATGTGTGCAGGATACGGCGGTAAAGTTTCCCGCTGCGGATACAATACTCAGGATTTTCGGCTGCATTTTGTTGAACAGCGGCCATTTTTCGGTCGTTCCACTTGCAACATTCGGCCGGTCGTGCGGTGCTTACGGTGGTCGGTTCGGGTTGCCGTGAAAGGGTGTCCGCAACTCGGTTTAGCGTTCCCTTACGGTATCTAATGTCGTCGTCATATTGTTGGGGGCTGGTGACAATACGGAATTGTGCTCCTATACGGCATTCGAGAGTTATCTGGCTCAGCAGGGCGACTCCGAGTATAACGGCGGATTCGAGGGTCTCCATAACAAGAAATGAGTGGCTTGTCTTCTGGCCGGCGATCTCAACCCATAGAGTCATATGGCCTGCTATTTGTGCTTCGGTGCCGTCAGCTAACCGTGCGTAGGTATCCTCGTGGTTCAGAACGTATCCCCTTTTCTGGCAGCGTGCGGCGGTTGTGCCACTGATATATGACACCACTGAGCCAGTGTCTACCAGCGCGTTAACGGTTACGCTGCACAACATTATAGGAATATGCGGTCGCGGGTCGGTTGGTTGATTGCTTCCTTCTGGGCGATGGCGTTCGGCAGTCGGTCGGTAGCGGTACCTCTGCCCGCCCAACGCGTTTTCCGGCTGGTGGCAACGGCAATCTTTGGTAAGCGTGTCTGCTGTACCAGAATATGAGCAAAATATTTTCCCGGGTCTGCGGCAGTCTCGGCGGGTATGTCCTCTCTGCCCGCATCTCCAACAGCATTCATTCCGCTGATAAACCATGCTAATAGAGGTGCGTGGAGTTTGGGTTCTCGACGCCGGCTGGCTCCGATAAGCTGTCTCCGGCATAAGCGACTGGGCAGCAGAGGGTGGTGGTCGGAAAACTGATTGCTGTCGTCGGATTTCTTCGTATTCATCTGCCCTTGCAGCCAAGTCGGAGATGCTCGAAATTTCGGCTCTACGGATGTAAAGTTGGTATTCGGGGCGTAGATTCCGATACAGGCGATCTAACTGGGTTTTCTCGCTCATTTCTCCGAGACGGCGCATCAGTGTACGGAGAGCTGTGACGTATGGACGGACTGGTTCATCTGCCCCTTGAGTTCGGTCTCGGACAGCGTCTTCGAGTTGAATCCGTAATCCAGTGGGGAGATAATAGAGTCGTAAGTCTTGGAGAAAATCTTCCCATTCGATCCAGCTATCGCGGCTATTACGGTACCAGAGCAGGGCTTCGCCTCGTAACAATTCAGGTAAAGCGGTAAGCATCTGGGAATCAGAAAAATGGTAACCCGCTCTTAGTTCTTCCACGCGCTCGATGAATGTCAGGACATTCTTTCCGTCGAACTGGCAACTCCATTTCCGGACCGTATCAAGAATGCATGCAGCAGCCGGAGGTGCGCTCATAAGCCCGGTCGTGGTGGGAACATAAGCCGCGGGATTTAATTTTACATCGGTTCTGTCGGTATTTTCAAGTTCGCGCACTTGATCGGTTTGATTTAGCGGTACTTTATCGGTAGGTGCTAATAAAGGTTTGTCGGGATTATCCTTGATAAAGCTACAAAGACGCTTTCTTAATTCCTCCACTGTTCCCGTGGAATCCAACTGGACAGCAGTGAGTTGCTCGATCAACTCATCTTTTGATAAACGGTAAATCCACGATGTTGGATTGTCGTTCGGCATTTTAGAAATTATAATAAGTGACCAAAAAAAATTTAGAAAAGACTACAGAAGTGTTTACTTTAACGGTCCCTGCTCGGGCGCCATGTAACGTCTCTCATTCCCCGCCGGTCGGGTGCTCAGGAGTTACCAGGGTTCAGGAGCGAGGATGGGAGTCAGGACGGACTGGTACTAGAGGAATAAGCAAACACTTCTGTTTCTACCCAAAAATATAAAGAAATATATATTCTATAAAAATAAATACAGTTTATTGTAATATATTAGAAAGACTGTGGATGGCCGTTTAGCGAATTTTGTTTGTTCTCCGGGAAAGTGAGTTTTTAAAAAGAATTAAAATTACAACGGGTCTAATCTACGTTCTTTATTCGTGTTAGAAGTACAAAAGACAAGATACATAACATGTACAGGCTATTTTATAATGTACGTTATCTCTACAAGTAGGTTTCATGTTCATGTTGATAGTCGGCAGATTGTGTTTCTTAACTCCTCCGGCCTTAGATGAGAACTATGGGGTTTTAGCCACAAAGTTCGATGAAAATGACATATTTGGGGGTGCGGACGTTGAAGCCTCGATGTTCCTTGGCTGTAGTGTTCTGGACTTCCTTCTTTTATTAACAAAGTATAGTATTATACATACAAAACAAATAATTATGAAACAATACAAAACAATGGTAAAAATACTTATTCTATTATAATAAATGGGTTCATTATTTATTTCTTTTAAATTATTCTTATGTCTACTAATAAGGGACAATATGTGATCTGTGTCATCTAGGTTTACAGAATCTAACTTAAATGTTTTAAAATTAAAAATGTCTTTATCACTAAAATTGTTCGAAAGGGGTATATTGGGTAGATTAATGTTTTTGAAATTTGTTTTTTGGGACTGATATGTTTTGAGCACGGAATCTTTCACTTTCACTTCACATTCACTATTTAGTTCAAGGAGGTAGCTGCCAAATAGAGGGATGTTGTCGACGTTTTTGCCGCATCTTTGGGTGGCTACGATGCTGTTCGGGGCGATGATGATCCATTGATGTCCTTCGATTTTTCGGATGGTGGTGTTTGGAATATTGACGGCTATTTGTTTGCAATTAGTGGAATTTTTTATGTAATTCAATAGTTGAACTTCGCATGGGGTGTCGGCATTTATTGTTGCTGTATGCGCCTCATAACACAGGAACTCTTCTGGGATAATTTCCTGGCATTTGGTCTCGAAGAATGCGTAAGCATGCTCATTGGAAGCAAGGAATTTATTTCGGGGTATAATGGTTTTAAATATATTCTGATGTGGGGTTGGTAAAGGATACAGATGATAGTAGGTGAAGCTTTCAGTTTCGACTATTGGAATTTCGATTAAAAATGTGATTTGATTATTTTTACTAAAACTTTTGATTTCAATAATTTTTTCGAATAAAAGAAGGTTTTCTAAAGATGGTTCAAATGGGAATTTATTGTTGTTTAAAAGTTTATTTATTTGGATAATTTCAGATAGTAAATCCTTTGGTTCAATGATTGAATTATGAAAGGTGTTAAGTTTCGAAAAGGAAATAGCCACTTCAATTTTTTCTAATAAATCGTAAATAATTTGTAGGCTTGTTATGTATTGAGTAAGGACGGTTTGGAGGAAAAAGCAATTAGCTGTTTCAACTCTTTTTATGTATGTACTATTTATGAATTTTTCTAATTCGTTAATTTTGGAATTAAGGGATTGTTGATTTTTTGAAAGAATTTTTACATTGTTGTCAAATTTTGTTATTGAGGTTTGTAAAATAGTTATTTGATCATCCATTATAGTTTTAAATTTATTTTGATTGTTTGTCAGCCTTGATATAGCTTTATCGTATTTTTCAGCATCGTTTTGATCGAGATTGCCAGTTATGGCTTTTATTACGGATCCGAGGCCATCGATTATACCTCTCTTTTTTCTATGCGATAGTGGGTTTAGTTGTTGAATTTGTAATGACACTTTATCTTCCAAAATTGTTGTAATTTGATAATTTTCTTTATTTTGTTTTGAGGTTTGAATTTCATGTTTTATTTTTGAGAAGGAATTACGTAAGTTATTATACTCACTTATGATATCTGTAATATCGTAAATTTGTACGAAAGTCCATTGATCTGTTTTAATCTGAGCATGTCCAAGTTTTAATGGTAACAGTCCGGGGTTGTTGTTTAGGTTGTGGAATTTTGGGATTTCGAGAGTTGCGGTGGTGATGATGAGGATAAGGGATCTGAAACAGGTGGTTGTCTCAGTTCTTTTATATGTATAATTTCAACCTTATTCTTTTTCTTTTCATTGCAAATTTCAACTTTATTTTTGTCTAAAAGTTTAGTTATTTTAAATGGTCCTAAAAATTTCAATGACTTTTTACTTCTATTTAAAGGATTTTGTTTATAAACGGTTTGTCCTATTTTAAAAGCGTAATTTGTATCACCGTGGGTGTTATGTTTCGTTATTATCTTCTTTTTATCAGAATGTAGTTTATCAGAGACTTCTTGATAAACATGTTTTAATTTGTCTTTATGATTCTGAATGTAATCGTTGTAAAAGGAATTGGGAAGGAATATTTCGTTTGGATTTCTGGAATTTGTGTGTCCGAATGCTAATTCAAAGGGGGTGTAATTTGTAGCGCTGTGAATAGAGTTATTGTAACCAATTATTGCATATTGCATTTGATCAGTGTTATCGTCCGGATACATTTCTTTTAGAATTCTTAGATGTTCAATTATTGTTGAATGAAATCGTTCTACAATGGAATTTGATTCGTGATGTAAAGGGGTGGTAAAATGGACATTAATTTTATGCAATTTTAAAAGTTCTTTGGTTGTGTTGTTATTGAACTCTTTACCGTTATCCAAAATTAAATATTCGGGTATGCCAAATGAAGCAAAATATTTTATTAAAGCATTACTAGTATGAATAGCAGTTTTTCCTTCTATGAAAATAGCTTGTGCGAATTTTGTAAAGGCGTCTACAAGAGTGAGATAATTTTTATTATCAAACATAAAGATATCTACGTGTATTATCTGAAAAGGTCGTGAGGCTGTTTCAGTAAGCATGAGCGGGACATATGGTTTTTTTCTAGCATATTTCGCTCTTTGACAAATTTCACATGCGTTTATAAAATTTGTTATTGTTGTTTTCATATGTTTCCAATAATAATTTCTTTTAAGATATTCGAAAGTTTCATTAATGCCTCTATGGTTAGTATTACCTTCGTGATGGTTTTTTATAAGCAAAATTTGTTCTTCTTTGTCAGTTACAGTGTTAATAATTTTAGTGCATTTAATTAATTTCGGACCTTTCATTGAAAATTTATCTAAATAGACTTTTGAGAAATCGCGGAAAAGTTTGTCAGTGTGAAAATAAAGATGATATATATTTTTTGAGTCAGTATAGTCCCTTAAGAATTCAAATATAAATTGGTGATTATTTTGTTCCGGTAATTTGATTTTAATAATTTTTTGATGTTCGTAATTGTTATGTGTAATTGAAGGTTTGTTATATATATGAGGAAAAACGTGAATCTGATTTGTTTTATTGTTTATAATTTCGTCTAATATTGTTATGCCGGTGTTTGTATTGTCATTCTCAGTGGAGTGTTGTGTAATAGATTCAGAGTCTGTGTCTACGCCTATGTCTTCGTTATCAATATTTTGTTGGGAATTAGTATATGTAGTGTTTGGGGGTTTAATTTGGATGTTGGATAAGATTTTGATTTTTGGTTTAGTCGGTTTACTAGTGAAAGGTTGGGGATGCAATTCATTTTTGTCGGGTGTAAAATTTTCAGCAAGATTTCTAAAATATTCGATAATGTCGTTATTAATTTCGCCGGGATTATTAATTGTGGATTCTGTTTCAATGGCATTTAATTTTATTCTAGAAAGACAGTCTGCGTTGGTGTTAAATTTTCCTTTTTTGTATTGTATGTCATAGTCGTATTCTTCTAATTTTAATCGCCATCTAACAAGTTTAGAATTTGGTTCTTTAATATTAAATAACCAAGTAAGAGGACGGTGGTCAGTCATTATTGTGAACTTTCTACCATAAAGATACGGACGGAAATGCTTACAAGCCCAAACTATCGCTAATAGTTCTTTTTCGATAGCGGAGTAGCGTGTCTCGGTATCATTTAAAGTTCTAGATGCATAAGCTATAGGTTTGTCACGTGAAATTTCGCCTTGCGAAAGAACGGCACCTATCGCGAAATCGCTGGCGTCTGTCGTTAGTACAAAAGGTTTGTCAAAATCAGGGTACTGTAATATGGGATCGTTTGTAAGTAGTTCTTTACATGTATTAAAACTGTCTATGAATTCTTTGTCGTGAATAATTTTGGCGTCTTTTTTCAAACATTTGGTCATGGGTTTCGTTATTTTTGCAAAGTCTTTGATGAAACGTCTATAGTAACCTAGTAATCCTAAAAAGCTTTTAATTTCTTTTGGTGTTCGAGGTATGGGGAAATTTTTGATTGCCGAAATTTTATCTGGGTTAGGTTTTACACCATCTGAGGTAATTACATGTCCTAAATATTGAACGGTTTTTTGAAGAAATTCGCTTTTGTCAAGTTGAATTTTGAAGTTACTGATTCGTAAACGATTAAATACTGATTTTAGTCTTTCAATATGCTCCTGAAGGGATGAACTAAAAATAATGATATCATCGAGATATACTAAACATGTCTCGTGCTGAAGGCCGCGAAGAACATTGTCCATAACTCGTTGGAATGTTGATGGGGCGTTTTTTAAACCAAATGGCATGCGTTTAAATTCATAATGCCCGCCTTCTACGGAAAATGCAGTTTTTTGAATATCATTAGGATCTACTTCTATCTGATGGAAGCCGCTAGCTAGGTCTAAAGTCGAAAAGTAAGTTGCTTTGCCAAGTTTGTCTAGTATGTCAGAAATGTTTGGTAATGGGTACTTGTCGTCAATGGTTTGTTCGTTCAATTTTCGGTAGTCTATAACTACGCGCCACTTCTTCTTACCAGAAGCGTCGAGTTTCTTCGGCACTATCCAGATAGGACTGGACCAAGGGGATACGCTGTCTTGTATTATGCCTTGCTTAAGAATTTTATTAATTTGAGACTTGACTTCGTTTTTATGAATTTCGGGGAATCGATATGATTTTACATGAATTGGTGTATCGTCTTTCAATTTAATTTTGTGTGTTATTTCGTTCGAAAAACTCAAAGGTGTTTTCTCGCAATAAAATATATCTCTATATTCGAAACATAATTTTCTAATTGATTCTTTTTCTTCTTTATTACAATGATCTATTCTAATATTTTTTAAATTTTGTTTTAAAAGATTATCGTATTCTATATCGGGTTCTTCATCAATTTCCATTTTTTCAACAAAATTAATTTCGACAGGGTCTAAAGGTTCAATTTCTAATGGTTCCAATATGTTTATCTGAACAGGGTTCTCGTTAATATTTGTTAATGTAGTTATAGCAAAATTGTGTGAAACGTTTACAACTGCTTTTGGCATTTGTACGCCATTTTCAAAATTTGTATGATTTAAAATTCCTATACCGTTTCTCATTTTAACAGGTAATTTTACTACAAATGATGTTCTAGGTGGTACAATAATGGAATGTAACAGGGCTGAATTATTATGGACTTTTGTTTCGTTGTCGGGATTGAAAATTATGGGTATAACGGCATATGGTGTTATTAGTTGTTTGTTTGTGACGTTTACATTTGCGTTTAATTGTCTTAAAAGATCAACACCGATGAGGCCATCGTATTTGTTACTGAATTTAAACAAATAGAATTTATGAGTTTCGGGAATATTAAAAATTTCGAAAATAGGGATTTCTGAAACTTCATTGTGGTATGATACATTATGTGCTGTTTGAATATTAAAATTTTGATTATAAATGTAATTTGGATAAAATGTGTATGCTAATTCCGGATTTATTAAGCTTTTAGTGCTACCAGTATCTATCAAAAAATTGGCATTTAATTCGGGGATATATATGTGGGGCAAATTTGCTTTTATTGTATTTAATTGTACTACGTCTGATTGTTGGCATTGTTGGTCATAGGAAAATTTACATTTGATTCAGCATTGTTGATAACGGGTTCTTCATACGTGATGTTATCATCATTGTTGTAATAGGAATCGTCGTAAGTTAAAGTGTGTGAATAGTCATAATACGTGTCATATTCATAGTCTACGGGATTGTTCTCATAGGTTTCATATTCGGTGTTATAGGATATGTCTTGGGAAGTTTGGGGTGATTGTTCGGAGTCAGACTGGACATTCTGATTAAATAATTGGGTTGATGTGAATGTTTTTTGAGGGTTACTTCTTCTGGAATGGATTGATGAGGTGTCCATCGGTTCGGGTTTAAATGGTTGGGGTTGATTTGGACGTGTAAAATTTTGTTGGAAGTTAGGACGGAAGGTATTTTGTTGTGTATTTGGGCGTGAGAAATTTTGTGGGAAATTTACTGGTCTCTGGATATGTTGAAATGTAGGTGGACGCATTTGGATTTGTGGTTGTCTTTGTGCATAATGCACGGGTCTATAATTGGGTTGAGTAGTATTTTGGAAAGGATTCATTTTTGGAGGTAAATGTAATGTAGGACGTTGTTGAGAGATTTGGTAATTTGGTGTAGGAATTGGATTTGGTCGGTATTGGTAATTTTGACTATAATTGGACGTTATTTGTTGTCTGGCTGGTAAAATTCTATGATCGGGTTTAAAATTTGACTGTGAGTTTATTGAACTTTGCCTCTGTGTAGAATAGAGGAAATTTTCTTCTTCAATAACTAAACTCATTGCTTTCTCTAAACTGTCAGGGTTCCGTAATCTGATGTTTGTTTGTATGTTAGGTGGTAAGCCGCGAATAAATGTTTTTAATGCTAAATCATTATAATTTTCTTGTTTTATCTTTCTTTCTTCAGCAGTAATTTCGAAACTATTTAATTTAGACATAATTAAGCTACGTGAATCTTGACATCTCATACCAAAATTATAGGGTGGTTCATTTTTATTTGGACGAAGCGATATCAAATCCTGAACTAGACAATCAATGTTTCTTTGATCTCCAAAACTTAATCTTAGAGCATTTTTTACTTCCTCCCATGTACTGAGTTCTGTACGGGATCCAATTAAAATAAGAGCTCTGCCTGTTAGTTTTCCTAATATGGCTCTTACAAGGAAATTGTTTAATGTTATGTTTGTATGGGTTCCAAAAGTATTTATTAAATTTTGACAAGAATCAAGAAATATATTTAATGTGTGGGGATTGCCTTCATAGTGTGGAATCGAATCTACATACAATCTTAAGAGTTGGTAATTGACTGGGGCTGTTATTTGGGGTTGAACTTGGGTAGGTGGTGGTGACATTTCTGTATCTGTGTCTCCCAAATTAAATTGAGTTAGTATTTCAGATAAGTTTAGGATGTCGTTATTAGACATAAATATTTCGGTTGTGGCTTATTTTAAATTAATTTTATTTTAGTTGAAACTGTTGCTAAGGTATGTGGGAATAGTTTTGTATAGGATGAGCTTTGTTTGTACTTACATAAATATTTCTATTTTCATTCTTCTTAACCTAATGCCTATAGGTTTGGACGATTTTTGTTCCTCTCCCAGGTCTTCCTAGTCTAAGGTCTGGCTACGGCGATGCTGTCCTTCACCAGATCTGGCTTTGGCGATGCTGTCCTCCACCAGGGCGTTGTATTTTCTTCTTCCTAAGACTCGTCTCCCGATTTCGGCTGCTGGGCTCGTGGTAAACCGATATGCGCTCGATTTTCACTCCCGTACCGAAATGTGATACTCGATTAACTGTTGAGACAGAAATTACCCGTTCGATACGAATAATTTCGAGTATCCTACCGACTGCGCCAATTTTGTTTGTTCTCCGGGAAAGTGAGTTTTTAAAAAGAATTAAAATTACAACGGGTCTAATCTACGTTCTTTATTCGTGTTAGAAGTACAAAAGACAAGATACATAACATGTACAGGCTATTTTATAATGTACGTTATCTCTACAAGTAGGTTTCATGTTCATGTTGATAGTCGGCAGATTGTGTTTCTTAACTAGCGTTTGGCGGCTGCCGAATCTAGTTCTCTGGGTCGGGGCAACCTGTAACAAAGCAGACACGGTGATACGGCGGGGCTGCGGTTACGGTCCCGGATATGATAGTACGCGTTCGCGAAAGAGCTAATGGCGCACCTTGCCGTGCTGTACTCGGGTGTTGACGAACGCGATACGGTTCCCACGCGGTGACTCGGGGCCGACGCGGTATCGCCGGTGGAGTAGATAGTGAAGGAACGTTCGGCTCAATACGCCTTAGGAAGGTAAGAACGCCTAAGTACGGCTTAGGAACGGCTCAGTACGCCGTATAGCGGGATCGGCTCAGTTCGGTCTGGGTACGAACGCCTCAGTACGGCTTAGGAACGGCTCAGTACGCCGTGCAGCGGGATCGGCTCAGTTCGGTCTGGGTACGAACGCCTCAATACGGTTAAGGAACGGCTCAATACGCCGTATAGCGGGATCGGTTCAGTTCGGTCTGGGTACAAACGCCTCAATACGGCTTAGGAACGGCTCAGTACGCCGTATAGCGGGATCGGTTCAGTACGGTCCAGGTAAGAACGCCTCAATACGGCTTAGGAACGGCTCAGTACGCCGTATGTTAGGTAGTTAGGCTGGAGGCGGATGGGAAGGAAAGGGTGCTCGCCGGACTAGCGTCCGTGCTTATATAGCCGCAGCTACGGAGTGGGGGACAGCGCTAGTGGTGGGATCAGGGCCCGACGCGACCCGATGGTTCTCGAGACTAGCCGGACAGCTAGTTAGCAACATTAGCTTCGTGCTATGAAGATGCTGACGTTACAACTTCATAGAATTTAGAAAATGCTGTGTCTACATCTTCACAAGAATACAGCGGTGTCCAGTCGACATTAGAGAAAGAAAGATACAAAAGATTGAAGATGCATAACCGAAAATTATAATTATTTAGAGAATGATTAAATGTGGCGGAAGGATATGAATAATGGGGCTGGAAGGAAGAAGTAATGGATAGAGTAGGATGGTGTGAATCTTCGTCAACGACGGGATCAAGGTTTTGAAGGACTGTGCAATATTTATTTGAGGCAACAATATCAAGAATTCTGTTATTGGAATTGGTAATAGTATTGTAGTTTCTAGCATTTGAGAAGGCACATAAATTTAGAAAGGAAGTAACAAAATTATCTGTACGCCCACTAGTTATATAATCTACAAGGTGTGTGATATTTGCATCACCGATTATTAAAATTTCTGTATCGATAGTTGACAAGACAGATTCCAGGCATTCAATCATATAATTAAATTGTTTAGATGACAGTGGTGGAGGACAGTAAATAACAAATACATAAATATGAGTATTAGAAGAAGAAAGAATTTTTACACAAACAATATCAGAGAGACAGTTAGGATGAAACATAATATCAACACGTTCTGATTTATATTTATTATTTACTGCACATAGGACACCGCCGCCTCTTATTTTTGTACTCCTGGATAAGTCTCTGTCCATACGGTAAACATCATACGTATCATTAAATAATTCTGCATTAAGTACACTGTCATTTAGCCATGTTTCAGAAAGACATACTAAATCATATTCCGAATTAAAACAATTATTGTAGAAGTCATTAGTTTTGGTATTCAGCCCTCTAACATTTTGGTAGTAAATGTGCATAGTAAGTAACAATCAGTAAAGTAATAAATATTAAATAAATAAACTGTGGTAATTTTTAACAGTGTAGAAAGAAAACTTGAGAAATTTGTGAATCAAGTAAATACAGAATTTAGAGTTCAATGACCAGACTAACTAATAAACAATAAGTAACATGCAAAAGTGACCATAACGCGGTACCAATCAGATAATAAACATTCAATTTTCGGGTGTCATTTTAATGAATACATTGTATATTGTAAGCTACATGGGCTAGATTCTAGAATGCCTACCACACTTGAAATAGCAATTTTCTTTTTGCAATGTTTTCTTTTAGCTATAATATGATGAAAAATTATAAAATTCGGGCGCGAAAGCAAAAATTTATATGTTTTCTTACAAAAAGTAAGTCAGATATTACCTATTCTTGATGAATACGTAGTATATTGTAAACTACATGGGTTGGATTCTAGAATACCCACCGCACTTGAAATAGCAATTGTCATGTTGCAATGTTGTCTTTTAGCTAAAATATGATAAAAAATTATAAAATTCGGGCGCGGAAGCAAAAATTTATATGTTTTTTTTACAAAAATAAAGTCAGATTTTATCTGTTCTTGATGAATACGTAGTATATTGTAAACTACATGGGTTGGATTCTAGAATACCCACCACACTTGAAATAGCAATTGTCTTATTTCAATGTTGTCTTTTAGCTAAAATATGATGAAAAATTACAAAATTCGGGCGCGGAAGCAAATATTTATATGATTTTTTACAAAAATAAAGTCAGACTTTACCTTTTCTTAATGAATACGTTGTATATTGTAAGCTACATGGGCTGGATTCTAGAATACCTACCACATTTGTAATAGCAATTCTCTTGTTGCAATGTTTTTTTTTTAGCTAAAATATGATGAAGAATTATAAAATTCAGGCGCGGAAGCAAATATTTATATGATTTTTTACAAAAATAATGTCAGATTTTGCCTTTTTTTGAAAAATACGTTGTATATTGCAAGCAACATGAGCTGGATTCTAGAATACCTACCACTCTTGAAATAGCAATTTTCTTGTTGCAATGTTTTCTTTTAGCTAAAATATTATAAAGAATTATAAAATTCGGGCGCGGAAGCAAATATTTATATGATTTTTTACAAATATAAAGCCAGATATTACCTATTCTTGATGAATACGTTGTATATTGTAAGCTACATGGGCTGGATTCTAGAATACCTACCACATTTGTAATAGCAATTCTCTTGTTGCAATGTTTTCTTATAGCTAAAATATGATGAAGAATAATAAAATTCGGGCGCGGAAGCAAATATTTATATGATTTTTTACAAAAAAAATCACATTTTACCTGTTCTTGAAATGGATATTTTTGTTGAAACATTCATATTCATGCTTTAGGATCTATACTATGGATAATTTTTGCATTGGACATGCAAAAGTGACCATAACGTGGTACCAATCAGATAATAAACATTCAATTTTCGGGTGTCATTTTGTAACAGTTTTTAGTATCTGAATTAATTCGATTATTGTTTAAATTGTAATATTGTTTAAATAATTTGTAAAATGAAACAGTATTCTTGGTAGAGCTCATGCTGACAGGAAATTCGATGTTTTCTAAATTTCTTTTGGTCATAAATAGTTCACAGTTAAGTTGTCTAAGGTTTCAAATTCCGTTTGGCATTTCGGTATATTGTCTTCGAAAGTTTGCTTGGGATGGTCATAAACCATAAATCAGAGACAGGAAACCGTTCTGTAATTCCTGGTACAAGCGTATATATCTGGTTTTTTACTGGAATCCCAAGACTGTGGGATTTTGGTGCGTATGTTAAGGGAATTACGGAACAGGGATGAATTTTGTAAATCGAAGGGTCAAGCCATCTCAAGCAGATTTTCAAGATTTTGAACAGTTGAGTATTAGCGAGAGAGTTGAGTAGTCATCATGAGCTGAAGTGTGTTAGAGGTAGTCATGTTAGAATCATGACAAAGTAGTTGAGAAGTTTTATTATTAGTATGTTAAGATTCATTAAGTGTAAATGGTGTGTGTTTTTATATTCATGTGAGTAAGTTTTTGTAAATATAATTTGAATGCATGTAACTTGTCTTGTTCTGTGTTAGTTTAAGTGTAATAATAATTTGTTTTATATTTTATTCAATATTTTAATATACTATTTGTTACGTTTTATTGATAATTTAATAACCCGGCATCTCCATCTACCATTTAATATTCAAAATTAGATTTGGTTATTTTAACTTTAAAATTAACCTGGTGGCAGCATTTTTAAAAATCTACCTTTTCGGCATTATTCATATTTAAAATTAATAATAAACTATTACGTTTTCTACCTCGTTTACATTTGGTTGGCAGCGGTGTGATACGAATATTCCGGTAGCCACGCTCGGTGAAAACTTTGGAAGAGTCGAAATATTAGTAGCCACGCTCGGTTAAAAATATATTTGGTAGATGCGATTTTTTTTTTGATATTATTGTTTGCTGTTGTTCTGGTATATTTCAGTGAGAGCGACTAAGCGTTTATTAAATCCATTCGTTGAGTTTTCTGTATTATAACAAGTAGTGGTGTAGCAAATTATATTCAAAATTTTAGTGGAGAACCAGGAGAATCTGTGAGTAAATTCGTTTGGCAAATAGATCAATATAGTTTAAATTTTAATATTTCTAGTTCAAATACAGCATATATAGCAAAAATTCATTTAAAAGGTAAAGCAGAATATTTTTTACATTCATATCCGAAATTAAGAGATACTGATGATTGGGTTGAGCTTCGTAAAGCCATAATCGAGAGGTTTTCGGAAGTTTACGATTATGATGCTTTAGAAACTCAATTCAGTGATTGTTATCAAAGAAGAAATGAAAGTATAAGAGATTATACAGATAGACTAGCAATTTTTTCGGAAAAATTAGAACCTGAAACAAATACTGTGGATGGGCAAAATTATAGAAACCAGTGTATTCAGAAACGATTAGTGCGACAATTTATAAGAGGATGCTGGCCACATTTGCACAGAGACTTAAAAATTGCAGACCCGCGAACATTAGAAGAAGCAGTTAAACTAGCGATTAAATTTGATTTAATAGAAAATCAACTCAGAGGTAACAATAGTATTAATAACGATAACGCTTGGCCCTCAGATAATTTATTAGCAGCAATCAACGCGGTTAATACTAATGCAGAGTCTCTTCTAAATTCTAATGTAAATAGAGTAAATTCGCGACCTAGAAATCAAACAAAATCAAATCTTTCAAATAATAATCGAAACGATAGGAACGATAACAGAAACTTTATTCATAATAATTCAAAGTCCGATCAGGTCAAAGTATATAACAAGCAAAGAAACGCGAATTTTATTCCGAGTATCATGTGTTTTACCTGCGAACAGATGGGACATTTTCAACGGGATTGTCCCACAAAATTTAGTAAGGTCATGTGTTTTAGTTGAGGAGAAAATGGGCACACAAGGAAATTTTGTCCAGTAAAGATCCTAAAAACAGAGCAGAATGTGATAAATATGTGTGTGATGTGACTGAATGTAGAAATAATGAACATGAGAAGTTTGGGAGCGATAATAGGATGGATAATATGAGTAAACAAGGAAGAGTTAATAGTAAAGATGTTTTGTTATTGTCTGCCGTTGGAACAAACGCCGAAATTAGTTATTCTCGCGATGAGGTACAATTAGGTATGCAATGTGAAAGGAACGACAAGGATTTGATAGAGGTGGATAAGAGTATAATCCACTCTGATAAAAGAGAGAATGAAGTGTGCGAGAAAGAGGAGGGCGCGAAATGTGAATCTGGAATGGACAATAACAACCATCGAAAAGCCGAAGATGTAGCCAAGGTCATTGCCCTGGCACATAATGTGGAAATCCCACCCCAAACTGCAGAAGAAAGTTTAGTACCCGGACATGACAAGGAAGAGACAGTGGAAGAAATACAGGTAAGTAAAGAAAGATTAACAGCGCACGAGTTTTTTGATTTTAGGCCGAACTTGGAGTCAACGATGAAGGAAAACCGATTGGACGACCTCATACATTTCGAGGATGTAGTGGATACAGCGAAGGTTTTAGAGATGGAAAATGGCTCTGATGTGGTGAACTCAGAGGCCCAGTTTAGCTGCGAGGTCGAGATAGCCTCCCATCCCGAACGCGTGATGTCGGCCCAAGAAGTTCCTGAAATCGTGGAGGTAAAGAAGACCCACGTAATTCAGAAAGCAGGTAAGATATCAGAATTTAACTTAATTCGCGAAAAATTAAAGAATTATAATTTCGACAAGAAATTTGAGAAAAATAAGATAGACAAAGATTTTGTTTTTAATGTCTTATTTAGGAGAGTTTTTCTGAGAGAAATTTTCTATAAAATTTATTTGTTAGATGAAATAATTTTAAAATTTCTGTTGTTCAAGCAGAGAAAAAGAAAATAATATAAATAATTCTCAGTGACATAATCAGTGCTAAAAATGTTTAATTTTGTTTTTATCATGGGTTTTTTGACGTAGCATATTTTCAAAAATTGTGTTTTGGTCGTAGTTATTAATGATATTTTAGGATTTTTATTTCTCAAAATTGTTCAATTAGCCTGATTATTTGAAATTGATTTGATCTTCGGGATTTTGATTGTTGATGTTTTTAAAATTGATTTTGATTTTTGAAGTTGCATTTTATTACTAGAGTTTAGTTTTGGTTTTGTGGATGCCAAAGCCACATATTGTTGTTGAGGCTTAGGAATTTGGCACTCCTATCCATTGGTAGCCAACCTATGTTGCACAGCATATGAAACGAATTAATTTAATTTGATAATATGATGTGTAACCTCGGTGTTTAAAGTTAGTAAAAGTAAATTAGTTTTCATTAATTAATGAATATTTTTAAAATGTTTAAAAAAAGTATACAGTATAAATTTCGTTAAAGTGTAAAGATAGATTTAAAAGTTTTAAGAAATACAATAATAATAACAGTAAAGTACAGTATAAATTAGGTCTGAGTTAAAGTTTTAAAAAAAAGATACTAGTAATTAAATTAGGAAAATTAGGCATTAAGTTTGTACACGCGATACTGCTGGAGAATTTTGTTGCAGCCCAGACACCACACTATTAGTATGATGGACCGGAGTTCCCTAAATGTTTGCAGCCAGGAAAGAAAGCATGGCTTGTTCAAGTCCAACGTATGGCAAACGCTGCGACCATAGCTAGCAGGAAGAACCTGGCTAACAACGAAGTGCACGGGCGACAAGCTGCTGCGTCTACGTCAACAGGCAAAGAACCGATCATAGTACGTAGCAGCAGGAGCCAACATCATCGTGGCCTAGAGTAAGGAAAAGGCCAATGCAGATCAGCTGTCTACGTCAGGGACTTGGATTGAAACGGCGACTTCAGCGACCTGGGGAACATCTGGTAACCATCATCTAATAGTTGTTATTATGTTTTGATTATTATATTTTTTTTTATTAAAAAAAAATATAACAATCTGAAGGGAGAGGAATATGTAACAGTTTTTAGTAATTAATTCGATTATTGTTTAAATTGTAATATTGTTTAAATAATTTGTAAAATGAAACAGTATTCTTGGTAGAGCTCATGCTGACAGGAAATTCGATGTTTTCTAAATTTCTTTTGGTCATAAATAGTTCACAGTTAAGTTGTCTAAGGTTTCAAATTCCGTTTGGCATTTCGGTATATTGTCTTCGAAAGTTTGCTTGGGATGGTCATAAACCATAAATCAGAGACAGGAAACCGTTCTCTAATTCTTGGTACAAGCGTATAGATCTGGTTTTTTTTCTGGAATCCCAAGACTGTGGGATTTTGGTGCGTATGTTAAGGGAATTACGGAACAGGGATGAATTTTGTAAATCGAAGGGTCAAGCCATCTCAAGCAGATTTTCAAGATTTTGAACAGTTGAGTATTAGCGAGAGAGTTGAGTAGTCATCATGAGCTGAAGTGTGTTAGAGGTAGTCATGTTAGAATCATGACAAAGTAGTTGAGAAGTTTTATTAATAATATGTTAAGATTCATTAAGTGTAAATAGTGTGTGTTTTTATATTCATGTGAGTAAGTTTTTGTAAATATAATTTGAATGCATATAACTTGTCTTGTTCTGTGTTAGTTTAAGTGTAATAATAATTTGTTTTATATTTTATTCAATATTTTAATATACTATTTGTTACGTTTTATTGATAATTTAATTACCCGGCATCTCCATCTACCATTTAATATTCAAAATTAGTTTTGGTTATTTTACCTTTAAAAATAACCTGGTGGCAGCATTATTAAAAATCTACCTTTTCGGCATTATTCATATTTAAAATTAATAATAAACTATTACGTTTTCTACCTCGTTTACAATTTTAATGAATACGTTGTTTGTTGTAAGCTACATGGGCTGGATTCTAGAATGCCTACCACACTTGAAATAGCAATTTTCTTTTTGCAATGTTTTCTTTTAGCTATAATATGATGGAGAATTATAAAATTCGGGCGCGGAAGCAAATATTTATATCATTTTTTACAAATAGAAAGACAGATTTACCTATTCTTGATGAATACGTTGTATATAGTAAGCTACGTGAGCTGGAATCTAGATTACCTACCACACTTGAAATAGCAATTTTCTTGTTGCAATGTTTTCTTTTAGCTAAAAAATGATGAAGAATTATAAAATTCGGGCGTGTAAGCAAATATTTATATGATTTTTTTACAAAAATAATGCCAGATTTTACCTCTTCTTGAAATAGATATTAATAATATTAATATTCATGCTTTAGGATAGATACTACGGATACTTTTAACATGGGACATGCAAAAGTGACCATAACGTGGTACCAATCAGATAATAAACATTTAATTTTTGTGTGTCATTTTAATGAATACGTTGTATATTGTAAGCAACATGGGCTGGTATCTAGAATACCTACCACTCTTGAAATAGCAATTTTCTTGTTGCAATGTTTTCTTTTAGCTAAAAAATGATGAAGAATTATTAAATTCAGGCGAGGAAGCAAATATTTATAATATTTTTTAAAAAAATTATGTTAGATTTTACCTTTTTTTGATGAATACGTTGTATATTGTAAACTACATGATCTGGATTCTAGAATATCTACCTCACTTGAAATAGCAATTTTTTTGTTGCAATGATTTCTTTTAGCTAAAATATGATAAAGATTTATACAATTCGGGCGCGGAAGGAAATATTTATATGATTTTTCAC
This sequence comes from Stenolophus ochropezus, assembly GCA_035578165.1. Lineage (NCBI taxonomy): Eukaryota > Metazoa > Arthropoda > Insecta > Coleoptera > Carabidae > Stenolophus > Stenolophus ochropezus. Next base: position 370,816 of record JAQOWZ010000072.1, on the reverse strand, counting down.
AAATATAAAGTCAGATATTATCTATTCTTGATGAATACGTTGTATATTGTAAGCTACGTGGGCTGGAATCTAGAATACCTACCACACTTGAAATGGCAATTTTCTTGTTGCAATGTTTTCTTCTAGCTAAAATATGATGAAAAATTATTAAATTCGGGCGTGGAAGCTAATATTTATATTACTTTTTACAAAAATAAAGTCAGATTTTACCTTTTCTTGATGAATATGTTGTATATTGTAAGCTACATGGGCTGGATTCTATATTACCTACCACACTTGAAATAGCAATTTTCTTGTTGCAATGTTTTCTTTTAGCTAAAATATGATGAAGATTAATAAAATTCTGGCGCGGAAGCAAATATTTATATGATTTTTTACAAAAATAAAGTCATATTTTACCTATTCTTGAAATGGATATTTTTGTTAAAACATTCATATTCATGCTTTAGGATCTAGACTATGGATAATTTTTGCATTGGACATGCAAAAGTGACTATAACGTGGTACCAATCAGATAATAAACATTCAATTTTCGGGTGTTATTTTAATGAATAAGTTGTATATTGTAAGCTACATGGGCTGGATTCTAGAATACATACCACACTCCAAATAACAATTATCTTGTTGAAATGTTTTCTTTTAGCTAAAATATGATGAAGAATTATAAAATTCAAGCGCGGAAGCAAATATTTATATGATTTTTTACAAAAATAAAGTAAGATTTTACATATTCTTGAAATGGATATTTTTGTTAAAACATTCATGTTCATGCTTTAGGTTCTATATTATGGATAATTATAGCATTGGACATGCAAAATTGACTATAACGTGGTACCAATCAGATAATAAATATTCAATTTTCGGGTGTCATTTTAATGAATACGTTGTATATTGTAAGCTACATGATCTGGATTCTAGAATACCTACCACACTTAAAATAGCAATTTTCTTGTTGCAATGTTTTCTTTTAGCTAAAATATGATGAAAAATGATAAAATTCGGGCGCGGGAGCAAATATTTATATGATTTTCTACAACAATAAAGTCAGATTTTACCTTATCTTGATGAATACTTTGTATATTGTAAGCTACATGGACTGGATTATAGAATACCTACCACACTTGAAATAGCAATTTTCTTGTTGCAATGTTTTTTTTAGCTAACATATGATGAAGAATTATAAAATTCAGGCGCGGAAGCAAATATTTATATGATTTTTTACAAATATAAAATCAGATTTTACCTATTCTTAAGATGGATATTTTTGTTAAAACATTCATATTCATGCTTTAGGATCTATACTATGGATAATTTTAGCATTGCATATGCAAAAGTGACCATAGCGTGGTACCAATCACATAATAAACATTCAATTTTCGGGTGTCATTTTAATGAATACATTGTATATTGTAAGCTACATGGGCTGGATTCTAGAATAACTACCACACTTGAACTAGCAATTTTCTTGTTGCAATGTTTTCTTTTAGCTATAATATGTTAAATAATTATATAATTCGGGCGCGGAAGGAAATATTTATATGATTTTTTTACAAAAATATGGTCCGATTTTACCTATTCTTAATATGGATATTTTTGTTAAAACATTCCTGTTCATGTTTTAGGATCTAAACTATAGATAATTTTAGTATTGGACATGCAAAAGTGACCATAACGTGGTACCAATCAGAAAATATACATTTAATTTTCGGGTGTCATTTTAATGAATACATTGTATATTGTAAGCTACAATGGCTGGATTCTAGAATACCTACCACACTTGAACTAGCAATTTTCTTGTTGCAATGTTTTCTTTCAGCTATAATATGATAAATAATTATATAATTCGGGCGCGGAAGGAAATATTTATATGATTTTTTTCAACCATAAAGTCAGATTTTACCTATTCTTGACAGGTATATTTTTGTTAAAACATTTATATTCTTGCTTTATGATCTATTTTATAGATGGTTTTAAGCATTGGCCATGCAAAAGTGATCAAAACGAGGTACCAATCAGATAATAAACATTCAATTTTCGGGTGTCATTTTAATGAATACGTTGTATATTGTAAGCTACATGGGCTGGATTCTAAAATACCTACTACACTTAAAATAGCAATTTTCTTCTTGCAATGTTTTCTTTTAGCTAAAATATGATAAAGAATTATAAAATTCGGGCCCGGAAGCAAATATTTATATGATTTTTTACAAAAATAAATTTAGAATTTACCTATTCTTGAAATGGATATTTTTGTTAAAACATTCATATTCTTGCTTTAGGATCTATACTATGGATAGTTTTAGCATTGAACATGCAAAAGTAACCAAAACGTGGTACCAATCAGATAATAAACATTCAATTTTCGGGTGTCATTTTAATGAATACGTTGTATATTGTAAGCTACATGGGCTGGATTCTAGAATACCTACCACACTTGAAATAGCAATTTTCTTGTTGCAATGTTTTCTTTTAGCTAAAATATGGTGAAGAATTATAAAATTTTTTTACAAAAATAAAGTCAGATTTTACCTATTCTTGAAATGGATACTTTTGTTAAAACATTCATATTCTTGCTTTAGGATCTATACTATGGATGGTTTTAAGCATTGGACATTTAAAAGTGACCAAAAATTCGTGCTATTCTTTCCACGGCGTCAGTCAAAAGAAAGGGCTATCGTGAAGGCACTTGAGGAAAACGTATTCTTGGTTTTCGGGGTTCCTCGAGCTGTCATCTCTGATAACGGACAGCAGTTTAGGGCTGGAGGGTACACACGCCTTCTGTCCAAGTATAAGGTGAGGCCGCGATACACGTCTATGTATCACCCACAGGCGAATCTTGTAGAGAGGGTGAATAAGGTTTTAAAAACGATGTTGGTGTCTTATGTGTTGGAGAATCACCGCAAATGGAGCGAGTATTTACCGCAGATAGGTTGTGCTGTACGGACTGCAGTTTATGAGGTCACGGGGGTGACTTCATACTTCGTAAACTTTGGGCGAAACATGCTGCTTTCAGGAGATTGGCACCAGGCAGCCGACGACGAAATCGTGGAGCCCGTGGACCGTGAGAAGCAGTTGGAGCGGTCGTTTTGTTTTGCACAGTTGTACAAGGACATCCGCAAACGGCTACAAGCCTCATACGTCAAGTCGAAATCTCGCTACGATCTGAGGCATCGCGACGTAAGCTTGTACCCGAATCAACTCGTTTGGCGTAAGAATTACGTTTTGTCGGATGCGTCGAAATATTACACAGCGAAGCTTGCGCCAAAATATCTCAGTGGTGCATAAACCTCAACCGACACTTACGTTCTGAAGGACATGAAGGGTACCGTGCTTCATGGAAGTTGGAACGACAAGGATTTGAAGGCAACCCCTGAGTCTGTTGATCTTAATGACGACTTGAATTGCGTGTCTCGGTAGGAATTTAGTTTCTGGCGATGTTTATTTTTATTTATTTTTTTGTCAAGGTGTATTATCTTCTTTTTCTTTATCTCTGGTCTTCCCACGTATCGGAAATTTTGAGAAAATTTCCTGGTGTGGTGAGGGAGGAGTTGTTACGGTTTCAAATTTATTGCAGGCAGACAACCCTTCCAACATAGACGCACTGTCCTTAGATGCGCGCTCTTTACACCTTGTTGTGATTTTGCAAGTTGCGTTCTGTTAATTATTCGTTTCGTTGCGAGGCACTCTCCATTGAACTTTTGAAGTTGATGGTCATAAATTTGGTGTGGGAACCCATTGTGGTGTTTTTGGAGTTAAACAAAGTTTTTTTAGATATTTTGTTGACCAGTCAATTGTGTGGAATTTATCCGTCGGGAGTATCCCGGATTGTATCTCAAAAGATTGGATTGAGAATCACTACAGCCGCCCTATATCTCAGGTAAAACCAATTCAGTTAGTTATCGTTTAGTGTCTTCATAATTACAGTGTGTCTTTACTCAATTTAAATTTACTTTTCTGTACCTGTCGTAAATTTATTAACCATGCGTTTCCTCACTAACGTATTTCTGCCAGTGGGCTGCGTTCACGCCGGATGTCCATTCATGGAATCCGTATTGAATTAAGATCCTTTTGTAGGCTGTTTTGTTATTACTTGGATCAAGATAGTTGCGAGGACAATTCCGCCATCCCATCGTTTGAGGCGAAATTCCATTCGTCATCCAAATTCAGTCTACCCAACCACGTTTAATGGAATTGGTTGTTGGAACTTTTCAACGACTCTGCAGTTTTGGATGGTCATCGCACTATCAGATAAGCGATTATATTCGATTACTCAGAATTTATTGTGACAGTTTATTTGAATATTTATTTATGTTATGTATATGTACTCGATCTACGTTATTCTAACGTTCACGTAGTCTAAATAATTTGTTGCATTGTTGTAAAGTCTGATCTCGCATTGTGTTTTGCATTTTTATTCTACTGCCATACTGTTTTACATTTAATTATTCGGGTAGGGCGTTGTGCAAGTAGTTAGTGTTTAGGACTAGCTTAGCGTTCTTTCTAGTACTTAAGCGCTCGCATTGTTATCACGTTGATACCATCGAGATCGCGTTGCGTGTATGTTGCGCTACTTATATTTCAGTAGAAACTGAAGTAGGCTAATGAAATTATTTTTAAACAAAATTGGAATCAAGTATCTGGATGAGAACAATTTTGTAGTGTGAATGAAGACGATTTATTGTAATGTCAAAAATATTATATATATATATATATATATATATATATATATATATATATATATATATAAAAGAGTGATAAAAAATGTGTTTTCACACAACTATGGGCAGTATAATTAATATACAATTTTTCTTTCATGGCTATGTTCAGGATGTACTTAGATCAGGACTAATCCATTTAAAGACAATGTATTATAGTATTACTATTTATTAATGAGAATCCAGGGCGTTAATACATGCATTATAAACATTTCACATTCCTTGACCTGATATCGGCGTCCTCTTGTTCTCTCTCCATCAGCGTCGGGTCGGACCATTAGGACCCGTTCCCCTAAGTTGTACAAAATACACATTGTCATTCTAGTTACAACAATTGTCATAACCATGCACATGAACTCATGATATAGAAAGGAGGTGTGACAGGTAACCCCAAGTCCTAGACTTGGGCAGGTACTCTGCGAGTAATGAACGCTAATTGTATCTACACTCATTACTATATCATCACAGCAGCATGGGCCAGTCAAGCCTAGGTTACCTGGCGTGTTCACTCCCCGGGCACGGCCCGCGGGAGGAGGGACCTCCAGTACTTAGCCCAGACTCCATAATGAATGCGACCTAGTACCATGTGATTACCAATACCCACTGTTTGCACACATGAGTACTGTAACCACCTGCAGAGTCCCACGACTCTGCCGGAGAGACTTACAACCACGGAAGTCCTCGACTTCCTAACACACGTAGATCCTCGATCTACTAATGAATCCTCGATTCATAAACCAGCGCTGCAGACGCTCATGTGAGTCTCTCTCTCTCCGTAAGTCTCTCCCTGTGGGCTCCTCACCCACATGGGTTCCATACCCATTCTGTTAGTAGGTTCGAGGGCGTCCTAGACACCCACCAGGTAGGGGAAGGTATTCTCTACGTTTGCGGCCACAAACAAATAGTACATCTTGATACATTTACACCATGCATAATAAATACCCAAACAGTGAATATAATATGTTAACCATTCAGTAATTCATCCATGAACAACAATACCTATAACTAGAATAACCGTGAGTTACCACTCACCTTTAATTACTTCTTTACTCATTGACATCAGGTCACAAGGCACAGTCTTGAGTTCACTTATCACTGCGTAACAACCACACTATTTGACGCGCACCGGCTAACTAACCCCCGGGCCAGCGAATGTTTATGTTTACAAGCGTCTTTAGTGTCTTTCTCAAGTGGTTTGTATCAGTGGTTCTAAATAAGTTGGACTAAGCCAAAATCCGCGTCTTACATATATAGTAATAATAATAATAATAATAAAATATAAAATGTATCTTAATTTGAATAAAATAATATAACAATTGGAAGCAGAGCGTAGTTAGAGTGGTGAGAGCAGTGAAAAAAAGATACAGGAAGAATAGAAAATAAAATATAGAAGATCACAGTATAAAGAAGAACGAAAAGAGAAATAGAAAAATATAAAAGACTAATAATGGATATGATAAAAATAGAACAATTAAATAATAATAATTACTCAATATGGAATATAAAAATGGAAGCATTGCTAGACACCAAGGGTTTGTATGATGAAATGTTACTGGAGGAAGAACCTACAATAAATGAAGCAGATGGAGAAACTATAATAAAACATACTGAATGGAAAAAGAAAAATAAAGAAGCTTACAGTTACATAATATTGAATTTATCTGCAGAATTGGCCATAGCATTTAAAGGAATGAAGAAAGCTAAACAATTGTGGGAAGCAATTAAAGAGAGATTTGAAGGGGCTAGAGAAGAAAAAACTATTGATTTAATGCTTGAACTCGCAAAAATTATAATAAAAGATAAAGAAAATATTGAAGACTATTTGACAAGAGCTCAAGGTTTGTCCAGAAAAATAATAGATTTTGGAAAAGCAGTGTGAGAAAGAGAACTAGTTAGATATATAGTAGAGGGTTTACCGCAAAGTTATAATACATTAGCTACATCTTTATCAGTGAGTAGAGGAATAAGTTTTACAGAATTGAGACATTCATTATTAAATTTTGAAACAAAAATAAAAATGAAGAAAATGACCGATATTAGTGCATACCGAACGAAATTAAATCAAAAGAAAATAAAAAGATATATTGTAGAAAACCAGGACACATATCAAAATATTGTTGAGAAAGAAAAAATAAAGAATTAAATAATAAAAATTTCGGCACAAGAAAAACATTTACTGCATATAAGAAAGAAAAAGCAAACATTACCGAAGAAAATAAATCAAACGAAAACGAATTTGCACTAACTGTTTGTACTGAGAATGAAGATGAGGATGAGCAATGGTTCCTAGATTCGGCATGCACATCACACATGACATCATCAGAAGAATGGATGGAAGAAATTATTGCAGAAGATAAACAAATAAATGTAGCAGAAAATGGGCGCAGTATAGAAGCCGTGTCAAGAGGTATAATTAAGGCAAATACAGAAAACAATAAAGTAAGATTAGAAAATGTTTTGTATGTTCCAAAATTAAGAGATAATTTATTATCAATACCAAGTTTAGTAAAAAAGGGAAATTCTGTTACGTTAAATAGTGAAGGGGCATTTATATATGCAAACGATGGGTCATTGATATGCAAAGGAAAATTTTCTGAAAATATGTTCAGGATTCATTTATATAAAAATGAAGACAAGGAAGAAAACAAGGAAGACTGTTTTCAAATTTTAGAAAATACTAGTGAAATTTGGCACAAAAGATTAGGTCATATAAATGACGAATACTTGAAACAGATAGAAAAAAAGCAGCTTATTAGAAATATAAGTAAATTGAAAGGAAAATTAAATTTATATAGTTCTTGCGTTATTGGCAAAATGGCAAGAAATAGGTATGTAGAAACTTACGGTGATACAACATCAAGACCACTGGAGAGAGTACATATTGACATTTGCGGACCAATGAGGACTTCGATGATTGAAGGCAAGAAATATATACTTTTGGTCGTAGACGAATACTCAAGATATTTCTCTATCGAACTATTAGAAAATAAAGTCGAAACAACAAGAAAATTAATGGATATAATCGAATAAATAGAAAATCAACAAAGATCGAGGGTAAAAATTATAAGAACCGATAACGGAAGAGAGTTCATCAATGAATTATTGATAAACTATTTAAAACATAAAGGGATAAAACACGAAAATACAATTTATTATTCTCCAAGAAGTAATGGAATTGCTGAGAGAGGAAAATGAACATTGTTGGATAAAACAAGAAGTTTATTGGCCGATGGAAATTTACTTGCAAGATTTTGGGGAGAAGCACTTGTTACAGCTACATATCTGCATAACATAACACCTACAAACAGTAAACAGTTTAAAACACCATACAAATTACGGAAAGGGAAAGTAACATCTGTTAAACATCTGCGTATTTATGGATGTTTAGCATATTATAAAATAAACAAACCGTCAAGATCAAAATTGGAGCCAAGAGCGAAAAAGGGTAAATTTAGAGATTACGTGGTAAATGCTACAAAAGAAGAAGAACCGAATTCATTCGAAGCTGAGTTAGAATCATCATATAAAAACGAATGGAAGAAAACCATGGATAAAGAAATAGATAACATGGTACAATATAATGTATAGGAAAAAATAAAACGACCTGAGAAAGTAATTAAATGTAAGAAGAAAGAAATAAACTTATGGAACAATTAGGAATACTAAAAAAAATATTTAATTAAAGGGGGGAATTAAAGTAGGTTAATGAAATTATTTTTAAAGAAAATTGGAATCAAGTATCTGGATGAGAACAAGTTTGTAGTGTAAATGAAGACGATTTATTGTAATGTCAAAAATATTATATATGTGTAATAAAATATAAAATGTATCTTAATTTGAATAAAATTATATAACAGAAACATATATCTCGAATCGCAGTCCTCATTACTATCTTATACCGTCCCCACCCCCTAGACCGTGCTCCGAAGTAATTCAGATCTTATTCGGCACTGTGCGATCAGATTCTCATACTTTTACGAATTTGTAACAACACTTGTTTCAAGTTTACCACGATAACAATTTTTACTGTAATGTCATTATTATTTTAATATAGTCATTAGTTAGGACTAACTTTTCTTTTGAATGTGCCTGCGTCGTTCCCTCTCCCGTGATCGGTTTACTGTTCAACCTATTTTGTTGAACCTACGGCTCTTGATCAGTTGGCGCCCACACATTATTTTCTACAGGTTTTAAAGTCGTACCTTTCTTGAATACCTAATACCCACCCCCGTATTCACTGTAACTCGCCGCGGTTCAACCGGCCTTGCACGGGATCGCCCTCCAGGGACGTAGCAAAACATTCATATTCTTGCTTTAGGATCTATACTATGGATAATTTTAGCATTGGACATGCAGAAGTGACCAAAACGTGGTACCAATCAGATAATAAACATTCAATTTTCGGGTGTCATTTTAATAAATACGTGGTATATTGTAAGCTACATGGGCTGGATTCTAGAATACCTACCACACTTGAAATAGCATTTTTCTTGTTGCAATGTTTTCTTTTAGCTAAAATATAATAAAGAATTATGAAATTCGGGCGCGGAAGCAAATATTTATATGATTTGTTACAAAAATAAAGTCAGATTTTACTTAATTTGAAATGGATATTTTTGTTAAAACCTTCATATTCATGCTTTAGGATCTATACTATGGATGGTTTTAGCATTAGACATGCAAAAGTGACCAAAACGTGGTACCAATCAGATAATAAACGTTCACTATTCAAGTGTTATTTTAATGAATATGTTGTGTATTTTAAGCTACATGGGCTGGATTCTAGAATATCTACCACACTTGAAATAGCAATTTTCTTGTTCAAATGTTTTCTTTTAGCTAAAATATGATGAAGAATTATAAAATTCGGGCGCGGAAGATAATATTTTTAAGATTTTTACAAAAATAAATCAGCTTTTACCTATTCTTGAAATGGATATATTTGTTAAAACATTCATATTAATGCATTAGAATCTATACTATGGATGGTTTTAGCATTGGACATGCAAAAGTGACCAAAACGTGGTACCAATCAGATAATAAACATTCAATTTTCGTGTGTCATTTTAATGAATACGTTGTATATTGTAAGCTACATGGGCTGGATTTTACCTTTTCTTGAAATGGATATACACACACTTGAAATAGCAATTTTCTTGTTGCAATGTTTTCTTTTAGCTAAAATATGATGAAGAATTATAATATTCGGGCGCGGAAGCAAATATTTATTTAAATTTTTACAAAAATAAAGTCAGATTTTACCTATTCTTGAAATTGATATTTTTGTTAAAACATTTATATTCATGCTTTAGGTTCTATACTATAGATGGTTTTAAGCATTGGACATTCAAAAGTGACCAAAACGTGGTACCAATCAGATAATAAACATTTAATTTTCGGGTGTCATTTTAATGAATACGATGTATATCGTAAGCTACATGGGCTGGATTTTACCTATTCTTGAAATAGATGTTTTTGTTAAACCATTTATATTCATACTTTAGGTTCTATACTATGGATAATTTAAACATTGGACATTCAAAAGTGACCAAAACGTGGTACCAATCAGATAATAAACATTTAATTTTCGGGTGTCATTTTAATGAATACGTTGTATATTGTAAGCTACATGGGCTGGATTCTAGAACACCTGCCACACTTGAAATAGCAATTTTCTTAATGAAATGATTTATTTTAGCTAAAATATAATGAAGCATTATAAAATTCAGGCGCGGAAGCAAATTTTCATATGATTTTTTACAAAAATAAAGTCAGATTTTATCTATTCTTGAAATGGATATTTTTGTTAAAACATTCATATTCATGCTTTAGGATCTATACTATGGATGGTTTTAGCATTAAACATGCAAAAGTGATCAAAAAATTGTACCCATCAGATAATAAACATTCAATTTTCTGGTTGCATTTTATTGAATACGTTGTATATTGTAAGCTACCACACTTGCAATAACAATTTTCTTGTTGCAATGTTTTCTTTTAGCAAAAATATGATAAAGAATTATAAAATTCGGGCGCGAAAACAAATATTTATATGATTTTTTACAAAAATAATGTCAGATTTTACCTGTTCTTAAAATGGATATTTTTATTAAAACATTCATATTCATGCTTTAGGATCTATACCATGGATGTTTTTAGCATTGGACATGCAAAAGTGACCAATACGTGGTACCAGTCAGATAATAAACATTTAATTTTCGGATGTCATTTTAATGAATACGTTGTATTTTGTAAGCTACATGGGCTGGATTCTAGAATACTCACCACACTTGAAATAACAATTTTCTTGTTGCAATGTTTTCTTTTAGCTAAAATATGATGAAGAATTATAAAATTCGGGCACGGAAGCAAATATTTATATATTTTTTTACAAAAGTAAAGTCAGATTTTACCTATTCTTGAAATGGATATTTTTGTTAAAACATTCATATTCATGCTTTAGGTTCTATACTGTAACGGATGTGAGTTCAATTAGCAAAAATTGTTATTGTAGGTGGTTGATTGAACTTGCTATTCGCTGCAGAGTGCTGGCACGTGGCTGGGTGGCTTTCGCCGTTCGACATTCGATAAGTTGGCAAAAACGGTGGAATACTCCCAAGCGATATGTCAGCAAAAATTTGCGATCATTCTCACATCGGGTGTCGCAAATCACGGTTGTGGTTAGGATATTTATTAGTAGTAATTTAATTTCAGTGAAATTGTTCATTTAGCTTACATTAAAAATTATTTTTAGTATTTAAGTTATTGCAAATCTGACTTTATGATTTTTGATTTTTAATTTTTATAAAAATTATTAAACGTCGAAGCTTAAAGAGTGGTGTCTTTTGAAGTGCTCATTTTCACCTTCCACCCGCACCTACCCAGAGTACAGCATTAACGAAGGACGGCAGTGAACTGGTAAGTATAAACTTACATTCTTTGAATAGTCCTGCATAATTCAGTACGTCAACGAGGGCTTGTACTTCACTGCACAACCCTTCTGTTATAACTGGCGCTGCGGACAGGATCTAGTTAAATAGAACTAGATTATTACAGACCGACTGAATTATAATAATTTAACGCTTAATTAACGAAAATGGGCCAGAACGATATTGTACCGGTAACAACCACTATAACCACGACAGTAGCACCCTCGACCGTTTCAGCGAGTACAAGTATTACCACCATCGTTTCACCGATTGAGAATCCGACCGCTCCTCCTCACACGTTCATCGCAGTGCCATTTGCCAACCAATTCTATCAGTATCCCCCGCCTAACGTTCAACGATTTTCGGCAGGTCCAAGCTACCAACCGTTCTCTTACCATATGGCAAATTATTTTAATAATGTCAAAGAAATGCCCATTCCATCCGCAGACCACCCTTCACACGCTAGTTCACCACCTGTCACTACAGTATTTAATGATCCTTCTTCAATATCCGCTCTTAAAACCATTAAAACGTATTCCGGTGGCTCAGAGTTAAAAGCATTTTTAGATAACGTAGCAACAGTTGCAGAGTGTTACAAATGCAACAACAATCAAATTGTAACCGCAATCAAACTGAAACTTAGAGGTGACGCGCAACACTGTTTTTACTCCTTGCCGGGTGACAAGCGTCCGAGTACGATCTCAGAAATGCGCGAATGGTTAATTAGTTTATTTGGGAAAAATGTAGATCACGCTGTGGCCGAAAGAGAATTTTCAAAATTATACCGCCAAAAAGACGAATCGTTAAGCAAATTCGCATTAAGGTTAGAGATTGCAGCAGCAAAATTGTATCCAAATTCTGGGGGTAATAATATGCTAAGTTTGCGGAACAGAATAAAACGCAAAACTCTAATGATGACACAATTTCTTGAGGATCTTGATACACGACTAGCAAATGAAGTATGTCGCATACAGCATTGCAAAACAGTAGAAGAAGCTCTGCCCATTGCTGAGCATTGTAAAGAAGTACTTGCTTGTATGTTTCGGGAAACGAAAGCAGACGCCCATAAATCGCACTTTCGTACGTTGGCTAAAAATTCGGACACTCCTTCTGCCTAGAAATACCGTAACCGTACGTAATAATAAGAAAAGTTCAAAATCAGAAACTTCAGGCATAGACCAGCGTTATTTAGCTATGAAAGGTCGTTGCTTTAACTGCGGCAGTGTAGATCACATTTCAAAGAAATGTCTGAAGCAAAAACAGATATGCTATAACTGTGTAGTGGTTGGGCATCGTGCAGATTCTTCAGCGTGTCCTTTAAACTTAAAGGCTGTCTCGACGACGACCCAACGTCAGACAGATTAAGTATTAAAGTATGCTTAGTTTCACGGGTCACCAAATAAGACCGAGATAGAACAAAGTTAGTAATTTTAAAGAGAGCTGATCGAAATTACACATTTTTAGTTGATTCAGGAGCCGTTGTTTCATTACTAAAACGCAAAGTAGTCGCTGAAAATAAATGGTTAATATTACCATCACAGGATGTTTTAGTAGATGTTTCAGGTAATCAGTTGAGTAGTGACGGAGTCGTCAATGTTGAAATTAATAATGATTCTGAAAAAATAAGGCATCGCTTTATAGTATGTCCGGACGATCTCTTTTTACCATCAGATGGACTGATCGGAGTAGAATTTTTAATTCAGCGTAACGTAGTTATCGATTTTGGTAAGAACATTTTTAAATTTAATTGTAAAGTTCTATCTATGTCAGAAATCAATAGGAACAATAGAGATGCAGACAATAGCATAATTACAATTTATGCTAAAGTAGAAGGCAGCGAATGTGCCAATAGTAGGGACAACTGTTCGAATCAGTTAGAAAATGTTATAGGCGTAGATATCACGAATTCCAAAATTCAAAGTAGTAGTACGGATTGTGTAACGGAGCACAATCAAATAAACATTTGTAGTGATTTAGTATCGATAGTTTCTGTGATCGCCCAGACCGAAAAAGATAACATACCTATTAAACCACATTTGACCGAACCCATTATAATTAATAATAATACGCGCGTTAACATTCAGAAATTTTAATGTAGTAATTTGAAAAGATTTGTCGCACGTTCAAAGTATCATGTAGCAATACCAGCGCGGCACACAGCTGTGAGTGAAATAATGCTGAACACGCGAATTCAAGACGCGACGTACGTACTTGAACCCACAGAGGTTGATATACCGGATGTTTTAGTAGCACGTACTGTTTTTCGTAAAGAACAAAATTCAAAATTATTTGTAAATATTATAAACACAGGTCCGACCGAATTTAAGTTGTCAGCCCGAATACCATTAGATATAGCAGTGGTGGCAGTAGAAGAAAAAGAGAATGATGTCGAAAATTATCGAAGCGTAAATGTTGAGAGCGGAGGTCAGCCTCATAAGTTTAATTTAGACCATTTACCGATCAGCGAACGAAATAAATTCCAATCCTTTTTAAACGAATATGCTGATATCTTAAATTAAAAGACACACCATTAAGTAAGACATCTCTGGTGACACACCATATACCCACGAGCACTGAGATACCGGTCACTAGAGCTCCTTATCGTGTACCATTCAGTCGTCGCCAAGTCATGAAAGATTTAATTGATGAAATGTTAGAAAATAAAATCATACAACCTTCTATTAGTCCATATTCCGCCCCTGTAGTTTTAGTAGAAAAGAAATCGATTGAGGGTGAAATTTCATTTAGATTTTGCATTGATTACCGCGAATTAAATACAATAACTAAACGAGATTATTTCCCTATTCCAAATTTACAAGATACTTTGGATCAATTAGGTAATGCTTCTCGTTTTATTACTCTCGATTTAACTAAAGGCTATTGGCAAGTAGAAATGGATCCGAGAGATAGAGAAAAAACCGCGTTCTCTATTCCTTGGGGCCATTACGAATGTAACACAATGCCTTTCGGTTTGATAAATAGCCCGAGTACATGGCAGCGACTGATGTACACAGTGTTATCAGGTTTGACGGTGACCCAACGCTTTGTCTATTTGGATGATACCATTTGTTTTAGCGCAGATAATTTAGATGAACATATCAAGAGATTAAAATTAATTTTTGATCGGCTACGAGAAGCAAATTTAATTCTGAATCCAGCAAAATGCAAATTTATGCTCGATGAAACCAAGTACCTGGGTCACATAGTGAGTAAAGACGGCGTGAAACCTGATTCGGAAAAGATAAGAGTAGTGAAGGAGTGCCCAGTACCTCGTGACGTCACGGAAGTCAGAGCATTTCTTGGGTTAGTGGGTTTTTACGGTCGATTTATTCCAAATTTTGCGAGAGTAGCCTTTCCACTCAAAACTTTGACGAAAAAGAATGCTAGATTTGTATGGTCCGATGAGGCGGAAGGGGCGTTTATCCACCTTAGAAATTTATTAACGCAGTCACCGATATTAAAATTTTTAACAAACCTTTTATCTTATGTCCGGATGCATCTGCTTTTGCAATTGGAGTAGTTTTAAGCCAAGAGCATGATGGACATGAAATGCCGGTTGCGTATGCGAGTCGTCAGCTTAAGCCCGCCGAGCGAAGTTATTGCACAACGGAAAGAGAGTGTTTAGCGTCAGTATGGGGAATAAAACCTTTTCGATGTTATTTGTGTGGTCAAAAATTCATTGTTTATACCAATCATCAACCTCAGAAATGGTTGATGAAAACATCAGAGAAAACAAATCGTTTAATTAGATGGTCATTATTACTTTCGGAACATGACTTTGAAATTCATTATCGTCCGGGAGATAAACATACTAACGCCGACGCACTTTCACGCATTAAGCCTGTACAAATCTTATATCGTACTAATTATGATCCGATGATATGGGATAGAGACGCTATCAAAATGGCCCAACGGGAAGATAATCAAATAAAAGGTATCACTGAAAACGTTTCAGTCTGTAACACGACCGTTTGAGCAGATAGCAATGGATATTGTTGGTCCTCTTGTAACCACTAGCGCTGGAAATAAATATATTCTAACGGTACAAGATGCAGCTACACGTTATCTAGAAGCATTTCCCCTAAAAGACCAGACCTCTATAATGGTGGCGAAAACGTTTGTCAAGGGTATTATCTTAAGACATGGTACGCCCAGACAATTACTGACCGACTTAGGGACCAATTTCGTCTTAAAACTGATGAAAGAAATTTGTAACGTACTAAAAATCGAACGTTTGCATACTACCGCTTTCCACCCGCAAACAAACGCAAGTCTCGAGTCAAGTCATCGAACGTTAAAAGATATGCTCTCACATTATATCAATGAGCAGCATACAGATTAGGATGAATTGTAATTTACATTACACAAGTATATTTTTGTTACAATGCTTAGCTGGTATTTACCGTAGGTGCACGAAACCACGTTCTTGTGAAAAATAAAATTATTAAATTACTCTACATTTAGTATCTGCATTTATAAAATAGCTTTACATATGTTTGATTTGTGAGTTTATAAAACATCACGATTTGATTTTTAACTGTATTGTTACAATTATCGACAAATGTATTTACAACACATTAATAATGTATAAAATGACTTTCACTCCCTGAGGAAGACCCATGTGGGGTCGAAACCGGTAGGAGAGGAAATAAAATTTTATCCCATTTACTGAATTCCAGTAGTTTTCTTTCCTTTCATTTTTCTTAATGTATGGAAGGGATATCGAACTACCTTTCGATGACCTCTTGAGACCTATTCGCACTAGATACGATACGGACTCTAACTATGAAGCAGAATTCTTACAATGTTTAAAGTTAGCTCACTCTAAAGCGAGAGAACAGCTTAACAAGAACATTGACCGTGTCCACCGTAATAAGCAAACGGCTAGTGTCAAGTTTCAAATGGGAGACCGTGTATATCTGTTTACACCAACAGTCAAGGTCGACACTAGCGCTAAGTTAGCTAAGAAATGGTCAGGTCCGTATCGTATCATTGACATGCGAGAAGTGAATGCGGTAATTAAAGAAATTTTCAGACGGAAACAAATGACGGTGCACGTGAATCGATTAAAACCTTGTTATTTAAAGACCGATGACTTAAAACTTGTCGATACGTCAGAGCCAATTGAGTCGACCACTGAAATTGCAGATACGGATGGTTTTAAACCTATTAACCCTTGGTCTTCTCAACCGATTATCCCGCAGGATTTCTTAGAGTCAACCTGCAGTAGTACTAATGATAGTTTATTTACAGAGAGTAGAGCCAATACAACTTTACAGTCTTCTAGTGGTAGCCATAATCAATCACACAATAGAAGTCGTTTGTCAAATGCTAAAACCATCCATAGTATAGATCCTAAAGCATGAATAGGAATGTTTTAACAAAAATATCCATTTCAAGAATATGTAAATTCTGACTTTATTTCTGTAAAAAATTATATAAATATTTGCTTCCGCGCCTGAATTTTATATTTCTTCATCATATTTTAGCTAAAAGACAACATTGCAAAAAGAAAATTGCTATTTCAGTGTAGTAGGTACTCTGGAATCCAGCCCATGTAGCTTATAATATACAACGTATTCATTAAAATGACACCCAAAAATTGAATGTTTATTATCTGATTGGTACCACGACTTGTTCACTTTTGCATGTCCAATGCTTAAAACCATCCATAGTATAGATCCTAAACCATGAATATATTTGTTTTAACAAAAATATCCATTTCAAGAATAGGTAAAATCTGACTTTATTTTTGTAAAAAATCTTATAAATATTTGCTTCTGTGCCCGAATTTTATAATTCTAAAATCATATAAATATTTGATTCCGCGCCCGAATTTAATAATTTTTCATCATATTTTAGCTAAAAGAAAACATTAAAACAACAAAATTGCTATTTCAAGTGTGATAGCTTACAATATACAACGTATTCATTCAAATGACACCCGAAAATTGAATGTTTATTATCTGATTGGTACCACGTTTTAGTCACTTTTGCATGACCAATGCTTAAATTAATCCATAGTATAGATCCTAAAGCATGAATATGAACGTTTTAACAAAAATATCTATTTCAAGAATAGGTAAAATCTGACTTTATTTTTGTAAAAAATCATATAAATATTTGCTTCCGCGCCCAAATTTTATAATTCTTTATCATATTTTAGCTAAAAGAGAACATTGCAACAAGAAAATTGCTATTTCAAGTGTGGTAGGTATTCTAGAATCTAGCCCATGTAGCGTACAATACACAACGTATTCATTAAAATGACACCCGAAAATTGAATGTTTATTACCTGATTGGTACCACGTTTTAGTCACTTTTGCATGTCCAATGCTTAAATTCATCCATAGTATAGATTCTAAAGCATGAATATGAACGTTTTAACAAAAATATCCATTTGAGAATAGATAAAACCTGACCATATTTTTGTAAAAAATCATATAAATATTTGCTTCCTCATCCGAATTTTATAATTCTTCATCATTTTTCAGCTAAATGAAAACATTGCAACAAGAAAATTGCTATTTCAAGTTTGGTATGTATACTAGAATCCAGCCCATGTAGCTTACAATATACAACGTATACATTAAAATGACATCAGAAAATTGAATGTTTATTATCTGATTGATACCACGTTTTGGTCAATTTGCATGTCCAATGCTAAAAACATCCATAGTATAGATCCTAAAGCATGAATTTTAATGATTTAACAAAAATATCCATTTCAAGAATAGGTAAAATCTGACTTTATTTTTGTAAAAAATCATATAAATATTTGCTTCCGCGCCTGAATTTTATAATTCTTCTTCATAATTTAGTCAAAAGACAACATTGCAACAAGAAAATTGCTATTTCAGTGTAGTAGGTACTTTAGAATCCTGCCCATGTAGCTTACAATATATAACGTATTCATTAAAATGACACCGGAAAAAAAAATGTTTATTATCTGATTGGTACCACGATTTGGTCACTTTTGCTTGTCCAATGCGAAACCCATCCATAGTATAGATCCTAAAGCATGAATATTAATGTTTTAACAAAAATATCCATTTCAAGAATAGGTAAAATCTGACTTTATTTTTGTAAAAAAACATATAAATATTTGCTTCCGCGCCTGAATTTTATAATTCTTCATCATATTTTAGCTAAAAGAAAACATTGCAACAAGAAAATTGCTATTTCAAGTGTGGTAGCTTACAATATACAACGTATTCATTCAAATTACACCCGAAAATAGAATATTTATTATCGGACTGGTTCCACGTTTTAGTCACTTTTGCATGTCCAATGCTTAAATTTATCCATTGTATAGATCCTAAAGCATGAATATGAACGTTTTTACAAAAATATCTACTTCAAGAATAGGTAAAATCTGACTTTATTTTTGTAAAAAATCAAATAAATATTTACTTCCGCGCCCGAATTTTATAATTCTTCATGATATTTTAGCTAAAAGAAAACATTGCAACAAGAAAATTGCTATTTCAAGTTTCGAAGGTATACTAGAATCCAGCCCATGTAGCTTACAATATACAACGTATACATTAAAACGACACCCGAAAATTGAATGTTTATTATCTGATTGATACCACGTTTTGGTCTCTTTTGCATGTACAATGCTAAAAACACCCATATTATAGATCCTAAAGCATGAATATTAATGTTTTAACAAAAATTTCCATTTCAAGAATAGGTAAAATCAGACTTTATTTTTGTAAAAAATCATATAAATATTTGCTTGCGCGCCCGAATTTTATAATTCTTTATCATATTTAAGCTAAAAGAAAACATTGCAACAAGAAAATTGCTATTTCAAGTGTGGTAGCTTACAATATACAACGTATTCATGCAAATGACACCCGAAAATTTAATGGTTATTATCTGATTGGTACCACGTTTTAGGCACTTTTGCATGTCCAATGCTTAAATTCATCCATAGTATAGATCCTAATATATGAATATGAACGTTTTAACAAAAATATCTATTTTAAGAATAGGTAAAATCTGACTATATTTTTGTAAAAAATCATATAAATATTTCCTTCCTTGCCCGAATTTTATAATTCTTCATCATTTTTTAGCTAAAAGAAAACATTGCAACAAGAAAATTGCTATTTCAAGTTTGGTAGGTATTCTAGAATCCAGCCCATGTAGCTTACAATATACAACATATACATTAAAATGACACCAGAAAATTGAATGTTTATTATCTGATTAGTACCACGTTTTGGTCACTTTTGCATGTCCAATGCTAAAACCATACATATTATACATCCTAAAGCATGAAAGTGAATGTTTTAACATAAATATTTATTTCAAGGATAGGTAAAATCTGACTTTATTTTTGTAAAAACTAATATATTTATTTGCTTCCGCGCCCGAATTTTATAATTCATTATCATATTTTGGCTAAAAGAAAACATTGCAACAAGAAAATTGCTATTGTAAGTGTGGTAGATATTCTAGAATCCAGTTCATGTAGCTTACAATATACAACGTATTCATTAAAATGACACCCGAAATTGAATGTTTATTATCTGATTGGTACCACGTTTTAGTCTCTTTTGCATAGCCAATGCTGAAAACCATCCATAGTATAGATCCTAAAGCATGAATATAAATGTTTTAACAAAAATATCCATTTCAAGAATAGGTAAAATCTGACATTATTTTTGTAAAAAATCATATAAATATTTGCTTCCGCGCCCGAATATTATAATTATTCATCATATTTTAGCTAAAAAAAATCATTGCAACAAAAAAATTTCTATTTCAAGTGTGGTAGCTTACAATATACAACGTATTCACTAAAATGACACCCGATAATTGATTGTTTAATATCTGAGTGGTACCACGTTTTAGTCACTTTTGCATGTCCAATGCTTAAAACCATCTATAGTATAGATACGAAAGCATGAATATGATTGTTTTAACAAATATATCCATTTCAAGAATAGGTAAAATCTGACGTTATTCTTGTAAAAAATCATATAAACATTAGCTTCCGCGCCCGAGTTTTATAATTCTTCATCATATTTTAGCTAAAAGAAAACATTGCAACAAGAAAATTCCTATTTCAAGTCTGGTAGGTATTCTAGAATCGAGCTCATGTAGCTTACAATATACAACGTATTCATTAAAATGACCCCCGTAAATTGAATGGTTATTATTTGATTGGTACCACGTTTTGGTCACTTTTGCATGTTCAATGCCTAAAACTATCCATAGTATAGGTCCTAAAGCATGAATATGAATGTTTTAACAAAAATATCCATTTCATGAATAGGTAAAATCTGACTTTATATTTGTAAAAAATCATATAAATATTTTCTTTCGCGCCCGAATTTTATAATTCTTTGTTATATTTTAGCTAAAAAAAAACATTGCAACAAGAAAATTGCTATTTCAAGTGTGGTAGGTATTCTAATATCCAGCTCATGTAGCTTACAATATACAACGTATTCATTAAAATGACACCCGAAAATTGAATGTTTATTATCTAATTGGTACCACGTCTTGGTCACTTTCGCATGTCCAGTGCTAAAACCATCTATAGTATAGATCCTAAAGCAAGAATATGAATGTTGTAACAAAAATATCCATTTCAAGAATAGGTAAAATTCAACTTTATTTTTGTAAAAAAACATATAAATGTTTCCTTCCGCGTCTGAATTTTATAATTCTTCATCATATTTTAGCTAAAAGAAAACATTGCAACAACAAAATTGCTACTTCAAGTATGGTAGGTATTCTAGAATCCAGCCCATGTAGCTTACAATATACAACGTATTCATTAAAATAACACCCAAAAATTTAATGTTTATTATCTGACTGATACTACATTTTGGTCACTTTGCATGTCCAATGCTTAAAACCACCCATAGTATAGATCCTAAAGCATGAATATTAATGTTTTAACAAAAATAGCCATTTCAAGAAAAGGTAAAATCTGACTTTATTTTCGTAAAAAATTATATAAATATAGCTCCCGCGCCCGAATTCTATAATTCTTCATCATCCTATATACTAAACGATTAGATTCACTATATATCTATATATCTATATATCTATCTATAGATTCATCACGAGCATCAAGTAACTTTTGTAATCGCCTACAGCCTGAACCATGCAAGTGATAATTTTTTTTCAATATGTGGGGGCTAATGAGATCTGGTGCCTTTTGGGTGTCTCATATTTTTACTATTAGTAGTTTTCGTGTAAAAAATTAAAAGTTTGCATAAATGCTGCCTTGAAACAATGGTCCCCAGAGGCCATGTCTAACTTTAAGAAGAATCACGCCGTCATCCGTCACTTTTGACAATCTGTCTATGAACTTTAAATGATTATATCTTTTAATAGAACATTGATATCAAAGATTTAAAAACAATTTCATGAATAATAGACTTGAGCAAAGGTGTTACAACTAATTTAAGTTTAAAACATAACGTATTTAATTAATATAAATTTTGACGTTTCCAATGTCAAAAGTCAATGTTGCCAAATGTGTGATGAAGTAACTAAATTAAAACCAAATATTCCTAAACTAACTTCACTGAAGACGGTGGCAGTTATATTAGGATTGACAATATTAATTTATAAATTTAAAAATTAACTACTATTTTTAATACCAACAGTGTTGCCAACTTATAAAGTAACTAAACAAAAATCAAATGTTCCTAATTAAATTGAACACTTTGCTGTGTTTGATTTTAAAAGAAATCCAATATTTTAAGTTTATAACGCAACACATTTAATTATTTTAAATTTTGACGTTTCGAATTACATAAGTCAATGTTGAAAAATGTGTGATGAAGTAACTTTGACAAGTGTAAAGTACGTATATGGAAGTACAATAATTTTGAAAATGGACAAAGATATTATTAACTGAACTATGTATCCGTGCTTTATAAAATTGAGCAAAATATGTATTATTATTGTAGAAATTGTATATGGTATAATTAAAATTTTCTGACATTTAACGTTTGTTATAATTGGTTATAACATAAATTTATACTAGAAATTTTGCAACTTGATACAAATACTCAGAACATATGTTGGTTTGTACTTATTATTTATTATTTAAATAAATATAAAATGTTATATGTGTGTATAAGAAATGTAGAGAAAGATATAAAAAGGAAAGAAATATACAAAAGATTGGAAATAAGCAGTATTAAAGAATATGAAAGACGAAAGAGTACAATTTATTATTCCTGCAAAAGCAGAAACATTATTTTTCAGAAAATAATTCAATTAATTGACATTCTGTTCTTTATATACGAGGGTTATAGAAATAATTCAAATAACGCGCATTTTTTGAGCAGGTATTCTTATTTTGATTCATATGCGTTTTAACCCTCTATTTTATTAAGTGAACGACAAGTTCGAAGAAATTAAATCATTTGTCAAAACATGTTATGTGTCAGATCTTCATAATTTACATAAAAGTCTTGCAGCACATTGTTGTTTATTGTATTTGCAAAATGACAAGTACACCTATAATTGTAAGCCGGAATATACTTTGCATACGTATTAGAAATAGTAAGTTACAAATAAATTTCTATTATATTGAATAACAAGTTATTTATTATAGGTGTTTTTTAGTACTGTCCTGAGTACTGTACTTCATTTTAAATTAGACAGGCGATAAAAAATTAAATAATGATAATAAAAAAGTACATAATATCATTAAAAGATTTTGACTTAAAATCAACAATTAAGTGGGATAACTGACTATCGGAAATTTTAAATTCTGAGCTAAAATCGTTCACAATACTAGACAAACAATACGTGGTATTAATTTCCTGCAATCTGTTAACAAAACCTGTAAGTAGCAGAAGATATGTTTTAACTCTGAATGAATGTATGTACATAACAGATTGTGTTGTCCTAAAACATCTTTATTATGAAAAAAAAAAAAAAATACAAGCTGGAGGGGATGTACTTTTTTTATTTTTATTAAAAAATAATTACAATCAAACGAACTAAGTAGAATTTAAAATAAATTTAATAAAATACGTTTTATGATAAATATGTTTTTAATGCACGATTGGTTTATTGACTGGTTGTTAAGATGAAGAAAGTCTTTATTGGAGTTGCAATCATCTAATAAAATCCACTAATACACATATTAGTGGATTTTATTAAATTACAGTAACTGCAATAAAGACCTTCCTCTGATGTTTTTTTTAATTTGTAATTTTCATTTTACAGCTATGAATGTGAAAAATAATAATAATGTAGGTACACTGAACAATAGTTGCAGTTTATTTTAACAAAAATACAATATGAATGATTATACACAAATTTTGAATGTATTTCATGTAAGTGTAATGGTTTTTTGAATTTAAAACAACAAGTGGTCGAAGATAGTTTTTATTGAAGTCAATTACAATAATGTCGATGATAGTTCGAACAGAGATATGGCGTAGTCTCGGCTCTGTGCTGATTTCTCTATTGATGATTTTCTTACACTAGCTTATATTATGAATATTATCTAATTGTCAATAAGGGGTTGGGTAGGAGTTGCCAAAGTCTGAACTCGTGACAATGAGTATTATTATCTCTTGGGAAAGTTAAATATTAAATAGTGGATGTTTATCAAATAATGTTAGAAATAACATAATTATAATTGTATAAATATGAATTTTGAATAACAGACAATTAGAAAACAAGATAGTGAAATAATGACATGGGTAACAATATGATAACACTAAAACTAAGATACACATTCTAATAACTAATACATTTAATTAATAATGTTTATGAATATATAATTATACTAATTTTAATATAGGTAGGTAGGTACATTACACCTCCCCCCTTAGAGAAGATAAACTTATGGTTTATCTTTCAATTGAGCAGCTATTCTCTGACTGCGTCGAATTGGGTTAGTTTCTGCGTCTTCTTCAGATTTATAGGATTCGAGATGGATTTCAGTGGGTGAAACTTTATTATTGCATTTAAATATATTCAACGTTAAACAATTGTTCAAACTTTTACAGCAAGAATGTCTGGAATTTTTACATTTGTTCCTTAAATATTGAAGTAATTTATACAGTAGGTAAACTAATAATAATTTTAATAGTGTGCAAGAGAAATAGTTATTATGTACAATTTTTGAAAAAGTAGATTCGTTATTTTTATTTAATTGTTCAGACATTTTATTAATTTCGTCGAGCTTATGGCTAGCTAATTCTAAAGATTCTAAATCTAAATTATTATGTATTTCTTGCATTTGTGGTATGGTTACATTTTTTCGTTTTTCTTTGTGGCAACATTCGTCAGATACGATATCAAAATTAGGAATGAAAGACATATGAGTACTTTCTTTGAAAATGGAATACGTTGATAGCACTGTTGTACTTGTAAATCCGCGACAATTGTCATTTAAAGTTAAAATGCCAGTTTTTGTGATCGGTATGTCGAAGGGTGATGTATTTTTGCAATTAATGGTTAAGGAGACTAATTTTGGAGTGATATAAATCCAACTGTTACTATTGTGAAGTCTATGCCAAATTTCTTCGTCGACAGGTGCAATTCTAGTATCACACATTTGTGGTATTTTTGTCAGGCTATGGAGAACTTCTGTTTCACAAATTGGTTTAACATGTACTGAGTACAGAGGTGAATTTAGTCTACAAATTAATTTCCTTTCGTTTAATCTTTTGCATCCTTCAAAGTCGGAAAATGTTACATATTGTAGTTTGTTTTCTGATAATGCTAAATTTCTAGAGGAAGAACGAATGAAGATGTGTGAGTTGTTTTCTGTTATGATAGGTAGGGGAACTATGTTGTAAAGATCGAAATTTGTGTGTTCAATTAAAGGGTTTAACAATACAAAAATTAATCTGTTGTTGAATCGGAATGCTTTAATTTCCATGATGTGGACTATAAAATGAAAGTTTTCAATATCTAAAGTAGTTACGTAGGTAGTTGAAGGAGGTAAGTAAGGTAAGGTATTTTTTAATTCAGTGATTAATTGTCTAGGGCCTATTATAGCTGGATGTAGGACATTGTTTTTTGATAAGAGTAATGCGGTTATTATGTCTGTAAGTTCTTTTTCAATTTCGTGAGCCATTATTGTTAATAAGGAAATGTGTTCGTCAGTTTCTTGTTTCCATTCGATGTCAAATAATTTGGTATTAATATCTTTGGCTAAGAATTCGAAAATTTTTAAATTTTGGTTTAATGTTTGTGTGTTTTCTTGTAATTTTATAAGCGAATTATTGAAGTTTGAGATAGTACTTTTTACTACTTGTGTTTGTTCGTTTAATAATTTTAATTGTTCTTTTTCGTCTTTAGATAAGGTATCGATGGCTTTATTATAGTATTCTCCATCGTTGTGATCTAATGTTCCAAAGAATGATTTGAAAATCGTTCCTACGCCGTCGATGAATCCTCTTTTAACGCGTCTGTTACCAATTATGTCGTTGAAATTTTGAAATTTTTGTTGAATGGATGGTAAGGTATGTTCTAATATTTGTAAGGATGTACTGCAAAGGGATGATTTTTCGAGTTTATCATGTTGGCATAAATTTCGAGTTTTTAGAATAGTATTTTCGAGAGTTTTTAATTTGGATTCAAATGCTGAAATATCTAGATGTATTACAAGTTTCCATGTTTTTTCATAATAGTTTAATTGAGTTACATGATCGTAGTATAGACCTGGAGATTTGGAGAGTTCGGTGTTGTTGTATAACGGTTCGCCGTTAATGGACGCAATTAATCTGAAACAATATGATGTTTCAATCGATTGTTATGAACGCGTACATCTTTATTCTTTATTTTTATTGTGCAACTTACAGGTGGGTTTAATTTTGTAATTTTATAAGGTCCTGAATATTTTCTCGTGAATTTCTTTGTATTACCTAGTTTAATTTGAATATTTTCTAAATATACGAGGTCTCCTACTTTGAATTCTATGTCTTTTGCATTTCGGTCGTAATATAATTTATTTTTGTTCTTAAATTCTATGATATTGTTTTTAGCAATTTCGTGACTTTTCTGAAATTTTAAATTCAAATCATCTAAGTGATTATCATAGGTGTATTTAAATTCAGGAGTTTTTGTGATGGATGAAGGAAGATCAGGTTTATTTCCGAATACAAGTTCATACGGTGAGAATTTGGTAGAAGTGTGGGGTGTTGTTTTGTATGAAAACATTGCAAAGTCGAGCCATGAATCCCAATCGGTTTGATCTAAATTTACGTAATGAGTTAAATATTCTGATAGAGTGTGATGTGATCGTTCTAAGGCACCGTTTGTTTCTGGGTGATACGCTGTAGTGTTAAGTTTTTTGATTTTGAATAATTTTGATACTTCTTGCATAAGCTTTGACATGAAATCTTTGCCTTGATCGGTTAGAATGGATTTTGGAATTCCGAATTTGCATATAAAATTTTGAACGAATGTGGATGCTATTGTCTCTGCATCATGTTTTGGAATTGCGTAAGCTTGGGAGTATTTTGTTAAGTCGTCTTGTAATGTTAGGATATATTCGTTCCCGTTTTGTGACATAGGTAATCTTCCTACGATGTCTAAACTAATTCGTTCGAAAGGTTTAGAGGCTGTAGTAGTAATTTCCATTGGCTTTTTGTTTTTTCGTCTAACTAATTTATTTTGTTGACAAGAGATGCAAGATTTTATAAATTTGGAAATATCGTGTTTCATGTTTGACCATCTGTATCTTTCTTTTATCTTTTTATAAGTTCTATGGAAACCGGAATGACCTGATATAGGATTGGAATGGAACTCGGTTAAAATGTCTTTGATTTGTTCTTCAGAAATATTCGTAATATTGTCATGAAAAATATTAATTGTAATGTTTGTATTTCTAAATAGATATCTTATAATTGATCTAAATTTATTCCATTTTAAATTTTGATTGTGATCTTGAGATTTTATTAAATTTGGAATATTTATAGTAGTAATTTTTTCTTTTATTAAAAGATTTCGTAAATTTTGGATAGAAATAAATATGTCTTCGTACGATGATTGATCCCAATAATTGATTTTATTAAATATATAAAAGAGTCTAAATAATTTTGCTTTTGATTTAGTTCTGAAAGAAGGTTGTTTGAATTATGTAAGTCACAAGAGATAAAGATTGTTTTATCACCTTTGGCTGAGTTTATGCTGTCGTCTAATTCGTTTAATAAATTGTAATGGATAATGGAATTTTGAAGAGTGTCTAAGAATTTTGAATAAGTTTCTGAATTGTCGTGATTAATTTTGTGAATATGTATTTGTTCTTTATTATTATGTTCTTCTAGTTTTATTCTACTAAGAGCATTTGCATTTGAATTTAGTTTACCGGGTTTATAATGAATTTTGTAATCATATTCTTCAATTTTGAGTCTCCAACGAACGAGACGTGAACTTGGATCCTTGACATTCATTAACCAGGTTAAGGGACGATGATCGGTTAGGATTTTAAATTGTCTACCGTACAGGTAAGGTCTGAAATGGTTGATAGCCCACACTATTGCGAGTGCTTCTTTTTCAATCGTTCCGTAATGTGATTCTGCTCTGTTTAGGGTGCGACTAGCATATGCTATAGGAAGATCTTTTGAAATTTCACCTTGTGATAACACAGCTCCGATAGCGAAATCACTAGCGTCGGTGGTTAAAATGAAGGGTTCTGAGAAATCTGGATATTGGAGGATAGGTTCTGAGATTAATTTTGATTTTAATATTTCGAAAGCATTTTGTTGCGTGCTAGTCCAGTTGTAAGGTTCGTCCTTTCGTAGGAGTTTTGTTAAAGGTTGTGTAATTTTGCTAAAGTTTTCTATGAATCGTCTGTAATAACCTGCTAATCCGAGAAAGCTTTTTATGTCTTTTGTCGTTTTAGGGACTGGAAAATTTTGAACAGCTTTAATTTTGTTGTCATCAGGTTTGACACCTTCAGATGTGATATTATGTCCAAGGTAAATGACTTCTTTCCGCAGAAATTCGCATTTGTCTGGTTGAAGTTTTAAATTGTGTTCCCTAATTTGGAAAAAATGTTTTTCAATCTATTACAATGATTATCTAAATTGTCTGAGTATGCCACGATATCGTCTAAATATACAAAACAAGAGCTACCTTGAAGTCCGATAAGTACATTGTCCATGAGCCGTTGGAATCGCGCAGGGGCGGTTTTTAATCCGAAAGGCATTCTGGTGAACTCGTAATGTCCGGAAGGTACTGTAAATGCTGTTTTAGGAATATCTTTTGGTTCGATGTTTATTTGGTGAAATCCGGAAGCAAGGTCGAGAGTAGAAAAATATTTGGAATGTCCTAGTTGATCGAGGATGTCAGTAATATTAGGAAGTGGATAGGAATCACCTATACTGATTTCATTTAGTTTTCGATAATCTATTACCATTCTCCATTTTTGTTTTCCTGAAGCATCGCGTTTTTTGGGTACGATCCACACGGGGAAATTCCAAGGTGAGGTTGAGGGACGGATAATATTTTGGTCTAACATTTTTCTGATCTGTCTATTAACTTCCTCTTTATGAACTTCTGGGAATCTGTACGTTTTTGATTGAACTGGAATATCGGATGTAGTAGGAATTTCGTGTTTGATTACGGTTGTATTTGTTAATTCGTCGCCTTCCAAATAGAAAATGTGATTGTATTCTATGCACGTCTCTAATATTTTATTATATTCTTCTTTATTTAAATGTTCGAGCCTGAGTGAGTCTTTTAGTAATTTTAAACGCTCTGAACTACAATTTTTGGGAGAATTTTGATTTTGTTTTGAAATAGAATTGATATGAGGAATGTACTCTAATTTTTCTAATTCGATTGAGATTTTTGAAATTTTTATTTCTTTTTCGGTTGTGTTTAGAACTGATGTAAATGCGACAAGATTATCGTGAACTTTAACATAGCTTGGGCAAAGGAGTACACCTTCTAGGATTTTAGTTTGAGGTATTATGCCTTCAGCGATTTCAGGATTGGAGATTTCGATAGGAATTATTTGTTCGGATCTAGGCTTGACAATTATAGGATATGTGATTTTGGATTGACAATTATCGATTTGATTTGAGTTTGATTCGTTATTATAGAGTAAATTTTCAATATGATTTAGAGAAATTGTCGAGTTTCGTAATAGTATTGAATTTGTCTGATAATTGATTTGGCAATTGAATTTCTTTAGGAAATCGTTTCCTATGATACCATCGAATTGAATTGGGAATTTATCGCTAATAACATGAAATGTATGATTGAATATTTCTGATTGAATTTCAAAATTTAGATCGAGATAGCCTAGTGTTTGTACTGATTGAGGATTAGAGTTATCGATTCCGTGCAATAAGAGTTTTTTATCTTCATATATGAGGCTGTCGCCCAGTAATTTGGATATTTTTATTAATGAGACATCCGCGCCTGTATCTAATAAAAATGAATTTTGAAATGATTTGGATTCTTTGAAATTCATGTTTAGAAACGTCGTAACTGCGGTGTTATTAATTAGAGAGATTCGGCCTGTATATAGTTTGCTGTCCGTGGGGCGGCCTTCGCCACTGGACTTCTGGAGTTTAAATTATTTGTGTTCGATGATGAGGTGGAGGGACTTGAGTTTTGTTCTTGTCTACGACTATTATTATATTGCCGTTTCCGACATTCAGATATTAAATGTCCGAATTTCTTACAATAATTACATTGCTTGGGACCTTGTTGATAATTATAAGAATTGGAATTGTGATTAGAAGGGTTGTTGTAAGAGTTAGTGTTGTGATGATTCTGATTGTTATAGGAATTTGGATTTGAATTTGAATAATTAGGAGATCTTTGATATTGATTTTGATTCCGATTTTGATTAGGCTGCTGAATATGTCTTATATTTTTATTTTTTGAATAGCAATTGAAACTACTATGCCCTGGTTTGTTACAATAATTACAGTGTCTGGTATTAGAATTGTTCACATTTTGAAATTTTGAGACTTCTGAACTTGATGACGATTGTCTTTCCTCATTATATGCTATCGCAATAGCTTCTTCTAAGGAAGCGGGTTTTTGAGATTTTACCATAATAGCAATGTCTTTATTTAACCCTTCAATAAATGCGTTTAATGCTTGGTCTTTTAATAATTTCACGACTGCTTTTCTACCTTCCCCAACATATTCATCGCTTAAATTTTGAACTAGTTTTATGTAACAATTTTCAATTCTACTCGAATAGCTCCTTATGTCTTCCTTGGAATTTTGTTTGCAGGTGTTTAGCTCTACTTGCCATTGACGGGCTGTTTTCTTTTCTGAATAGGATTCTAATAGGTATTTTCTTAAGTCTGACCAAGATTCAAAGGTACGATTTTTAATTAATAATCTGGCGTTATCAGTGATTTTGGATTTTATAATTTTTAAAAGGGTTGGTTTATTAGCTTCTAGTACAGAATCATAGGCTTCATCACAATTATCTATGAATTCGTGTAATTTACTTCTGTTACCGTCAAACTGGGTGGTTAGTAAGCTTCTTGCAATGTCTAAAGAAATGTATTCCGTGGTTGTATCAGGCATTTTGATAAGTATTAACGAATGTTTTACAATGTAATATAATACGGGGAATTAATATTAAAGGGGCAAGAGTCTCTGTTGATTTTGATTTTGGAGATTGGGCACTGGATGATGATTGTACTCACAAGAAGAGAAGTAGCATGACCACTGGCTGAGGATTCAACCTGTTACACTGCTCTCGGCTGGTGCTGATACTCGGAAGCCTGGACTGTTGGATGTCTGGACCTGGTGCTGAGCCTGAAGTTGGTTAGCGATGTGGACCTGGACCTGGACCTGGCTGACGATCTGGATTCCGAATTGTATTTACCGCACTTTACCGATTATTTTCCGAAGTTTTAAAGACTGGGTAGTCACCGATGGTTTCTTGACTCCGCGAGTGAGTGCGCAAGAAAACTTTTTGGTATCGTTGATTTCGGAGAATCCCACTTCTGACACCAATTTTTATGTAATGGTTTTTTGAATTTAAAACAACAAGTGGTCGAAGATAGTTTTTATTGAAGTCAATTACAATAATGTCGATGATAGTTCGAACAGAGATATGGCGTAGTCTCGGCTCTGTGCTGATTTCTCTATTGATGATTTTCTTACACTAGCTTATATTATGAATATTATCTAATTGTCAATAAGGGGTTGGGTAGGAGTTGCCAAAGTCTGAACTCGTGACAATGAGTATTATTATCTCTTGGGAAAGTTAAATATTAAATAGTGGATGTTTATCAAATAATGTTAGAAATAACATAATTATAATTGTATAAATATGAATTTTGAATAACAGACAATTAGAAAACAAGATAGTGAAATAATGACATGGGTAACAATATGATAACACTAAAACTAAGATACACATTCTAATAACTAATACATTTAATTAATAATGTTTATGAATATATAATTATACTAATTTTAATATAGGTAGGTAGGTACATTACATAAGTATACATTTTAGTGCAATTAATCTCTACCAATACGTTGTATTTTATTAACAGTTATTATGTTATTACGTTATTAGTATGAATCAGTGAAGAAGTTCATGTTGCAACCATTTGAAAACGGTTGCATTTGGAATATAAGCACTAATGCCAGAGTATCAGTTTTCGCTCAAAAGTTCGCCCTTATCTTATGATCAATTAGAATGGAAGTTAAAGATTCGAACAACAAACCTTGCATCTGTGACGCTAAAAGTAAGTATTATAATTATTTCGTTATTGTATATAACACGTTCATTTCGTTTTAAAGGAAAATTCTCATTTAAATTAAAAGTATATTTGTGTTATAACATTATGAATAAATTATTATTTAAAATTTATTATTTTTGAATTTTTAATAATTTAATTTTTGTATTTATCGGTATGTACGCTGTCGGTATTAATAATTTCACATTTACCGACATTTCGGAAATACTAATTTAAGATCAGGGACACCATAGAAAACAAAATTTGTTTATCAAGAATATTGCTTCTTCACCTGTGTGTAGAGTAATTTCATTTATTGTGCTTTGTTACAATATATTTATATTGCGAATTAATATTCATTATCTTTGATCAGAGCTGCAGTAGTCACAATAAAATAAATCCCGTTTACTGTGCCGCTAGATTCAAATCTAAGGTGAGAAATATTTTTTATCTTTTATAACCCTCGAAAAATCAACTTGCAAGTTCGCAATTAGAAGTAGAAAAATGTCATTTGCAACCAAGCTAATAGAAATTTTAATTTGTGATTTCATTATTTTTTTTATATTATTTTATTTCTTATTAAATTTTATATTTTTCTTGTTTACCCGGCGCCAGTAGTTTTTAACCGGTTTTCCATAAACCTACAAAAGATGTGTCTCCATTATTTTTATTTAGCTGAAGTATGCTCCAAAATATGTTAAATTATTTATTGCACTAATTAAAAAAATATTTAGGCCGGTATTTCATCGTCTCTGGTGGGCCGCGTTTTATAGCTAATTGCGAGTTAGTCCAACCTACAATTTATTAGAGTTGATCTTCTATTTAAGTATAAGTAATTTACTTTAAATTTATAATCATTACACTATCTCTAATAGGCCGTGAAAGCGTGACGTCAAAATGGAGCGGGAATTACATATATATTTTTCGGTTTGAAATTTTGGTAATGGTAAACAAATCACATAACCGTTCAATTTAAATAACTTTCATCTTTTGTGTACTTATGTTTCGTTATGTATATGTCCGTATAAAATCTATTTTACCTCAATATGCAAGAATGCATGTTTTTTTTATTAACAAATAGGGTAGGAAAGGTTACAAAATTATTTAGAAAATAAATTTATTAGGTGGTTGATTCTTGGGCCTCAGTAACAATACTTTTATCTCGCAAATTTTTTATTCTGAGAATTTTAAAATGTTGCAGACGTTTCTGTTACATCCAAAAAAACATTAAAATTACGAAAAGTTGACTATTTTATTGTTATATATAATTAGAAATCTATGAATGTATTTTTTGTGAAAAATCTTTAAAATATACAGGGTGTTCCATTTAAGCGTGCCACCATTGCTATCTCAAAAACTATAAGAACTACCAGGTTGGTTAACTTAGCAAGGAAGCACCATTTTACAAGTCTATTAACATAAGCCAAACAAATATTTTTTTAAACCAGTAGTTCTCAAGATATGGAGTGGTTTTTTTACCCATTATGTTGTTCTTGTAAAATGGTGGTTCTCGTAGCTCTTATAGTTCTCGAGATAGCAATGGTGGCACACTTAACTGGAACGTCCTATATTTACCGAAAACAACATTTTTATTTAAATTTTATTTATTTACAAATAAAACACATAATGTAAACTATCCGCAAATTTCTTGTAGTCCAACCATGATACCATGTCTTAAATACGTCCACTATTAAATTATAAACATATTTTTATATGAATATGCATTTAATTAATAATTAACGCGAAATATATCATTATCTTACAAACTACACATAAGAACACAACAGATGACAGTTGTTTAAATTGCGCGGTTATAGTTTGTTCACTACATGGACAATCTCAAATATATTATTATATTTCACGTTGTGTAATTGCCGCTCGATTATGACGAGAGCAATTTCACGGCCTAGATATTGTACATAGTTTGCAGTATTTAGTAATTTAGCAATCTAATAATATACAAATACACATTTATTTCGTATTAATTTTTTATAATGCTATGCATATATTTTAAATATTAATTTTACTGTAGGTTTACAACTTGACTGCAGCAGAGTAAGAGAAAGAGTGCAAGATTCCATTACCCTAACAGAAAAGAACCTGATCGACTTAAAATCGAAGGCCTGACGTAATTATTGGTAATTATAAATATTGAAAAGAACAACGCACTCAAAAATTGTAAGTTTTGTATAATTTTTAAGTACATAACAAAATGCCAAGTAAAGATAGAATTAAACGTCTTAAGCGCAAGCAAAACAACGAGAAAAATGCGGCAAAAAATAATAAAAATGATAATACGGGAAATATAGAAGAAAACTTTATTAATAGTCAGGTTCAATCAGGTTGTAGGAGTATATCTGTTATTTCAGTAGCGGAAAATAATATCAATAATGTACATACAAGTAATCAAACGGGTAATGTAAGAATTAGGACAGTAAACTATCAGATTCAGTTAATAGACCAGGATATTAACACGTTGCTAAATCCTGCAGGGTACTTAGAAGACGTACACATAGACTTTTTCTTTTCTTTAGTCCGTTCTATGACTGAGTTCAACCCTCAGCCTACAGTGTATGTAAATGCTCCGGACCGTATCATTCCAGTTCAACAAGAAACTAAACACTTACAAATTTTATTCGTACCAGGTGCAAATACTGGCAGTATTGGTCATTGGCTTACCGCGTACTATAACGGTTCAGAGATAATTATTTACGACAGCATGAATTCTCAATGTTTAAATTCAAATGCCAGTTTATATTTAGAAAGACTGTTTCCTTATAGACCAACAGTTAGATTTGTCCGGGTTCAGCAGCAGATCAACACTTTTGATTGTGGGTTGTTTGCAATTGCGTTTTGTACGAGTATCATATTTAACCGCAATCCGGAACAGGAAAATTATGATATCAATAAGCTTAGGTCACATACTTTAAATATGTTTCGAACACATAATTTAATATTATTTCCGGTAACACGACAGCAGAAATTAAGAGAAAATCATTTAAAGCGTAAAGAGAATGAAACAGCTGAAGAACGGTCCAAACGTCTAAAATTAAATACAGAAAATAAATTAAAAATTTTAGCTAATGAAACACTTGATCAACAAACAAATAGGTTAAATAAATTAAAATTTAATTTCAAAGAATACATTAAAAATGAAACATCTGAACAAAAAACAAATCGCTTAAATAGATTAAAAGATAACTTTCAAAATATGATTCAAATAGAAACACATGAACAAAAAGAAAAACGTTTAAATAGGTTAAAAAATAATTTAAAAACTTCAATAGAAACAGAAACACCCGAACAGAGAGAAAATCGTTTAAATATTTTAAAAAATAATTTTAAAATTTCAATAGAAACAGAAACACCCGAACAGAGAGAAAATCGTTTAAATAGGTTGAAAAATAATTTTAAAAAATCTATAGAAATAGAAACACCTGAACATAAAGAACGGCGTTTAAATATGTTAAAAGATAATTTTAAAAAAGTAGTTGAAACAGAAACACCGGAACAGAAAGAAGAGCGTTTGTTAAAAAATAATATAATAAATAAAAATAAAATAAAGGTACGCAAAAATAAAGTTAATGATAAAGTTAGATTAGCTAGCAAAGGTATGGGAATGCAAATTGAACCGCATTGTTGGGTCCAATGTCTGCACTGTGCATTTACTGTTCATCCAAAAACTTCGCGTATGAGAAGCCCTCGGACGGGAAATTCACACACTGCTGCCGTAAAGGCAAGGTAAACGCAGATCAATTAGGCGAGTTTCCGGAATACATAAAAACTCTAATGATCAGTAATAACGCGGACAGTAGAAATTTTAAAGATTATATTAGACAGTACAATAGTGCGTTAGCTTTTGCTTCATTTGGAGCAAAAATTTCAATGCCTCCGGGCAGAGGACCATATTGTTTCCGAATACATGGTCAAATTTATCATGATTCAGCCAGTTCTTTATATCCAACTAATAATAATGTTGAAAAATATGCGCAGTTATACATTATAAATTCTGCGGAAGCGTTAGAAAAAAGAATGAATGTAGAATACAATAAACAGTGTAAACCAAATATAATGGGGCAGTTAGATGATATTATTAGAGATATTAATCCGTATTCTCAAGCGTACATGATGTTAAAAGAAGTAGAGCAAAGAGAAATAGCTAGGGCAAATATTAATAATCAGTCAGTGCCAGAAATTAATTTGTGGATAGTTAGTGACAGACGAAAAGATAAGCGTAGGTATAATGTACCAACATGTAATGAAGTGGCCGTAGTTTTTACATCAAATGACGGAGAGCCACCAATAGATAGAGACATTTGTGTTCACCCAAGAGCAGGCGGTTCTGTTAGAATTAATCAATTCAGCGAAAACTGCGACCCCATGACATATCCCATACTTTTTCTTTGTGGTGAATGTGGCTGGAACATGAACCTAAAGCATGCCGACGGTATTAAAAAACAAAGCATGCTCTAATTTTACATGAATAGATTAGCAGTTAGAGATACATTTAATTCGTGTTTAGAAGCCGGAAAGCTAACTCAGCAGTACATTGTAGATGCATACGTGAAAGTCGAGGCTGAAAGATTGACTTATATTAGATTAAATCAGCCTACCCTCAGAGTAGAGCTGTATAATGGGTTAATGGACCATGTAAATAATTTAGCAGATAATGAGGGCGGTAAGGCGGGCACAATGGTTATTTTACCATCCACATTCCAAGGTGGCAGTCGTTTTATGTTAAAAATGTATCAGAACGCTATGGCAATTGTTAGAGAATTCGGCCGACCTGATTTGTTCATAACAGTAACGTGTAATCCAAAATGGCCAGAAATAATTGAACAGTTACGCGAAGGTCAAAGTTCTGCAGATCGGCCAGATATAGTAGCGCGAGTTTTCAACGGAAAAATTAAAAGTATGATGAATGAAATTCTTCAAGATGATATTTTTGGAAAAGTCGTAGCCTTTATTTTTGTAATAGAATTCCAAAAACGTGGGTTACCACATATGCATTTGTTGTTGACGTTAGATAGCGATAGTAAAATCCGTAACAAAGATGAAATAGACGAAATTGTAAGCGCCGAAATTCCAGATGAAGACGATTAACCAGAGTTGTATCAATTAGTTCGAACGCACATGATCCACGGTCCCGGTATATTAAATAAATATTCACCTTGCATGAATGAAAATAAATGCACAAAAAGATACCCTAAAAAATTTCGAAACGAAACACACGAAAATATTAACGGTTATCCTCTTTACAAAAGGCCAGATAATAATGCAAAGATATATATTCTCTGGAAAAACGGTTTAGTAAAATATACAATTGATAACAGATGGATAGTACCTTACTATCCATATTTGCTAAAAAAGTATAAAGCTCATATTAATATCGAAATATGCTCTTCGGTTAAAAGTGTTAAATATATTTGCGATTATTTGTGTAAGGGTCATGACTGCGCAAGTATTAAATTAGGTCAACCAGGTAAAGATAAAGTAATTCAATGGGATGAAATCAACGGTTATTTAGATGCGAGGTATGTTTCTGCTCCAGAATGTTGTTGGAGGCTACTGGAATATCCCTTACACGATAAATCACATACAATATTTGAATTAGCTGTTCATTTGAAATACCAACAGGCGGTATTTTTCGTTAATGGTCAAGAGAAAAAAGCAGTAGAACGGGCAGCGAAAAAAAATACAACTTTAACTGCGTGGTTTATTCTAAATAGCACAGATGTAAATGCTCGGCAGTATGTTTATATGCAAATTCCAAAATATTATGTATTTGTTAATAACGCTTGGAAGGCTAGGCAACGCGAGTCAAAACCACCAATAGGCCGAATGATTTCCGTCAGTCCCAGAGATATAGAAAGGTTCCATCTACGTTTAATATTAGTACACGCGAAAGGGGCCACAAGTTTCGAAGACTTGCGTACCGTAGATGGTAAGTTGTATAACACATACCAAGAAGCTGCCCGCGCATTAGGTCTCTTAGCAAATGATAAAGAATGCGAAAATTGTTTAGGTGAGGCAGTGATAAATAAATTACCGAGACAATTAAGAGAATTATTTGCATATTTAATTTGTTTCCACACGTCCACCAATGCCGTAGCTTTGTGGGAAAAATTTAAAGAGTATTTGATAGAGGATTATTTATTGCACAATTCCGAAAAAGTAGCGCAAAATAAATGTTTAAGAAAAATTCAAGAAATATTAGAAATACATAGATTCACATTAAGCGATTTCGGTTTACCGCTGCCAGATGACGTAGATGAAAATGAAAACGATTTGATTGATATTGCAGCAGAGAAATTAGAGGGAGAACAAAATGTAGCGTTGTTTAATAATGATCAAAGAGAAATTTTAGATTTAATTTTAAATGCCGTATCAGATAGTAATAGCAAAAATAGATATTTCTTTGTAGACGGTCCTGGTGGTACAGGAAAGACATTTTTATATAATACCCTCATCAGTATTTTAAGAGGTCAAAATATTAAGGTAATAGCCGTGGCGTGGACAGGAATAGCGGCTACTTTATTAAAAGGTGGACAAACTGTACATTCGGTTTTCAAGTTACCAGTACCTGTAAATGACGGCTGCGTATGTAAAGTTAAAGCGAATAGTAATGCAGGCAAACTAATAAAAGATGCAAGTGTAATCATCTGTGACGAAGTAACTATGATACCGAAACACGCGTTAAATGCAATAGATTTACTTTTAAAAGATTTAATGAACAATACGGTACCATTTGGTGGGAAAGTTATAGTATTAGGTGGTGATTTCAGACAATGTTTACCGGTAGTAAATTATACAAATCATCGTACCACAATAATAGAAACTTGTGTAATAACAAGTCACTTATGGCAACTCTTTCAAAAATTTTCTTTAAAACAAAACATGCGTGTAAATAGGGACGAAAAAGATTTTTCTGAGTATTTACTAAAAATCGGCAATGGTTTAACTGAAGTTGTCAAAATTCCTGCACACTGTGTATCACAAACGTCATTAGCTAATGATATATTTGGAGATAATGATATAGAGCCAAATGATATACACAAATTTACAGACCGCGCCATTTTAGCACCAACAAATGACGATACAATGGTAATAAACGAACAAGTATTAAATAAAATCGTAGGACAATCAAAAATATATTACAGTGCTGATTTTTGTGAAGGCGATGATAAAAATAAAATTAGTTATCCAACCGAATTATTAAATGCGTTAACACCAACCGGAATGCCTCCTCACAAATTAACGTTAAAAGTGGCGGCAATAGTAATGTTACTAAGAAACATGAATCCAAAACGTGGGCTATGTAACGGTACAAGATTTATTATAAAAGATATGAAAACTAATTACCTTGATGTAGAAGTATTAACCGGGCAAAGTGAAGGTACCCGACTCTATCTACCAAGATTTGATTTAATTACCGATACAAATTTACCATTCAGTTTAAAACGTCGCTAATTTCCAATTCGATTAGCATTTTCAATGACAATTAATAAATCACAAGGTCAAACGTTTAATTTTGTTGGAATTAATTTAGAAAATCCAGTTTTTACTCATGGCCAATTATATGTTGCAATGTCGAGAGTACGGTCATCTAAAAACTTAAAAATAAAATTACCGGAATCAAATATTAACAAAAATTCTAAAGAAGGAATAACGACGAATGTGGTATTTAAAGAAATTTTAAACTAAACAAGATATTAAAATCATAATGAAATAATTTCAATTAAATTTTAATCAATAAAAAAATTATACAAGATAACATTATTATATGAAGTACATATTTGTAAACATTATTTCAAAATTTAAAAACATTATAAAGAGCATTTCATAAACAAATTTTTAAAAAATTTAAGTTAAAGTGCAAGTATTAAACCAATCTTTTCACATGATGAACATTATGCAGTATCGTAACCAGGTTATTAAAAACCTTAAAGATAAAATTATCAGATTCAAATATTAAAAATAAAGATTTGTATTGTGAACAAATGGAGTCTTTAGAAAAAAATTAAATTTAACAAGTAGATATCATGATAAAAAATTGTTATATTTACAATGTCATAGTCATTTCGTAACTTATTGCAAAATTATGAACAAAATATCAATAATACATAAATTTCATTATAATTAATTTTAAAACTATATAAAAAAAATATTTAATGTTTGAAGTCAAAGACATTGAAATAAAATTTACTAAAACTAAATAAATCTAGCAAATACATATAAAAATATATAAAAAATTGCAATCTATTTAATAATTAATGAATGAACGTAAAATTTAAAAACATTTAATATACAAAAGTATATAATAAATGATAACAGACAACCAGGCCATTCTACCATTTTATCTCAAAACTCATGCAACAGAATACTAATTTTTACTTATGTTTTTGGCATTATACCTACTACAAAACCGCCAAGTATGGTAAAAATTTCAAGTACCATTGGGGGTTTTAATGTGTTATGTTCCAAGTCATTGTGACTGTTGCATGAATTTGAGAAATAAGGTTTTGATATTCATAAAACTATAAAACTACAAATATTAACTACAATTTATTTAAACATACATTTTTTGGTAAAAATACCTTTTTATTTTTAATTACTTTGGTAGATGGCAAAACAATGGCTTGGACATAATGCATTAAAACCCAATACCAGTGGTATTTAAATTTTTGCTGTACTTTGATTTAGTATTATAGCCTGTGATTAAATAAATAAATATAAGAGAAATTAAATACATTAAAAAATAAACTTTATCAAAATTATTCGCCACATAATGGCTGGTTGAAATTAGGCATATGAAGCTCATTAAAACCTTAAATTTTTAAATTTAAAATTTTTAGAATTTTGGAAAAACATGTAATATTATAAAAAGGATTATTGATGGTG
This sequence comes from Stenolophus ochropezus, assembly GCA_035578165.1. Lineage (NCBI taxonomy): Eukaryota > Metazoa > Arthropoda > Insecta > Coleoptera > Carabidae > Stenolophus > Stenolophus ochropezus. The sequence goes on along the minus strand of JAQOWZ010000072.1, from coordinate 329,590 downwards.
TATATGAAATATAAAATAAAAATATAAAAAAGCAATAATGATAAATTTAAAATATAAAATAAAAGCATGTTGAAGCAATAATTATCATTTAAAAATGTGATTTAGAAATACTTAATAATATAAAAAGGAATAAGAAAGAATTTAAAATATAAATAATAAATGTTATGATGGTAAAATTTGATTTGTTAAATAATATATGCAATATATTTAATAAATGTAATTGATATAAGTATTAAATATTATTCCAACATGAAAAGTGGTTCGTAAAATATTGTAAAAGGTAATAAAAAAGAACTTAAGTCTGATAATACCATTGCTCCTTTTACAAATTTTACGGACCTTGCCAAAATGAAAATACAATAAAAAGAATTATAAAAGGCAATTATAAATAAAACTATTCTTTACATAAAAGTTAATAAAATAATATTAACAATGAAAAACATAAATAAAATAAATAGTATAAAGCAATGGTTAAGTATGAGAAAAATTTTCTATAGCGTCTACATTCTGGTATATTGTATGTTTTACCAATATTTTCAATAATATACATTAAAAATTTTATTTAATGATAAAAAGGTCCCTACATTTAATAGTTAAATGAAAACCTATTTTATATGTAAGTATAAAAAAATAATTTTAATTTTTTACATTAAAATACAATTATAATAAAATTATATTTAAATGCATATTTTACCTTTTACTACTACTAAAAGATTGGTTAAGCAACTTTTTTATTTTAATATAATACAACAGTCATTAGTTAACATTAATATTTTTCATTGTCAATAAAAAATGTAATAGCGCTTAAACAATACTGCTGTCAATAATTTTTAATTAATACCATCTAAAAATAAAGACGTTATACGAAAACTATCTAATACCAGGCTTAAGTTAAAACATGTTGCGTCTCTCTATAATGTATTACAAATGTGACGTTAAACAAAAGTATACAATAAATCGCAACATGTGGGCAGCCAGTCTACCATTGTACCTCAAAATTCATGCAACAGAATATAAATACACATTTTTTTGGCAATATACTACATACTACTACAAAACCGCAAAGTATGGTAAAAATTCCAACTACTGCTGGTGGGTTTTGAAGTATTATGTAAGCAAGTCGTTGTCACTGTTGTATGATTTTGAGTAACAATATTTTCATTTTTAAAAAACTACAAAAGTACAAATATTAACTGCAATTTATTTGGTAAGAGTACATTCAATTTATATTTTTTGTTTTAAATTACATTTTTATGTACATAATGTGTACCATATTATCTATAATTCCTTGGTAGACTTGGCAAGACAATGACTTGTTACATAATACTTTAAAACCCTATACCAGTGGTATTTGGGATTTTTGCTGTACTTTGCTTCAATATTATAATAGCCCGTGGTTAAAAAAATTAAAACAATAAATAAGAAAAAATAAGCTTCATAATAATTACTCGTCACAAACCGGCTGGTGGGTATGAAGCTAATGAAGCATATTACAACATTATAATAAAAAAAAAACCACAAAGCGTTCAAATAAAAGAAAAATAAGAGAGTAATAAATCGCAAAAGTATGAATGTTTGTGTAAATGTTTCTATGTAATCGAGTTGCCAGGTTATAAAAATTTATTTTTAATTTTATATGAAAGATTTTATAATTTTAACAAGAACTTCATTTTGTAATCTATTTGAAACTTTTAATTGAATAAAATAATTCTTAATTCTTAAACTTAAAATGTAAATGAAAATATTAATAATATTGTTATACATTTATATTTGTAAATTATTAAACTTTTTATTAATCAAAGTATTCTGGCAACTCAAATAATTTATTAAAATAAATGATATATAATATCATAACAAAATTTCTAAATTTTAAGAAAAAAAATTGTAGAAAAATCTTGAACTAATGTAACTAATTAAAAGTTAAATTCATAATATATAATAAAGATACACAAATACCAAAAATCTTCATGATTCACAACAATGTGAAATGGTATGTTTTTCTTATGTTCTAAAATATATCATTTGTGAATTTTATATTTATAGATATTGGAAAATGAAGTATACATTGCATTGTACCTGTGAAGTACATCGAAGATTATAAATACGAGTTATATCCTTATTTGGACTATTGCAATTAATATAGAAGTTCTTTCATCTGAGGCGAAACTTTTTTTATAAAAAAAGTGTTCAATGTTTACATATTTTTTATTAATTAGTAATATTTCCTTCTGAATACAGAAAAATGGATCAAATCCTGAGATGGAAATTTTCTTCATTCAATATTACAAGAAAAGGATTCAATTTCAATCGAAGCATATGGACTATTAGTCCAAATCAAATATATACTACATTGATGTTAAATAATATTTTGAAAAATAAATCCATTTTAAAACGAAGGCATCATTTGAATAAAAATTATCTTCCTTTATTATATAAATTTTCATTGTTTATAGGGTAGCAGTTTCACAAAAAATATATTTTTGGAAAACTTGTCAAGAATAACTTCCTTTGGAAAGCGATATTGAATATTTTTGAACTTAAAATGGAAACCACTCTATTCGCTGACGATTCTGCTACCATCGGAAAAACTATATTATTATTGATGAAGTTGTACAAAAATGGTAAATACATTTATATTTAAAAAAAAAATATTAACTAATTACTATTTTTTATTTAACAGAACGCATATCTGTTTGATCACTGGAGGAAAATTTCGTCGTATTTTCAGAAAGTAAACATATAAATTACTACATGAAATGAAAGAAACATTCTTCAAATTTTGCGTGACAAATTCTACGAGAAAACTTTGCAATGTCCAAATAAAGTAAGTCAAAATTCATATTAACATTCTCTGTGGCCTTGATATACAGTATGTCATCGGATTGAGTTAGAAAGAAGGAAAACATTTTTATTTTTTATTTTACGAGAAACATGTATTCTTAATAAAAGTTTTTACATGTTTCAATACTGACAATTCAGTTTTAACCTTTTCAAATTTTCTTTTAGTCTCAGACAAAAGTCGAACATAGTTCGACTTAGAATTTTTCTAATTGTAAGCCCCAAAAAACAAGTTTGCGTTATCATAGAAATTATTGTTAACATGACTTTAACTTTAGTTTCATAAATTTAACAACAAAAATAATATAAACAGTAACTATTCTACTCAATCGATTCACGGTTTGTTGAGCGCACAATTGTAGTCTTCGATGCAATTATTTAACTTCTTTGAATTTCTTCCGCAGAGTTAAAGACGTCACAGCGTCTCTAATTATCTCCTTTAAATTCTCTACATTCGGTCGAAGATAATTTTTGCATAAACTATTTGTTTCCAACGGCCCCAAAGATATACATGAGACCGATTGCCATAGCATTGAATTAGGTAAAATCGTTGTTTTTTGACAACATTTTCAAAGATTACAACAGATTTTCCTAATTGACAGTCAATGAAATTAAATAAATAATTCCAGTTATTTTCAAATAAGTCGACCTATTTTCGTTTTTCTCTGAAACTAAAAGAAAATTTGAAAAGGTTAAATCTGAATTGGTCGTTTTGCCCACTGCTTCTTCGGAAAACGCTCTTTCTTTATGGCAATTCCAATATATTTAAATAATGTAAGTGTTATTACCGGTTCGATTCATTCTTTCACATTATTCTTTTTGTTTAGTTATCGTCTTTTGCTAACGTTTTTGGCGGTTTTCCGTTAGCATTTACAGGGAATCCTGAAGACTAATTCGTTCCGCCCAGAAGATTTTTACTACATAGTTTATTGACATTATTATTTATTGTAATATTTTAATAATATATAACTTTCCTATTTTGTGTATCTAAGTTATAATTATACATCTGTTAAAGAAAACTGATTTTAAATGCTTCAAATTTCTTTCTTTTAATACAATTTTCTTAAAAAAAATATTTCGTATTTATTCGTATTATCGATAAACAAAAAATTCATCTTGGGTCAGTACTGCATAATTTAATTTTCCCGCCCGAGAAAAATGGTGGCATATCGGCGAAACTCAAGTAAAAATAATGAAATAATCATCTTCATGAGGTAAATTTTAAATTTATTATCTAACAAATATAAAAGTAAAACCTAGTTTTAAAATAACATTATTTACACTTGCAATTCATACGTTTCATTATAAAAATTTCTTTTGTAAGCACAGCAGTTCTGAAACGTTTTTATAATAACATAATGAAATCTAACTGATCAAAATTATAGTACAAAGAAATGTTTAATAGCGATGTGTCGTTTTAAAAAGTTTTAATTGTTATTTGTAAATTAATTTTTATAAATGTTGTGTGAAGTAAATTTTGAAGCAAATCGGTTCTCAAACAGTGGAGTTTCATATAACTATAAAATTACACATTTATTCAAGGAGATTTTATTACTACTAGATATATATTTCATTTTTAATCAAACACGAAATAAAATTAAATATCGTTAATGAAAAGACTGCATTATCAGAATGAAAAATTTAGCTTCCACGGAATAAAATTAGTAGTCATGTTTTAATTATGATACCTATGTTACCGACATTCCGAAAGTTAGTTGACAGTTTCATTTTATACAATTTTTGTTCATATTTTTTCTTTGGAATAAAAATGTAAGTAGAGAACTGAGAAAAACTCCAGTATAATATATTGTAATTAAGATTTGCTCACTTTTAACTGTAAATAGTGCAATTGTTTCCAAATAATATTAGAATTTTTAAACGTTAAACTGAATAAAAAATCGGTTCTCAAACAGTGGAATTTCAAATAACTAACTATAAAAATACACATTTATTCAAGGAAATTTTATTACTACTATATTTATATTTCATTTTAAATCAAACACGAAATAAAATTAAATAGTAGTTAATTTTTAAATTTATAAATTAATATTGTCAATCCTAATACAACTGCCAGCGTCTTCATTGAAGTTAGTCTAGGAATATTTGGTTTTAATTTAGTTACTTCGTCATACATTTGGCAATATGGACTGTTGACATTGGATACGTCAAAATTTATATTAATTAAATACGTTATGTTTTAAACTTAAATTAGTTGTAGCACCTTTGCTCAAGTCTATTATTCATGAAATTGTATTTAAATCTTTGATATCAATACTCTATAAGAAGATATAATCGTTCATAGTCTGATTGTCAAAGTGACGGATGACAGCGTAATTTTTCTTAAATTTAGACATGGCTATTAGGACTTATCTACACAGGAGCGATTTTTGCGGAATCCAGAATTCATTTTGCTATATTATCATAAAGAGAATTTATTTTATTAAGAAATGTAAAGAAGTTAGCAATGTATTGTGTATCACAACTTGTACAAATGAAACTACTGCAAGAAACAAAGTATTTGTTTACATATGTGTTATTTCTATAATTTTACCTTCAATTGTATCTGTGTAGTGAAGTCACATTTAAATAAGAATTCTAAAATACAGTCCAAAACTGATCAGTCTATCATTTGGAACAAGCCTTTACAAACGCAGATTGAAAAATATCACAAAGTTTCAATAAAACCATTCTACAAAAACACGACTGGAAATTTTCTTGATATTCTTTTTACATTTTAAGAACATAAGCAAAGAAATTTTGTCTGAAACGAGTGCATAAAGTATTATACCTATAGGGAAATTAAAAGCAGATTAAAAAATCCCCATAAAACTACATATTCTGATATTCTGCAATGAACTCTTTCATTGTAGATGTACATATGTACCAATAGAATTAGATTGGTACAGAGAAAATATGACAGTGATTATTATAATGAAAATGTTGTTGTTAAGAATCAATGACTACAATTTTTATTGTAATCAAGCTATGCGTTATGGCTTGGAAACCAAAAGTGAAGCGAGATCAGTATTTCAAGCTTCAACTAATATATTATACATGAAATTGGACTTGTAGTGTTGTAATATTATCTAACCAACCATACTTAGCATGTAGTGATGATGGTTTTATCAAAACAGAAAACGGAAATAAAATCTGGAAATAAAATCTTCTTATTCCTGTCAAAACAAATTCATTGTAGATTTACAAAATAAGAAATTAGCTGTAAATGATTTAGAATTCCATTAAAATAGTAACGTTAAACTCAAGAAGTCCGACAAATATTACACACAAGTCCACTTTTCAAAGCACATACTTTATATTACCGTTTGCCATTTCATTATTCGTAGAAAAAGATGAGAAGTTTCTATCTACAATAATTCCAAGGATTAGCGACTTTTTTTAAATATTTCATACAGATTGTTCTAAATAAGTTTTAATTATATAATGTAATCAATTTTTATGCATTTTGATCAAATATTTCATAACATTATTTTCAGTATTAAATATTATAAAAGCCCTTAAGATTTACTCTGGTGATTCAAGTTTTTTTCTTTTCAAATCATACAGGTGATTTGGAAATAAATAAAACAACACTGGCACCACCAGTTAGTTTGGTATGTCACAATGTATTCAAAATATTATTATGTTCTTGTTTTTGCTTAGAATAATATATTTCATTTATGCCTAAAAATATTATTTTAAAATATATACATAATTAAATATAAAAATATTTAATTGTTAAGTAATTATATCGATTCTTTCTTTAGCAGATGCAATAAATTTCATAATTAGTGCCATTTATGTGATTTTTTTAAACTGTTAAAAATATTGTTCTTTTTTCTGATATACATACAAACAAATTTTACAAAGACTGTTGTAAACGGTATTGTTAAACCTATAAAAATTATGTGTACAGGGTGAATACTGAAAACCTTGACATAGGGAAATAACATGGGAAAACAGTTTTTTGCTGTTTCCATCTGTCCCGGTAAATAAAATCGGGTGTATATGGTATCGTTAATTAGATTAGTTAATTTTGCATCTAATAAAACCAAATGTTGTGTAATATGGCCTTTTCTAACTGAAATATTTGATAAAATAAATTGTATTTTGAAGGTTATCCTTCATATTTTCGAATAAGAAACGTCTAAAACAAAATGCTCCATAGCCGAGTGGATAAGAGGGCGGATTCATAATATAAATAATCTACAAGACCTGGTTCGAGACCACCTCGGCCCTGTTTTTTTTTATTTAAATTATAAAATATTTGTATTATATTATATCAGAATGCTCAAATTTTGATACTAGGCTACGAATACCAGCAAAAATATTTTGAATATCTCTTAACTTTTGTCCTAATAATAAAGTTTTATAATATTTATTATATCTTCTAATACCTACTAAATCCATTTCAATCATTTCACATCTACCAAAAACCACAATGAAACCATTACAAGCATTTCAGAATAAAGTTCTACGGTTGGTTACAGGCAAAGACCGATACACTCGAATCACAACACTCCATGATGACACAAACATACCATACATTGCAGACTACATCAAAACAATCGCAAACAAATTCTACACAAAACAGAGCTGGAACACCGACAGTGACTTAATCAAAAACATCACCAAAATTAGAGCAGACAACAATTAACTACAGAATCGACCACACATTCCCACACCAACACCTAGACATCTTCAACGAACCATTCGATCCGGATGACGAGTGACACAGTTCCATGAAACTACACATTTAAATAATCAAAACTAAAAATATATTTTATTACAACTAAATTTTATTACTCTGTAAATATTATAAATATTGTAAATAGTATGTAGCTTAAGCCTATTTTAATTTAATACATTTAGATTGTAAGTTTTAATTAATTATATTCCTAAATTATTTAGAATTAGTAGCTAATAAGCTACTGATAAATTTTAATTATAATTAGAACTATTTTAAAAAACATAATTATGAACTCGGCTGTTTATATACATTTTAAATATTTTAAATTATTCAATAATGTAAATAGTCATAATTGTAAGTTAAGTACATTTAGTATAGGAACTTATGTTTAAGAATTAATATAAGAATATTTATTGTAAATAAACAAAATTGAATAAAACCACTTGTTCATAATATAAATAATCTACAAGACCTGGTTCGAGACCACCTCGGCCCTGTTTTTTTTTTTATTTAATGGTATCAGGCTAGCTAGACCAGTACTATGGGATAAGACAGAAGGAATATACAAAAACATAAGCGTGAGCAGAAATATGCACTCATTTGAAGCAACATTTTAATGAATTGAAGGACAATTATTTTTCGACGGCAAAGTCGTCTGTATAAAATCCACAATGCATTAATGCGTTCACGCGCCATTGTCGTAAGACAAAATGTAAATGAATTTTCTTGACCGGGGTAAATAGGCAATCGCAGTGCTACTTGGAATGGATACCCGGCTGCCGGCCGTCGGATCCAAAGTGTGTTAAAAGGCTCTAAATGAGAAATATATTTTACGTCGACCGGCTTTTGTATTTTTCAAAAAATTGTTAGAAATATGTCATGTTTCGTATCGAATGAAAGGTCTCATTGTGGACTAGCGTGCAGAAATGACAAAAATGTTTCATGTCGATCGACTTTTGTTTTATGCACAAAGTTGTCAGAAGTATGCCGTGTTTGGTATCAAATGAAAGCACTCAAGTAGGGCAGCCATATTGAAATAACAAAAATTTGCCAGGTCGATCGGCTTTTGTTTTTTTGCAAAATTTGTCAGAAATATGTCGTGTTTGGTATCATATGAAAGGTCTCGTCGAGAGCTGGTGTACAGGAATGAAATTAGCCGTCAACTGTAAATATTTCATTGATGCCGGAGGCCTAGGGAAGCTCAGCGTAGCTGAGTCTTCGCTAGTCCATATACTAAACGATTAGATTCACTATCTATCTATATATCTATCTATAGATTCATCACGAGCATCGAGTAACTTTTGTAATCGCCTACAGCCTGAACCATGCAAGTGATTGTTATAAATTTTTTTTTAATATGTGGGGGCTAATGAGATCTGGTGCCTTTTGGGTGTCTTATATTTTTACTATTAGTAGTTTTCGTGTAAAAAATTAAAACTTTGCACAAATGCTGCCTTGAAACAATGGATCCCAGAGGCCATGTCTAACTTTAAGAAGAATCACGCCGTCATCCGTCACTTTTGACAATCTGCCTATGAATTTTAAATGATTATATCTTTTAATAGAACATTGATATCAAAGATTTAAAAACAATTTCATGAATAATAGATTTGAGCAAATGTGTTACAACTAATTTAAGTTTAAAACATAACGTATTTAAATAAATACATTTTGACGTTTCCAATGTCAAAAGTCAATGTTGCCAAATGTGTGATGAAGTAACTAAATTAAAACCAAATATTCCTAAACTAACTTCACTGAAGACGGTGGCAGTTGTATTAGGGTTGCCAATATTAATTTATAAATTTAAAAATTAACTACTATTTTTTAATACAAACAGTGTTGCCAAATTATAAAGTAACTAAATAAAAGTCAAATATTCCTAAATAAAATAAATTGAATACTTTGCTGTGTTTGTTTTCAAAAGAAAGAAAACCATAAGGGCCAGTTTTAAAATGAAAAAAAAAAAATGAGTCATGTCGATCTACATTTGTTTTTCGTAAAAAGTTGTTAGAAGTAGGTCGTCCTTGGGTTTTAAGGAAACGACACAATACGGACTGGTGTGCACGAATGACAAAAATTTTCTATGTGGATTTGAATTTGTTTTTTGCATAATGTCAGAAAAATGTTGTGTTTGGGTATTTTCGAATTACAAAAGTCAATGTTGCCAAATGTTTAATAAAGTAACTAAACAAAGAACAAATATTCCCAAATGAAAGGTTACTGAAGACAGTGAATGTTATATTAGGCTAGGTCACGATGAGGGCCAGCGTGCAAAATAAACAAAAAAGTTCTATTTCAAACGGCTTTTGTTTTTTGTAAAAAGTTGTAAGAAGTATGTGGTGTTTGGTATCAAATGAAAAGGCTCGAAAAGGGCTGGCGTGTAGAATTAACTAAAAAGGTCAATGTTGATCGGCTTTTGTTTTTTGCAAAAAATTCTCAAAGGTATGTCGAGTTTGGTCTCAAATGAAAGGCCTCGTTGAGGGCTAGCGTGCAGAATTGACAAAAATGTTCCATGTCGATCGGCTTTTGTTTTGTGCAAAAAGTTGTCAGAAGTATGTCGTGTTTGGTATCAAATGAAAGGTCTGGGAGAGGGCTAGCCTGCAGAATTAACAAAAATGTTCCATGTCGATCGGCTTTTGTTTTTTGCAAAAAGTTCTCAGAAGTATGTCGTGTTTGATATCAAATGAAAGGTCTCGGAGAGGGCTAGCGTGCAGAATTGACAAAAATTTTCCATGTCGATCGGCTTTTGTTTTATGCAAAAAGTTGTCAGATGTATGTCGTGTTTGGTATCAAATGAAAGGTCTCGTTGAGGGCTAGCCTGCAGAATTGACAAAAATGTACTATATCGATCGGTTTTTGTTTTTTGCAAAAAGTTGTCAGAAGTATATCGTGTTTGATATCAAATGAAAAGTCTGGGTGTGGGCTAGCGTGTAGATATGATAAAAATGTTTCATGTCGATCGACTTTTGTTTAATGCAGAAAGTTGTCAGAAGTATGTCGTGTATGGTATCAAATGAAACGTCTCGGTGAGAGTTGGGGTACATAAATGACAAAAATGTTTTATGTCGACCGGCTTTTGTTTTTTGCAAAATATTATTAGAAGTATATCGTGTTTGCAATCTAATGAAAGGTCTCGGTGAGGCCTGACGTGCAAATATGAAATAATTGTTTCATGTCGATCGGCATTTGTTTTTTGCACTGACAGCGGAGCTCTAGGGAATGCTCGGCGTAGCCGAGAATTCGCTAGTCCTATATATTAAAAGGCATGTGTCCGTGATGTTCATTTATTTTCATCACGACGATCGCCAAATTTTGTCACAAGCCTAACTGCCTGAACCATTAAAGAGATTGTTATAATTTTTTTTTTTAAGTTGCAGGGAATAATGTGTAGTTGTGCCTTTTGGGGGTCTCATATTTTTACTGTGAGTAGTTCTTGTGTAAAAAAATAAAAACTGTGCAAAATTAATAACTTGAAACAATGGATCCTAGTAGCCATGTCTAAATTTAAAAAGAGTCACGAGGTCATCTGTCACTTTTGACAATCTGTCTATGAACTTTAAACGATTATAACTTTTTATAGAACATTGATATTAAAGAAGTAAATACAGTATCATGTATAATAGTCTTGAGCAAAGGTGTTACAATTAATTTAAGTTTAAAACATAACGTATTTAATTAATATAAATTTTTACGTTTCCAATGTTAAACGTCAATGTTGCCAAATGTGTGATGAAGTAACTAAATTAAAACCGAATATTCCTAAACTAACTTTACTGAAGACGGTGGCAGTTGTATTAGGATTGACAATATTAATTTATATATTTAAGAATTAACTACTACTTTTTAACACAAACAGTGTTGCCAAATTATGAAGTAGGTAACTAAATAAAAATAAAATATTCGTAAATAAAATAAATTGAACACTTTGCTGTGTTTGATATCAAAAGAAAAAAAACCATAAGGGCCGGTTTTGAAATGACAAAAAAAAATATGTCACGTCGATCTGCATTTGTTTTGCGCAAAAAGTTGTTACAAGTAGGTCGTCCTTGGATTTTAATGAAACGATACAATGTGGATTGGTGTGCACGAATGACAAAAATATTCTACTTCGATTAGAATTTGTTTTTTGCAAAATGTTATCAGAAATATGTTGTGTTTTGTATCGAATAAAAAGTCTCGGTGAGGGCTGGTGTACAAAAAAGGAAATTTTCCATGTTGATCGGCTTTTGTTTTATGCAAAAAGTTAATAGACGTATGTCGTGTTTGGTATCTAATGAAAGGTCTCGGCTAGGGCTCGCGTAGAGATTTGATAAAAATGATCTGTCGATCGGCTTTTGTTTTTTGCAAAAAGTTGTATATAATATATCATGTTTGGTCTCAAATAAAAGGTCTTGTTGAAGGCTCACGTGTAGAACTGACAAAAACGGTCTATGTTAATCGGCTTTTGTTTTATGCAGAAAGTTGTCAGAAGTATATCGTGTTTGGTATAAAATGAAATGTTTTGATGAGAGCTGACATGTAAAATTGACAGAAATGGTTCATGTTGACCCGTTTTTGTTTTTTGGAAAAAGATGTTAGAAATATGTCGTGTTTGGTATCAAATTAAATATCTTGATGAGGGCTGATGTGCAGAAGTGACAAAAAATTGCCAAGTTGTTCTGCATTTGTTCTTTTACAATTACTTGCTGGAAGTACACCGTATTTGATATTAAATAAAATCATTCGACAAGACCTGCCTTGCAGAAATAAAATTAACTTTCAAATGTTAATATTTCACTGACGCCGGAGGCCTAGGGAACGCTCAGCGTCACAAGCCTAAATACCTTAACCATGAAAAGGATTGTTGTAATTTTTTTTTAGGTTGCAGGGAATAATATGTAGTTGTGCCTTTTGGTGGTTTCATATTTTTACTGTGAGTGGTACTTGTGTAAAAAATTTAAAACTATGCAAAACTAACAACTTGAAACAATGGATCCTAGTAGTCATGTCTAAATGAAGAAGAGTCACGCTGCCATACGTCACTTTTGACAATCTGTCTATGAACTTTAAACGATTGTAACTTCTTATAGAACATTGATATTAAAGAAGTAAATACAGTATCATGTATAATAGTCTTGAGCAAAGGTGTTATAACTAATTTAAGGGTAAAACACAACCTATTTAATTAATATAAATTTTGAGGTTTCCAATGTCAAAAGTCATTGTTGCCAAATGTGTCATGAAGTAACTAAATTAAAACCAATTATTCCTAAACTAACTTCACTGAAGATGGTGGCAGTTGTATTGGGAATGACAATATTAATTTATAAATTTAAAAATTAACTAATATTTTTTAATAGAAACAGTGCTGCCAAATTATGAAGTAGGTAACTAAATAAAAATCTAATATTCGTAAATAAAATAAATTGAACATTTTGCTGTGTTTAATATCAAAAGAAAGAAAACCATAAGGGCCGGTTTTGAAAAGACAAAAAAAATGTGTCATGTCGATCTGCATTTGTTTTGCGCAAAAAGTTGTTAGAGGTAGGTCGTCCTTGGGTTTTAATGCAACGACACAATGTACACTGGTGTGCACGAATGACAAAAATGGTATACGTAGATTACGATTTGTTTTCTGCAAAATGTTGTCAGAAAAATGTCGTGTTTGAAAAAAGTTGTGAGAAGTATGTAGTGTTTAGTATCAAATTAAAGGGCTCCATAAGGGCTGGCGTGTAGAATTAACAAAAATGATCAATGTTGATCGGGTTTTAATTTTTGCAACACTTTCTCAAAGGTACGTCGAGTTTGGTCTCAAATGAAAAGTCTCGTTTAGGGCTAGCGAGCAGAATTGACAGAAATGTTCCATTCCGGTCGGATTTTGTTTTCTGCAAAAAGTTCTCAAAGGTATGACGAGTTTGGTTTCAAATAAACGTCTCGTTCAGGGATGACGGCTAGCGTGCAGAATTGACAAAAATGTGCTATGTCGATCGGTTTTTGTTTTTTGCAAAAAGTTGTCAGAAGTATTTGGTGTTTGGTATCAAATGAAAGGTTTCGATAAGGGCTGGTGTGCAGAATTAATAAAAAGGGATAATATTGATGAGCTTTTGTTTTTTGCAAAAAGTTTGTAGAAGTATGTCGAGTTTGGTCTCAAACCTAGTTACAATTCGTTTTTTACAAAATTTTGTCAGAAATATGTTGTGTTTGGTATCGAATAAAAAGTCTTGGTGAGGGCTGCTGTGCAAATAAAAATTTTCATGTTAATCGGCTTTTGTTTTATGTAAAAAGTTAGTAGACATATGTCGTGTTTGGTATCTAATGAAAGGTCTCGTTAAGGGCTGACATGTAAAATTGACAAAAATGTTTCATGTCGATCGGCTTTTGTTTTTTGTAGAAAGTTGTCAGAAGTATCTCGTGTATGGTATTAAAAGAAATTTCTCGATGAGGACTGGCGAGCAGAATTGTCAAAAATGATCTATGCTAATCGGCTTTTGTTTTTTGCAAAAAGTTGTCTGAAATATGACGTGTTTGGTATCGAATGAAAGGGCTCGAATGCAGAATTGACAAAAATTATCTATGTCGATCGGCTTTTGTTTTTGGAAAAAAGTTGTATAAAGTATATGATGTTTGGTCTCAAATGAAAGGTCTTATTGAGAGCTCGCGTGCAGAAATGACGAAAATGGGTTACGTTGATCGGCTTTTGTTTTCTGTAAAAAGTTGTAACAAGTATATCGTGCTTGGAGTCAAATGAAAGGACTCGATGAGAGCTGGCGAGCAGAAATGTCAAAAATGTTCCATGACGAACGGCTTTTGTTTATGTAAAAAGTTGTCAGATTTATATCGTGTTTGGTTTATATATATCGATGAGAGCTGACATGCAAAATTGACAGAAATGGTTCATGTTGACCCGCTTTTGGTTATTTGAAAAATTTCTCAAAGGTATATCGAGTTTGGTCTCAAATTAAATGTCTTGTTGAGGGCTAATTTGCAGAAGTGAGAAAAAAATGCCAAGTTGTTATGCATTTGTTTTTTACAATTAGTTGGCGGAAGTAAACCTTGTTTGTACTAAATGAAAGCATTCGACAAGACATGTCTTGGAGAAATGAAATTATCTAACAAATGATAATATTTCACGGACGCCGGAGGCCTAGGGAAAGCTCAGCGTAGCTGAGCATTCGCTAGTGTTTTAGCTAAAAGAAAATATTGCAACAAGAAAATTGATATTTCAAGTGTGTTCGGTATTCTAGAATCCAGCTCATGTAGCTTACAATATACAACGTATTCATTAAAATGACCCTCAAAAATTGAATGTTTATCATCTGATTGGTGTCACGTTTTGGTCACTTTTGCATGTCCAATGCCTAAAACTATCCATAGTATTGATCCTAAAGCATGAATATGGATGTTTCATAAAAAAATATCCATTTCAAGTATAGGTAAAATCTGACATTATTTTTGTAAAAAATCATATAAATATTTGCTTGCGCGCCCGAATTTTATAATTCTTTTTCATATTTTAGCTAAAAGAAGACATTGCAACAAGAAAATTGCTATTTCAAGTGTGGTACGTATTCTAGAATGCAGGCCATGTAGCTTACAATATACAACGTATTCATTAAAATGACACTTGAAAACTGAATGTTTAATATCTAAGTGTTACCACGTTTTGGTCACTTTTGCATGTCCAATGCTTAAAACCATCCATAGTATAGATCCTAAAGCATGAATATGAATGTTTTAACAAATATATCCATATATTTATTTATTTATTTATTATCATTCCAACAGGACAAAAGTCCCAATAACAGGATGATCTTAAACAAAATACAAACATACAAGTAAATACAAAATAAATACAAAGCATACGAAAGAAATTAGAACAAATAGACATATTGCAAAAATTTAATGTAGAGAGAGATGGTTACACTAGATCGTTGTTACGACATGAAATATCAAAGCTCTCTTAAACACACTGTAAGAGTCATTGAAAACAGCAATGTTACATGGAAGAGAGTTTAACACAGTGCACATTTGTCTGATCGGCGACTTCCCTTCGTAGTTTGTCCTCATTTTATTACAACGAAAAGTAAATTTGCTTCTGGAAATGATACGCGGAACAGAAAGAGGTAAGAGTGCAAAAATGCAACTATCAATCAGTATATTTTTTAATATTTTATAAAGAAATAGACAAGAGTTGATTCTCCTACGAGTAAACAAAGAAAACATATCAAATTCCAAAAGCAAATTATTATAATCAATATCAAAACTGGGATACTCATTGTATTTCTTGTTATAGCAATATTTGATGAAGCGCTTTTGGACAGTTTCAATAAGGTGAATATATCTGCTATATATTGGATTTTAAAGTTGACAACAGTATTCCAGTTTAGACCTGACTAAGGCACAAAATATACTTTTTAAAATTGACAAACTACGAAATGGCTTACACGTACGAATAATAAATCCTAGCATCTGAAAAGATGACTTAGTAATGTATTCAATATGAATGTTAAATGTCAATTTATCATCAAATATTACTCCTAGGTCTTTATATTGATGAACTCGTTCTAGATTGATATTCTCCATGGCGTAGGAGTAAGTGTAGACAGATTTATTTACAAGATAACTCATAATTTTACATTTACTGTCATTGAAAAATAGTTTAGAGTTCTGGGACCAAGTTAAAAGTCTTTCTATGTCATCTTGCAAGAGTTTACAGTCATCAAGAGAGTTTATAGTTTTATATACTTTCAAATAATCAGCATAGATCAACACCTCTGAATTCTTAACTACATCAGCAATGTCATTCATAAATAAAATAAACAACAAAGGTCCCAAGTTCGACCCTTGGGGAACACCCGAAGTGGCAATAAATGGAACAGACTTGATCTTATTAATCCGAACTGATATTTCGCGATTTATTAAATAGGAATAAATAAATGAAAGTAGGTCAGGAGAAAATTTAAAATTAGTATTTAGTTTATGGAGTAGAATATAAAAATCAATAGTATCAAAAGCTTTTTTAATGTCCGTATACATAACATCTACTTGTGAATTTTCATGTAGTGTGTTAAGGGTATGTTCAGTGAAAGTTATAAGATTGGTAGCTGTTGATTTGCCATTCACGAATCCAGGCTGTTGAGAAGTTATAAGATGTTTGACTTTACTATAAATATGTTTTTGGATAATACATTCAAACAATTTGGAAATATTAGAAAGAGTAGTGATAGGTCGGTAGTTGGAGATATCAGATGTATCACCGGATTTAAAAATTGGACATATAGAAGAGGATTTAAGAACAGAGGGGAAAGTATTATTTTTTAAAGAAAGATTAAATAGATATTTTAGAGGCTCAAGAAAAATATGACTACATGCTTTAATGATGTAAGATGGAATATTATCTGGACCTGGATTTCTGGATAACTTCAAGTAATTTATTGCAGAAGTGATATCATCATCAGTTAGGCATATAAACCATATTAGATGGAGGATAAAGAAAATTGGTGAAAATAGTCGGGGGAGTCGAGTTATCAGAAGGAACATAAACGGTAGAAAAATAGTCTGCAAAGCCCTGTACTATCTCAGTGGTATTGGTGTAATTTTGATTGTTTAAGTGCATAGTGCCAGGGATGTGAGAGGAACTTTTTTTATTACTACCGTACGAGCAGAATTGTTTTGGATCAGATCTCAAGGTATTATCTATATTATTTAAATAATGTCCATGTGCATTTTTAATTTCTTTTTTGATAACAGAACGTAGACGTCTGAATTCCGAAAGACAGTGAGGAGTTTTATAAATTTTAAATAAATTATGATATCTGTTCTTACATTTAATTAATTTTATAATGTTGGAATTGAACCAAGGTGGATATTTAGATGGACGACTAATACTGATAGGAATACATTGATCAAAGATATTATAAACTATATCATATAATTTAGCAAAGGCAGCATCGACATCATCATACTCTTTTAATGTGTCCCAATTTACATCAGAAAGTATATCATAAAGTAAATCATAATTAGCAGAGCGAAAATTGTATGAAGAGGCATTGAAGTAAGAGGAAGAGTTTGGTATGTTAGTAAAGGAATCATGATTCAAGAATATTGAGAGAGTAAGATGATGAGAATCTTCTTCAATAATTGGATCAGTATTCTCAACAACAGAACAAGACAGATTAGAAATAGCAACATCAAGCAGTCCAGCATGTGAGTTAATTATATGACTAAATGGTGTAGCATTTATAAACGAAGTAAAATTTTCAAAATTATTAGTGAAGTTATCAGTACGAAGGCCTTGGTAACTATTGATCAGATTCGGAATATTGAAATCAGCTAATATTAAGAAATTAGAGTCATATGTTAATATAAAGGATTCAAGAGCTTCAAAAATATAAATTTGTTGAATAAGTGAAATAGGTGGAGAAAGGTAGATGACAATAATATAAACAAAAGTAGTAGGCGTTAGAAATAGTTTAGTGCAAACAAGATCAGCAAGAGAGGAAGGATGTAATGTAATATTAATAGGAATGGATTTAAATTTAAGATTGTTGACAGCACATAAGACTCCTCCACCGCGGGATTTGACACTACTTAGTGGATCCGTGTCACATCTGTAGACATCATAATGAGGTAAAAATAATTCGGAAGTATATATACTGTTGTTGAGCCATGTTTCAGTTAAACAAACAATGTCCAGATCACAGGAAGCAAGATTATTATAAAATGTACTTATTTTAGTACTCAGACCTCTAACATTTTGATAATAAAGATGAGTAACCGACATTTAACTGTGTGACGAGTAAAAAGAAAGCAAAAATTTGGAGAACTAACAGAAAAGAACGTAGAGAAAGAGATAAAAATATATAAATAATATTAATAATAATAAATAAATGTGCAAGGTGGTAACTTGAATAAAGTTAACAATGGTATCAAATTTGATAACAATGGAAATTATGTAACAAGCAAAAATATAATATATATTGTTTAGAAAACACAAAAAATAGTATAATAATGTATGCAAGTATGAATATATAAAAAAAACTGAAATACTTGAAATGAATGTAAAATACAAAATAAACAAATACTGAAGACGGGCCTGTAGTCAACATCAGTTGTGCGCGCAAAGCAAATGTGGAAGACAGAGCAAGTTGAGAATTGTTTATATTAAACTCAGAGTTCATTAAACTGCTTCATGGTAGATATTTTCTGAAGCCGATTTGCACTTTTTACATGGATAACTCCATCACTGGTCCATGTATTGCGTAGACCAAACTTATTTTTAGCTGCATTTAAAATATCTACCCTAACACGAGTTAAGTCCTCACGCATCACTATTCCCGTACCCTTAAGTTTTGATTTATTTTTATAAACAGTTGCACGATCATTATAGCGGGTAAACTTAATAATAATGGGTCGGCACTTATCTGCAACATGGCGTCTAAGTCTATGGCAGCGGTCAATGGCAGTTGGACTGAGAGGGACGCTCAGCTTTTCCTGGCAAACCTTCTGGACGACGTCATCTACACACTCGTTCTTGGTCTCTGGCACTCCAAATAAACGCAAACATTTACGTCTGCTGTATTGATGAAGACGCTCAACCTCATCACTAAGTGATTCAATAACAGCGTCCTTTGCTTTTAGTTGTTGTTGTAGAACAGCAAGCTGATTAGTTAAGGCTTCAAAGTATTTTTTCATCTCGCACACAAATTTGTACGTCGCTTCTTTCACTATATTAGTGATCTCCTCTTTTTGTAGTATAGTGGTCATGTTGAAAAATATAACACAGTAAACAAGGATTTAAAAAGTAAATATCAAGAGAGATTCGCACGCACTACAACACGTCTACTGAGTACGACAGATTATATCATAATTTCAAGAATAGTTAAAATCCAACTTTATTTTTGTAAATAATCATATAAATATTTACTTCCGCGCCTGAATTTTATAATTTTTTATCATATTTTAGATAAAAGAAAACATTGCAACAAGAAAATTGCTACTTCAAGTGTGGTAGGTATTCTAGAATCCAGCTCATGTAGCTTACAATATACAACGTATTCATTAAAATAACACACAAAAATTTTATGTTTATTATCTGATTGATATCACGTTTTGGTCACTTTTGCATGTCCAATGCTTAAAACCACTCATAGTATAGATCCTAAAGCATAAATAGGAATGTTTAAACAAAAATATACATTTAAAGAATAGGTAAAATCTAACTTTATTTTTGTAAAAAATTATATAAATATTTGTTTCCGCTATTTCAAGTGTAGTAGCTTACAATATACAACGTATTCATTAAAATGACACCCGAAAATTAAATGTTTATTATCTGATTGGTACCATGTTTTGGTCCCTTTTGCATGTCCAATGCTAAAACCATCCATAGTATAGATCCTAAAGCATAAATATGAATGTTTTAACAAAAATATCCATTTCAAGAATAGGTAAAATCTGACTTTATTTTAGTTTAAAATCATATAAATATTTGCTTCCGCGCCCGAATTCTATAATTCTTCATCATATTTTAGCTAAATGAAAACATTGCAACAAGAAAATTGCTATTTCAAGTGTGGTAGCTTACAATATACAACGTATTCATTAAAATGACACCCAAAAACTGAATGTTTATTATCTGATTGGTATCACGTATTGGTCACTTTTGCATGTACAATGATAAAACCATCCATAGTATAGATCCTAAAGCATAAATATGAATGTTTTAACAAAAATATTTATTTCAAGAATAGGTAAAATCTGACTATATTTTTGTAAAAAATCATGTAAATATTTGCATCTGCGCCCGAATTTTATAACTCGTCATCATATTTTGGCTAAAAGAAAACGTTGCAACAAGAAAATTGCTACTTCAATTGTCGTAGGTATTCTAGAATCCAGCCCATGTAGCTTACCATATACAACGTATTCATTAAAATGACACCCAAAATTTGAATGTTTATTATCTGATTGGTACCACGTTTTGGTCTCTTTTGCATGTCCAATGCTAAAACCATCCATAGTATAGATCCTAAAGCATGAATATGAATGTTTTAACAAAAATATTTATTTTAAGAATAGGTAATATCCGACTTTATTTTTGTAAAAAAACATATAAATATTTGCTTCCGCGCCCGAATTTTATAATTCTTCATCATTTTTTAGCTAAAAAAAAAAACACATTGCAACAAGAAAATTGCTATTTCAAGTGTAGTAGGTATTCTAGAATCCAGCCTATGTAGCTTACAATATACAACGTATTCTTTAAAATGACACCCGAAAATTGAATTTTTATTATCTGTTTGGTACCACGTTTTAGTCACTTTTGCATGTCCAATGCTAAAACCATCTATAGTATAGATCCTTAAGCATGAATATTAATGTTTTAACAAAAATATCTATTTCAAGAATAGGTAATATCTGACTTTATTATTATAAAAAATCATATAAATATTTGCTTCCGCACCCGAATTTTA
This sequence comes from Stenolophus ochropezus, assembly GCA_035578165.1. Classification (NCBI taxonomy): domain Eukaryota; kingdom Metazoa; phylum Arthropoda; class Insecta; order Coleoptera; family Carabidae; genus Stenolophus; species Stenolophus ochropezus. Next base: position 308,608 of record JAQOWZ010000072.1, on the reverse strand, counting down.
TAACTCTTCATCATATTTAAGCTAAAAGAAAACATTGCAACAGGAAAATTGCTATTTTATGTGTGGTAGGTATTCTAGAATCCAGCCGAAATTGAATGTTTATTATCTGATTGGTACCACGTTTTGGTCACTTTTGCATGTCCAATGCTTAAAACCATCCATAGTATAGATCCTAAAGCATTAATATGAATGTTTTAACAAAAATAACCATTTCAAGAATATTTAAAACCTGACTTTATTTTTGTAAAAAATCATTTAAATATTTGCTTCCGCAACCGAATTTTATAATTCTTCATCATATTTTACCTAAATGAAAACATTGCAACAAGAAAATTGCTATTTCGAGTGTGGTAGCTTACAATATACAACGTATTCATTAAAATGACACCCGAATATTGAATGTTTATTTTCTAATTGGTACAACGTTTTGATCACTTTTGCATGTAATGCTAAAACCATCCATAGTATAGATCCTAAAGCATGAATATGAATGTTTTAACAAAAGTATCCATTTCAAGAATAGGTAAAATCTGACTTTATTTTTGTAAAGAATCATATAAATATTTGCTTCCGCGCCCGAGTTTTATAATTTTTTATTATATTTTGCTAAAAGAAAACATTGCAACAGGAAGATTGCTATTTCAAGTGTGGTAGGTATTTTAGAATCCAGCCCATGTAGCTTACAATATACAACGTATTCATTAAAATAACACCTGAAAATTGAATGTTTATTATCTAAATGATACCATGTTTTGGTCACTTTTGCATGTCCAATGATTAAAACCACCCATAGTATAGATCCTATAGCATGAATATGAATGTTTTAACAAAAATATCCATTTAAAGAATAGGTGAAATCTTACTTTATTTTTGTATAAAATCATATAAACAATTGCTTCCGCGCCCGAATTTTATAATTCTTTACCATGTATTAGCTAAAAAAAAAACATTGCAACAAGAAAATTGCTACTTCAAGTGTGGTAAGTATTCTAGAATCCAGCCCATGTAGCTTACAATATACAACGTATTCAATAAAATGACAGCCGAAAATTGAATGTTTATTATCTGATTAGTACCATGTTTTGGTCAATTTTGCATGTCCAATGCTAAAACCATCCATAGTATGGATCCTAAAGCATGAATATGAATATTATAACAAAAATATCCATTTCAAGAATAGGTAAAATCGAACTTTATTTTTGTAAAAAATCATATAAATATTTGCTTCTGTTCCCGAATTTTATAATTCTTCATCATATTTTAGATAAAAGAAAACATTGCAACAAGAAAATTGCTACTTCAAGTTTGGTAGGTATTCTAGAATCCAGCCCATGTAACTTACAATATACAACGTATTCATTAAAATGACACCAGAAAATTGAATGTTTATTATCTGATTGGTACCACGTTTTGGTCACTTTTGCAAGTCCAATGCTTAAAACCACCCATAGTATAGATCCTAAAGCTTGAATATGAATGTTTCATCAAAAATATCCATTTCAAGAATAGGTAAAATCTGACTTTATTTTTGTAAAAAATCATATAAATATTTGCTTCCGCGCCCGAATTTTATAATTCTTCATAATATTTTAGCTAAAAGAAAACATTGCAACAAGAAAATTGCTATTTTAAGTGTGGTAGGTATTCTAGAATCCGGCCCATGTAACTTACAATATACAACGTATTCATTAAAATGACACCAGAAAATTGAATGTTTATTATCTGATTGGTACTACGTTTTGGTCACTTTTGCATGTCCAATGCTTAAAACCACCCATAGTATAGATCCTAAAGCTTGAATATGAATATTTTAAGTAAAATATCCATTTCAAGAATAGGTAAAATCTGACTTTATTTTTGTAAAAAATCATATAAATATTTGCTTCCGCGCACAAATTTTATAATTTTTCATCATAATTTAGCTAAAAAAAAAACATTGCAACAAGAAAATTGCTATTTCAAGTGAGGTAGGTATTCTAGAATCCAGCCCATGTATCTTACAATATACAACGTACGAGTATTCATCAAGAAAAGGTAAAATCTGACTTTATTTTTGTAAAAAATCATTTAAATATTTGCTTCGCCGCTCGAATTTTATAATTCTTCATCATATTTTTGCTAAAAGAAAACATTGCAACAAGAGAATTGCTATTTCAAGTGTAATAGGTATTCTAGAATCAAGCCCATGTAGATTAGATTAGATTTGAGGTGGATGGTGGATAAACTCCACGTGCACTGAGGTCTCACATATGGGCCCATTGTACTGCTTTCAGGTGCACAGCTCCCTAGCTATCTTAAAGCCATTCTACGCTACGGAAGAAGGCTAGTAAGCTGGCAGGTGGGGTTGTGCTGAGTGTTGAATCGGAAGGCCACATATCCCCAAGTATGGAACCTCTTTTTAATGATAAAGTGGGGCATTCCTGAAGAATGTGCTCTACTGTTTCATCATCCATATCACATCCTCTGCAAAGTGAGGTGTTTGAGATTTTTATACGATGCATGTGCTTGTTGAAACGACCATGCCCTGTAAGGAGTTTGAGATTGTTCCTCGAAAGACTTATTAGGTAATTAGCCAGCTTGAAAGTTGGCTTAAAGATAAAAGATTTCGTCTGTTTGCAGTTAGATCTAGTGTTCCAACTAGCGGAAAATTTGTCGAAAGTAATGGTTCGCATGATGTTATGAAAAGTCGATTTACTTAGCGGCAAGATGATCTCGGGCCCACAAGGTGGGGTAGATGAGCCTTGCTTTGCTAAATAGTCGGCACGAATGTTACCTTTATTGTCTCTATGTCCATTTACCCATATGAGTTCAAGAGTATTATCTTGGCATACGTTTGACAGGGCGGTGTGACAGAGTTCAGTTAAACCTGAGGTAAATTTAAATCCATTCAGGCTTTGAAGAGCTGCTCTACTGTCAGATGCTATCCTTATATGATTATTTAGAACGTTGTGTTCTTTAATCAGCAATGCACTATGCAAGATCCCCAGCATTTCTGCTTGGAAGACAGTAGCATATTTGCCTAGTGGAATACTGACGTCTAGGTTCATTTGTTCAGAGAAAATGCCTGAACCGAAGCCTTTCCCATTTTTGGAGCCGTCAGTGGAAATTTGAATGTCGGGATTTGATGATATATGACAGTCTAGTATAATCCGATAGGGTTTATCAAAGTATAATTTTGGAGCAATGCAGTCAGTGTTCATTTGCAGAAGAGGAGCACTTTGAGCTGCTTTTTTGAAAATAGAGCAATGCCTGCAACTTGGTCTTATTTTGGGCCAGTGGCCTAATTGTGAGAGGCGTAGGACTGCTTTCAGCGCGACTTCCTCTATGTAAAGATTTAGAGGAGGAAGGCATAGAAGGAATTCCATTGCCGCTGTTGGTGTGGTGCGCATTGCACCGGTTATGGCTAGACATGCCAATCTTTGTACATGTTTTAGTTTTGATATTGCTACGGATTGTTTGATTCTGGGCCACCAGACAAGAGCTCCGTAGGTGATCATTGGCCTGATTTTGGATACGTATAACCATAAAGTGAGCTTTGGAGTTAGACCCCAGATTTTACCTAAGATCCGTCGACACTGCCAGAATGCTATGCAGGCTTTTTCAACTTTGTAGTTTAAATGTAGACTCCAGTTCAGTTTGCTGTCAATTATGACTCCCAGATATTTGACGTTACTGGACAAACTTAGAACACTTTCTTGTGAAAAGAACCATTTCAGTTTTGGCAGGATTTACCGAAAGAGAGTGGTCTTTGCACCAGTTTTCAATGAGTTTGACAGCAGCGCTTGCTAGATTTGCAAGGATGTTCTCAAATTTCCCGTTTAGCAGGACAGTGATGTCGTCTGCATATCCAATAGAGTGATATCCACTGTTGTTGAGGAGTAACAGAAGATTGTTTACTAATATCGCCCAAAGAAGGGGTGACAGAACACCACCTTGGGGACAGCCTCTTGTAACATAGCCTCTTATGGTTGTTTCTCCAGAGGAGAATTCGATCGCCCTATGTTCTACCATGAACTTTATCCACCTGATAAAAGGAGATTCTACTTCATGGAACTCTAGAGCATGGACTATAGAGTTGAAGGTAGCTTTGTCGAAAGCGCCTTCTATATCTATGAAGATACCCAGGGAGGAATTGTTGTGTTCCAAAGAATTTTCGATCCTGCTAACCACAGCATGAAGAGCAGTTTCGGTCGATTTTCCCTGAATATAAGCATGTCGGTTGGGGTGCAGCGGATTTTGAACCAGTGCAGTTTCCCTTATGCATCTATCACAAAGTCTTTCCAGAGTTTTAAGAAGAACTGAGGTAAGGCTTATTGGGCGATATGATTTAGGTATTGAGTAGTCTACGCGTCCGGGTTTGGGAATGTAACCTACTTTAACTTCCCTCCATCCTACAGGGACATGCGAGGGTAATGCAAGCTCTAAAGATCCAAACCAGGTAAGGTGTTAATTTCTTGCAGCCCCATTGAAGAAGGGCCGCAACAATACCATCTAGACCTGATGATTTATAAGGCTTTAGGGATTTTATTGCCCAGGTTGTGCGTGTCTCATCAATGATTACCTTAGAGAGTTCGAGCGCCTCCTCTGAGAAGGAGTGATCGTTGTCCTTCCCGGTACATCTATCAGAGATCACACAGCCGGGGAAAAGACATTTATTAGAAGAATTTCATTGTTTTCAATGATTGAGGAAGCGTAGGTGCCATCTTCTTTTTTGAGGCAGCCTAGCTGTTGGTTTGGTTCTTTGCAGAAAATTTTTTTCAAGCGAGCTACAGGGGCAGATTTGTCAATATTGCTGACATATTGTTGCCAGGCGTTCCTTTGCCTTTGCCTGATAGCTTTTTTGTATTTTGTTTTCTCCAATTTGTACGAGAGCCAGTCAGCTTCCATTTTGGAGTTTTTGGCTTTGTTGAACAATTTCCTAATAGAAGTTCTCATTTTACTCAATTCCTTGCACCACCATGGGGCGTTCTTTGAGTTAATTGTACTTAAGGGACATGCCCTTTCATATGAATTGATAAGAACGTGCTGGAGTTTGCTGACGCAATCCTCAAGCGAATCCTTGCTAATTTGATTTGGAATATGACATCCCTCTATTCTAGAATAAAGAAGATCTAGAAATAGAGTTTTGTCTGTTTTCCTGGGGTTCCGAAAGACTTTTTTATCAATATGCTTAGCGTTCAGCGTAAAGTGAATTGATTTGTGATCAGACATTGAGACATCTGGTGATACATACCATCCTGATATGTCATTAGATATCTTAGGTGTTGCCAGGGTGATGTCAATCCTAGATTGTGCACGACACGTGACGAAAGTAGGTTCATCGCCTTGGTTGAGAATTTCTAGATTGGTACTAGTGATGTATTCACATAAAGATTTACCGCTGGCGTTAATGTCTTTGCTGCCCCAGACAGTATGGTGTGAGTTAGAGTCACATCCTAAAATTAGATATTTGTGATTTTCTTCACAAAACTCGACCAGTTTGACAAGTTCAAGGCTGGGAGGTGATTGTGAAGAATCTGAGGGAAGGTAGCAGGAGGCAAGAATGATGTCTTCCTTGTTGTTGTTTGTGACTGTACTAAGAAGGATGGCAGTAATATCACGTGTACACAGGTGTTGGAGAATAACAGCCTGAAGATTGTTAGGCACTACGATACATGTCCTCGGATTTTCAATACGAAAACCTGTAAAGGTATTTTTGTCGCCTAGTCCACAGATCTTTGATTTTACAATCCAGGGTTCTTGAACCAGAGCTATACTGTGCTGCCTACTATCTAGGTGTCGTCTCAATATTGAGGTCGCCGCTCAACAGTGTTGCAGGTTTATTTGAATGAAGGATAGAGGTGAAGAAGAGGGAGATTTAGGATTGGGATGTGTCATTTAAGGTTTCGGATGTCAGGAGGAGAGACTCGAGCTCCTGCAGTTCAGCATCCTCTTTGGAGCAAACCTCCATTGAGGTTGCACTCTGCGAAGACTGAGCAGCAGTCCCAGGGGTTGGTTGAGGTGGTATTGAACTACCAACCTTCAACTTGACGGTGAGGGAGGAGAAAAGATACCGAAGTTTCTTCCCTCTCTCCGTAAGGGTTTTGGCATTCTCTTCGTTGACGCCGAAGACTAACAATCTGCCCAATGGTTTCTCCTTAGGTGCATCATGGAAGACGCACCAGTTGGAAACCTTGAGGTCTTTGTTCTGTGCTGCCAGCCTCCGAAGGACAGTCTGCCTTTCATCGGCTTTACCCGGAATCCAGACAGCTGCCACCACCAACCGAGGAAGGCAGTCCAGGCCAACGACCTCAATTTGGGCGTTGTCCCAAAGGGGGGGGAGTTTGCTCACCGCAGATTTCAGCCATTTCAGGGAATGGTTATCACCGCAGGTGATGCGAAGAATTTCCCCGGATTCATTCCATCGAAGACAGGAGGCTGTTCTTCATCCTTCAGGGTAAATAATGCGGTGTCCAGTTGTTCATACAGCCGGTCCTGCAGTATCTGCACGTTTTCTTTTATCTAAAATATGATGAAAAATTATAAAATTCGGGCGCGGAAGCAAATATTTATATGATTTTTCACAAAAAAGAAGTCAGATTTTACCTTTTCTTGATGATTACGTTGTTTATTGGAAGCTACAAGAGCTGGATTCTAGAACACCTACCACACTTGAAATAGCAATTTTCTTGTTGCAATGTTTTCTTTTAGCTATAATATGATGAAGAATTATAAAATTCGGGCGCGCAAGCAAATATTTATATGATTTTTTACAAAAATAACGTCACATTTTACCTAGGCTTGATGAATACGTTGTATATTGTAAGCTACATGGGCTGGATTCTAGAATACCTACCACACTTTAAATAGCAATTTTCTTGTTGTAATGTTTTCTTAAAGCTAAAATATGATGAAAAATTATGAAATTCGGTCGCGGAAGCAAATATTTATATGATATTTACAAACGTAAAGTCAGATTTTACCTTCTCTAGATGAATACGTTGTATATTGTAAGCTATATGGGCTGGATTCTAGAATACCTACTACACTTGAAATAGCAATTTTCTTGTTGCAATGTTATCTTTTAGCTAAGATAAGATAAAGAATTATAAAATTCCAGCGCGGAAGTAAATATTTATATATATTTTTACAAAAATAAAGTCAGATTTTGCCTATTCTTGAAATGGATATTTCTGTTAAAACATTCATATTCATGCTTTAGAATCTGTACTATGGATTATTTTAGCATTGGATATGCAAAAGTGACCAAAAAGTTGTACCAATCAGATAATAAACATTCAATTTTCGGGTGTCATTTTAATGAATACGTTGAAAATTGTAATATGATGAAGAATTATAAATTTTGGGCGCGCAAGCATATATTTGTATGATTTTTTACAAAAATAAAGTCAGATTTTCCCTATTCTTTATGAATACGTTGTATATTTTAGGCTACATGGGCTGGATTCTAGAATACCTACCACACTTGAAATAGCAATTTTCTTGTTGCAGTGTTTTCTTTTAGTTAAAATATGATTATGAGTTATAAAATTCAGGCGCGGAAGCAAAAATTTATATGATTTTTTACAAAAATAAAGTCAGATTTTACCTATTGTTGATGAAGACGTTGTATATTGTAAGCTACATGGGCTGGATTTTTGAATATCTACCTCACTTAAAATAGCAATTTTCTTGTTGCAATGTTGTCTTTTAGCAAAAATGTGATGAAGAATTATTAAATTCTGGTGTAGAAGCAAATATCTATATGATTTTTTACAAAAATAAATTCAGATTTTACCTATTCTTGAAATGGATATTTTTGTTAAAACACTCATATTCATGCTTAATTATCTATACTATGGATGGTTTTAAGCATTGAACATGCAAAAGTGACCAAAGCGTGGTACCAATTATATAATAAACATTCTATTTTCGGGTGTCATTTTAATGAATACGTTGTATATTGTAAACTACATGGGTTAGATTCTACAATACCTACCAAACTTGAAATAGCAATTTTCTTGTTGCAATGTTTTCTTTTAGCTAAAATATGATAAAGAATTATTAAATTCGGACGCGTAAGCAAATATTTACATGATTTTTTTCAAACATAAAGTCAGATTTTACCTATTCTTGATGAATACGTTGTATATTGTAAACTACATGTGCTAGAATCTTGAATACATACCACACTTGAAATAGCAATTTTCATGTTTGCAATGTTTTCTTTTAGCTAAAATATGATGAAGAATTATAAAATTCGGGCGCGGAAGCAAATATTTATATAATTACTTACAAAAATTTTGTCAGATTTTTCCTATTCTTGAAAGGGATATTTTTGTTACAACATTCATATTCATGCTTTAGGATCTATACTATGGATGATTTTAAGCATTTGACATGCAAAAGTGACCAAAACGTGGTACCAATCAGATAATAAACATTCAATTTTCGGGTGTCATTTTAATGAATACGTTGTATATTGTAAGCTACATGGGCTGGATTCTAGAATACCTACCACACTTGAAATAGCAATTTTCTTGTTGCAATGTTTGCTTTTAGATAAATATGATGAAGAATTATAAAATTCGGTCGCGGAAGCAAATATTTATAATTTTTTACAAAAATATAGTCAGATTATACCTATTCTTGAAATGGATTTTTTTGTTAAAACATTCATATTCATGCTTTAGGATCTATACTATGGATGGTTTTAAGCGTTGGACTTGCAAAAGTGACCAAAACGTAATACCAATTAGATAATAAACATTTAATTTTCGGGTGTCATTTTAATGATTACGTTGTATATTGTAAGCTACATGGGCAGGATTCTAGAATAACTACCACCCTTGAAATAGCAATTTTGTTGTTGCAATGTTTTCTTTTAGCATAAAATATGATAAAGAATTAAAAAATTCGGGCGTGGAAGCAAATATTTATATGATTTTTTACAAAAATAAAGTCAGATTTTACCTATACTTGATGAATACGTTGTATATTGTAAGCTACATGGGCTAGATTCTAGAATACCTACTACACTTGAAATAGCAATTTTCTTGTTGCAATGTTTTTTTTTAGCTAAGATACGATGAAGAATTATAAAATTCGGGAGCGAAAGCAAATATTTATATAATTTTTTTACAAAAATATAGTCAGATTTTACCTATTCTTGAAATAAATATTTTTGTTAAAACATTCATATTCATGCTTTAGGATCTATACTTTGGATTGTTTTAAGCATTGGATATGCAAGAGTGACCAAAACGTAGTACCAATCAGATAATAAATATTCAATTTTCGGATGTCATTTTAATGAATACGTTATATATTGTAAGATACATGGGCTAGATTCTAGAATACCTACTACACTTGAAATAGAAAGTTTCTTGTTGCAATGTTTTCTTTTAGCTAAAATATGATGAAGAATTACAAAATTCGGGCGCGGAAGCAAATATTTATATGATTTTTTACAAAAATAAAGTCTGATTTTACCTTATCTTGATGAATACGTTGTATATTGTAAGCTACATGGGCTGGATTCTAAAATACCTACCACACTTAAAATAGCAATTTTCTTGTAGCAATGTTTTCTTTTAGCTAAAATATGATGGAAAGTTATAAAATTTGGGCGCGGAAGCAAATATTTATATGAGCTTTTACAAAAATAAATTCAGATAGTACCTATTCTTGAAATGGATATTTTTGTTAAAACATTCATATTCATGCATTAGGATCTATACTATGGGTAATTTTAGCATTGGACATGCAAAAGGGACCAAAACGTGTTACCAATCAGATAATAAAGATTCAATTTTCAGGTGTCATTTTAATGAATAAGGTGTATATTGTAAGCTACATGGGCTGGATTCTAGAATACCTACCACAATTGAAATAGCAATTTTCTTCTTGCTATGTTTTCTTTTAGCTAAAATATGATAAAAATTATAAAATTCGGGCGCGGAAGCAAATATTTATATGATTTTTTACAAAAATAAACTCAAATTTGACCTATCTTTGAAATGGGTATTTTTTTTAATACATTCATATTCATGCTTTAGGAACTGTTAAGATTCTTTATTTATAAATAGCAAAGATACATTTCAATTAGAATAAAGTCTAAACTTGACATACATGACATCTGTTTTTTTTTATATATATTCAAGCCCTACTTGAATTTCTATTTTTCTTTTTTTTATTTTCAACACTTCCTCCAAAAGAAAAATAGAAAAAGAAGTAAAACAAAGACTACTTAATTTCATATATAGATTCAATTTTCTGCACTCCAATTCTTTCTCGCAGCATCTCGAATCGGACTTTTTCCAATGGTTTCGTTAGCAAATCAGCTAACAGGTTAGTCCCGTCGATGTGCTCCAATCCAAGGTCTTTATTCAAAAATCTTTCTCTGACGTAGAAATGACGAACTTCTATATGTTTTCTTTTTCGATGATATGCTGGATTTTTAGATAACTTTACTGTACTAGCATTGTCAATGTAGAGCGTAGGAAGTTTGTCTTCATTATCATTTTCATATAATTCAGAAAGCAATCTTTTTAACCAAATCAACTCCTTTGCTCCTTCACTTGCTGCAACTATTTCTGCTTTCGTTGTAGACGTTGCTACTGACTTTTGTAACTGACTTATCCAAGATACAGCTCCTTGAGTAAGAGTCGCGATGACACCTGTTGTTGATCGTCTTGTCTCCTTGTCACCAGCATAGTCGGCGTCACTGAAGAATTTCAGACCTTCTTTACTTCTATAAATAATTCCATAATCCATGGTATTTTTCAAATATCTAAAAATACATTTCACTTGAATCCAGTCTTGCATTGAAGGATCTGCCATGGTTCGAGCTGCTTTGTTCACTGCGAAGGCAATGTCTGGACGTGAGGATGTACTTAAATACAACAGACAACCAACTGCCTCGCGATAAGGAATTTTGGCTGTGATTTTCTCTTTGACGTCACTCTCTTCGCGCCCAATTGGAGTAGAAACTCCATTTGACTCGATCATACCAAATCTTTCTAGAATTTCTCTTGTATAGTCTACTTGATTCACTGCTATTGACCCGTCTTTACTTTGTTGTATTTTCATACCCAAGAAATTATTGAGAGACCCTCTAGTTGTTTGAAATTCCAGCTGTAATGTTTTCATGAATTCTTCAATTTCTGTTCTGTCGCTGCCTACAACTAGTCCATCGTCAACATAAATAGCAACATACAAACAATTTTTATCCCTCTTGCGACAGAAAAGACATGGATCAGCGTTACTATTTTTAAATCCAGCTTTCGTCATAAATTCTACAAAACGTTTGTTCCAGCAACGCGGTGCCTGTTTTAAACCATACAGACTTTTCTTCAGTAGACATAATCGTCCCGTACCATCTTCAAAACCCTCTGGTTGTTCCATATAAACGTTTTCGTCAAGCACTCCATTCAAAAAGGCTGTTTTCACGTCAAATTGGTCGAGCTTCATTTTCTCTGCAGCAGCCATCGCTAACAAAGTTCGAATTGTGTCGTATCGTACCACAGGACTGAATGTTTCTTCATAATCAATGCCCTGCTTTTGTAAGTATCCTTTGGCTACCAATCGACCTTTAAAGCGAACATTCCCATTATCTCTAATTTTCTGGCGTAGAACCCATCGATTTTGCAGCACTTGAACACCATTCGGACGTTGAACTAACTGCCAAGTACTATTTTCTTTCAAAGACTCCAGCTCTTCATGAATGGCTGCAAGCCACTGGTTTTTATTGCTTGACTGCAATGCTTCAGAATACGAAGATGGATCCTTATCCTTTATGGTAGGATGTACAGCCATGTACACATAATCTTCACTGGTCATCCATTTTGGTTTCTTCTTTATTCGCTTTTCTTCATTCTTTTGTTCGCCTGATACTTGACTTCCTCCGGAACTAGACGCCATATCAAATTCTACTTCTTTTAAATATTCTGTCTCCTCGTTTTGATTGTTCTTTTCTGAATTTTTCTTCACATCAGAAGTCGAACAAGACTGACTTTCTCTTGTAGTTTCTTCACGAGCAGCTTCAAACTCAACAACGTTGGTGCGCAGATTAGTTTCTTCACGAGCAGCTTCAAACTCAACAACGTTGGTGCGCAGATTGCAGACAACTTCAGGCTTGAATTTTACATCGTGACTTAGAACAATCTTCCTCTGAGATGGAATCCAAATCCTAAAACCATCCCTGTCATTTACGTACCCAACCAGATGTCCATGAATAGCTTTGTCATCAAACTTCGAGCGGAAATTCTTGTTCACATGTACGTAACATTCTGTTCCAAAAATTCTTAGATGATTTAGGCTTCCTACTGGTCTACTGTACCACAGTTCATAAGGTGATTTGTTTTCAACAGAAGATTTTCCAGTGCGATTCAAAAGATATGTAGCAGTATTACATGCTTCTGCCCACAGTTCTTTTGGCAGTTTACTTGGGTTTAACAATGAACGCGCACATTCCACAATGGTGCGGTTCTCTCGTTCTGCCACCCCATTTTGTTGTGGTGTATAAGGTGTAGTAATGCTGTGTTCTATGCCTCTGTTTGCAAGAATTTCACATATTTTCTTGTTATTAAATTCTTTTCCTCCATCGCATCTCAGTTGTTTGATAACATGGCCATTTGCCTTAGCTTCATTCAGAAACTGTTCCAGGACAGTACTGACTTCACTTTTCTGCTTCAGAAAGAAAATGCGACGAAACTTACTAAAATCATCTTTGAAACAAACGTAGTAGCGCGTTTTTCCAAGAGACTCTGTAGACATGGTTCCATTCACATCGGCATGGACTTGTTCACCAGTAACTTTTGGTCGATTCACTCGATTCTTAAAGGATAATCGATGCATTTTGCCTAATGCACATCCATCGCAGAATTCTTCTTTGCACCCGTCCACACTGATGTTCATTTGCTTCAAGACGCTTTTTACGTGTTGTTTATGTTGATGGCCAAATCTTTCGTGATAGACTTGTAGTGTATCCGAAGATGTCACGAAATTCACTTGAACAGGTTGCGCTGGTTTAATGACATGTATGTCAAGCACATACAAACCACGACTGACATGTCCTGTCATCATTGTTTTCCCAGAAATTTTGTCTTCAATTTTAACGCTTTTATCATCAAATCTGGTGCAAAAACCTTTTCTTGCAGCTGCTTTTACAGAGAACAAATGAGCACTTGCTTCTGGAACATATAATACGTTTTTCAATTCAGCATTTGTCAAAGTCTTGTTCAAATATATTTGAATTTTCACAGTTCCTTGTCCATGAGCCAACATGTTCACACCTCGTTTTCCTAGTGAGATATTTTCAGGAACGGCAAACATTGTGTATGTTTCAAAATATTGTTTATTTGTTGCAGTACCATTTGTCGGCTTCAACATAATTATCAAATGAGGCACCTAAAACATATGACAAAAATGCAGAATTCTTTCCAAACTGATTTACCTTCTTCATTGAACACTCTGCTGCCCAATGGCCTATCTGCTTGCATTTATGACATGGAAATTTTTGTTTTGCACGTTCAATATTTTTCTTTGACTTTTCACTATTATCATTTCTGTTTTGTCGATTTTTCTTCTTAGGGTCACCACGTGCAATAAACGCAGTCGATTCTACAGTACTCTGATCACGTAATTCAATCGCGCACAGTTTTTCAATCAATAAGTTTAAACTTTGATTTTTCGACGGAATCGTGTCCCACAAATCTTTAAAATTGTCATATTCTTTCCCTAGCGTGGATAAAATTCGACCGTTTAAAATTCTTTCGGACAAAATATTTTCTTCGTGTTTCTGCAGTTCATCGTTTAAATCTACAAAAAGTTTCTGTAACTTTGCTACATGTGTGCTGATATCTTCTTTCTCATCACGTTGAACGCGGAAAAAGGCTTCTATCAACATATTTAGTCGTTGCGTACTGCTTCGTTCGAATCGTGCTCGTAACTTGTCCCAAATTTTACATGCATGCTTACATGTCAATACAAGTTCAGCAACCGATTTTCCTAGCGTACCTGCTAACAAACTTGCTGCTTTTGCATCATCTTTCAACCACTGTTGATGCGCCGCTTTTTGTGTCGCGCTCGTATTTTCTCCAAGTTCAGGACATTTTCTTGTATTGTCCACAATATCTTCAAGTGCATACGCTCGCAATAACATCGACACGTGCCACTTCCACCTTGCCCAGTCCTCAGGCCCTTCCAGTTTATCTACCTGAATTTTATAATCACTGCTAGCCATTTTATCGCACACCGAATATTAGTTTATAACAATTCACAATTCACGCGCGGTCTGGGCCCATAACCTGTTAAGATTCTTTATTTATAAATAGCAAAGATACATTTCAATTAGAATAAAGTCTAAACTTGACATACATGACATCTGTTTTTTTTTATATATATTCAAGCCCTACTTGAATTTCTATTTTTCTTTTTTTTATTTTAAATTATACTATGGATGGTTTTAAGCATTGGACATGCGAAAGTGACCAAAACGTGGTACCAACAATCAATTTTCGGGCGTCATTTTAATGAATACGTTGTAGCAAATATTTATATGATTTTTTACAAAAATAATGTCAGATTTGGCCCATTCTTGAAATGGATATTTTTGTTACAGCATTCATATTCATGCTTTAGGATCTATACTGTAGATGGTTATAAGCATTGGACATTCGAGAGTGACCAAAACGTGGTACCAATCAGATAATAAACATTCAATTTTCGGGTGTCATTTTAATGAATACGTTGTATATTGTAAGCTTCATTGGCTGGATTCTAGAATACCTACTACACTTGAAATAGCAATTTTCTTGTTGCAACGTTTACTTTTATCTAAAATATAATGAAAAAGTATAAAATTCGGGTGCGCAAGCAAATATTTATATGATTTTTTACAAAACTAAAGCCAGATTTTACCTTTTCTTGATGAATACGTTGTATATTGGAAGCTACATAAGCTTTATTCTAGAATACGTACCACACTTAAAATAGCAATTTTCTTCTTACAATGTTTTCTTTTAGCTTAAATATGATGAAGAATTATAATATTCGGACGCGGAAGCAATATTTATATGATTTTTTACAAAAATTAAGTCAGATTTTACTTATTCTTGATGAATACGTTGTATATTGTAAGCTACATTGGCTGGATTCTAGAATACATACCACACTTGAAATAGCAATTTTCTTATTGCAATGTTTTTTTTTTGGTAAAATATTTGCGGAAGCAAATATTCATATGATTTTTTATAAAAATATTGTCAGATTTTACCAATTCTTGATGAATACGTTGTATATTCTAAGCTATGGGGTGGATTCAAGAATACCTACCACACTTGAAATAGCAATTTTCTTGTTGCAATGTTTTGTTTTAGCTAAAATTTGATACAGAATTATAAAATTCGGGCGCGGAAGCAAATATTTATATGATTTTTTACAAAAATAAATTCAGATCTTACCTATTCTTGAAATGGATATTTTTGTTAAAACATTCATATTCATGCTTTAGGATCTATACTATGGATGGTTTTAAGCATTGGACATGCAAAAGTGACCAAAACGTGGTACCATTCAAATAATAAACATTCAAATTTCGGGTGTCATTTTAATGAATACGTTGTATTTTGTTAGCTACATGGGCTGGATTCTAGAATACCTACCACACTTGAAATAGCAATTTTCTTAACGCAATGTTATCTTTTAGCTAAAATACAATGAAAAATTATAAAATTCAGGCGCGGAAGTAAATATTTGTATAATTTTTCACAAACTAAAGTCAGATTTTACCTTTTCTTGATGAATACGTTGTATATTGGAAGCTAGATGAGCTGGATTCTATAATACCTACCACACTTGAAATAGATGTTTTCTTGTTGCAATATTTTCTTTTCACTTAAATATGATAAAGAATTATAAAATTCGGGCGCGGAAGCAAATATTTAAATGATTTTTTTACAAAAATAAAGTCTGATTATACCTATTTTTGATGAATACGTTGTATATTGTACACTACATGGGCTGGATTCTAGAATACCTACTACACTTGAAATAGCAATTTTCTGGTTGCAATATTTTCATTTAGCTCAAATATGATAAAGAATTATAAAATTCGGGGGCAGAAGCGAATATTTATATGATTTTTTACAAAAATGAAGTCAGATTTTACCTAGTCTTGATGAATACGTTGTATATTGTAAGCTACATGAGCTGGATTCTAGAATACCTACCACACTTGAAATAGCAATTTTCTTGTTGCGATGTTTTCTCTTAGATATAATATGATAAAGAATTATAAAATTCAGGCGCGGAAGCAAATTTCTATATGATGTTTTACAAAAATAAAGTCGGATTTTACCAATTCTTAATGAATACGTTGTATATTGTAAGCTACATGGTTTGGATTCTAGAATTCCTACCACACTTGAAATAGCAATTTTCTTGTTGCAATGTTTCCTTTTAGCTAAAATATGATATAGAATTATAAATTTCGGGCGCGGAAGCAAATATTTATATGATTTTTTACAAAAATAAAGTCAGATCTTAACTATTCATGAAATGGATATTTTTGTTAAAACATTCATATTCATGCTTTCGGATCTATACTATGGATAGTTTTAAGCATTGGACATGCAAAAGTAACCAAATCGTGGAACCAATCAGATAATAAACATTCAATTTTCGGGTATCATTTTAATGAATACGTTGTATTTTGTAAGCTACATGGGCTGGATTCTAAAACACTACCACACTTGAAATAGCTATTTTCTTGTTGCAATGTTTTCTTTTAGCTTAATTATGATGAAGAATTATGAAATTCGGGCGCAGAAGCAAATATTTAAATGATTTTTTGCAAAAATAAAGTCAGATTTTACCTATTCTTGAAATGAAAATTTTTGTTAAAACATTCATATTCATGCTTTAGGATCTATACTATGGATAGTTTTAAGCATTGGACACGCAAAAGTGACCAAAACGTGTTACCAATCAGATAATAAACAATCAAGTTTCGGGTGTCATTTTAATGAATACGTCGTTGTATTTTGTAAGCTACATGAGCTGGATTCTAGAATAGCTACCACACGTGAAATAGCAATTTTCTTGTTGCAATGTTTTCTTTTAGCTTAAATATAATGAAGACTTATAAAATTCGGGCGCGGAAACAAATATTTATATGATTTTTTACAAAAATAAAGTCAGATATTACCTATTTTTGAAATAGATATTTTTATTAAAACATTCATATTCATGCTTTAGGATCTATACTATGGATAAATTTAGCAGTGGGCATGCAAAAGTGACCTAAAGGTGGTACCAATCAGATAATAAACATTCAATTTTCGGGTGTTATTTTAATGAATACGTTGGATATTGTAAGCTACATGGGCTGGTTTCTAAAATACCTACCATACTTGAAATAGCACTTTTCTTGTTGCAATGCTTTCTTTTAGCTAAAATATGATAAAGAATTATAAAATTCGGGCGCGGAAGGAAATATTTATATGATTTTTTACAAAAATAAAGTCAGATTTTACCTATTCTTGAAATGGATATTTTTGTTAAAACATTCATATTCATGCTTTAGGATCTATACTATGGATGGTTTTAAGCATTGGATATGCAAAAGTTATCAAAACGTGGTACCAAACAGATAATAAACATTCAATTTTCGGGTGTCATTTTAATGAATACGTTGTATATTGTAAGCTACATGGGCTGGATTCTAGAATACCGACTACACATGAAATAGCAATTTTCTTGTTGCAATGTTTTCTGCTAGCTAAAATATGGTGAATAATTATAAAATCCGGGCGCGGAAGCAAATATTTATATGATTTTTTACAAAAATTAAGTCAGATTTTACCAATTCTTGAAGTGGATATTTTTGTTAAAACATTCATATTCATGCTTTTGGATCTATACTATGGATGGTTTTAGCATTAGACATGCAAAAGTGACCAAAACGTGGTACCATTTAGATAATAAACATTCAATTTTCGTGTGTCATCTTAATGAATACTTTCTATATTGTAAGATACATGGGCTGGATTCTAGAATACCTACCACACTTGAAATAGCAATTTTCTTGTTGCAATGTTTTCTGCTAGCTAAAATATGATGAAGAATTTTAAAATTCGGGCGCGGAGGCAAATATTTATATGATTTTTTACAAAAATAAAGTCAGATTTTACCTATTCTTGAAATGGATATTTTTGTTAAAACATTTATATTCATGCTTTAGGATCTATAGTATGGACGGTTTTAGCATTGGACATGCAAAAGTGACCAAAACGTGGCACCAATCAACAAATAAACTGTCAATTTTAGGGTGTCATTTTTATGAATACGTTGTATATTGTAAGCTACATAGGCTGGATTCTAGAATACCTACTACATTTGAAATAGCAATTTTCTTGTTGCAATGTTTTTTTAGCAAAATATGATAAAGAATTTTAAAATTTTGGCGCGGAAGCTAATATTTATACGATTTTTTACAAAAATAACGTCCGATTTTACCTACACTTGAAATGGATATTTTTGTTAAAACATTAATATTATTGCTTTAGGATCTATACTATGGATGGTTTTAAGCAATGGATATGCAAAAGTTACCAAAACGTGGTACTACTCAGATAATAAAAATTCAATTTTCGGGTGTCATTTTAATGAATACGTTCTATATTGTAAGTTTCATGGGCTGGATTCTAGAATACCTACCACACTTGAAATAGCAATTTTCTTGTTGCAATGTTTTCTTCTAGCTAAAATATGATGAAGAATTACAAAATTCGGGCGCGGAAGCAAATATTTATATGATTTTTTACAAGAATAAAGTCAGATTTTACTAATTCTTGAAATGGATATTTTTGTTAAAACATTCATATTCATGCTTAAGAATCTATACTATGGATAGTTTTAAGCATTGGACATGCAAAAGTGACCAAAAGGTGGCATCTATCAGATAATAAACATTCAATTTTCGGGTGTCATTTTAATGAATACGTTGTATATTGAAAGCTACATGGACTGGATTCAAGAATACCTACCACATTTGAAATAGCAATTTTCTTGTTGCAATATTTTCTTTTAGCTAAAATATGATAAAAAAATTATAAAATTCGGGCGCGGAAGCAAATATTTATATGATTTTTTACAAAAATAAAGTCAGATTTTACCTATTCTGGAAATGGATATTTTTGTTAAAACATTCATATTCATGCTTTAGGAAATATAGTATGGATGGTTTTAGCAATGGACATGCAAAAGAGACCAAAACGTGGTACCAATCAGATAATAAACATTCAATTTTCGGGTGTCATTTTAATGAATACGTTGTATATTGTAAGCTACATGGGCTGGATTCTGGAATATCTACCACACTTGAAATAGCAGTTTTCTTGTTGCAATGTTTTTTTTTTAGCTATAATATAATAAAGAATTATAAAATTCGGGCGCGGAAGCAAATATTTATATGATTTTTTAGAAAAATAAAGTCAGGTTTTACCTATTCTTGAAATAGATATTTTTGTCAAAATATTCATATTCATGCTTTAGGATCTATACTTTGGCTGGTTTTAGCATTGGACATGCAAAAGTGATCAAAACGTGGTACCAATCAGATAATAAACAATCAATTTTCGGGTGTCATTTTGATAAATACGTTGCATATTGTAAGCCACATGGGCTGGAGTCTAGAATACCTACCACACTTGAAATAGCAATTTTCTTGTTGCAATGTTTTCTTTTAGCTAAAATATGATGAAGAATTATCAAATTCGGGCGCGGAAGCATGTATTTATATAATTTTTCACAAAAATAAAGTCAGATTTCACCTATTCTTGAAATGGATATTTTTGTTAAAACATTCATATTCATGCTTTAGGATCTATAGTATGGACGGTATCTATAGTATGGACGGTTTTAGCATTGGACATGCAAAAAAGACCAAAACGTGGTACCAATCAGATAATAAACATTCAATTTTCGGGTGTCATTTTTATGAATACGTTGTATATTGTAAGCTACACGGGCTGGATTCTAGAATACCTACCACATTTGAAATAGCAATTTTCTTGTTGCAATGTTTTCTTCTAGCTATAATATAATAAAGAATTATAAAACTCGGTCGCGAAAGCAAATATTTATATGAATTTTTACAAAAATAAAGTCAGATTTTACCTATTCTTGAAATAGAAATTTTTGTTAAAACATTCATATTCATGCTTTAGGATCTATACTATGGATGATTTTAGCATTGGACATGCAAAAGTGACCAAAACGTGGGTACCAATCAGATAATAAACATTCAATTTTCGGGTGTCATATTATTGAATACGTTGTATATTGAAAGCTACATGGGCTGGATTCAAGAATACCTACCACATTTGAAATAGCAATTTTCTTGTTGCAATGTTTTCTTTTAGCTAAAATATGATAAACAAATATAAAATTCGGGCGCGGAAGCAAATATTTATATGATTTTTTACAAAAATAAAGTCAGATTTTACCTATTCTTGAAATGGATATTTTTGTTTAAACATTCATATTCATGCTTTAGGAAATATAGAATGGATGCTTTTAGCAATGGACATGCAAAAGTGACTAAAGCGTGGTACCAATCAGATAATAAACATTCAATTTTCGGGTGTCATTTTGATAAATACGTTGCATATTGTAAGCTACATGGGCTGGATTCTAGAATACCTACCTCACTTGAAATAGCAATTTTCTTGTTGCAATGTTTTCTTTTAGCTAAATTATTATGAAGAATTATAAAATTCGGGCGCGGATGCATGTATTTATATGATTTTTTACAAAAATAAAGTCGGATTTTACCTATTCTTGAAATGGATATTTTTGTTAAAACATTTATATTCATGCTTTAGGATCTATAGTATGGACGGTTTTAGCAATGGACATGCAAAAGTGACCAAAACGTGGTACCAACCGGATAATAAACATTCAATTTTCTAGTGTCATTTTGATAAATACCTACCACACTTGAAATAGCAATTTTCTTATTGCAATGTTTTCTTTTAGCTAAAATATGATGAAGAATTAAAAAAATCGGGCGCGGAAGCAAATATTTATATGACTATTTACAAAAATAAAGTCAGAATTTACCTATTCTTGAAATTCATATTTTTGTTAAAACATTCATATTCATGCTTTAGGATCTATACTATGGATAGTTTTAAGCATTGGACATGCAAAAGTGACCAAAACGTGGGTACCAATCAGATAATAAACATACAATTTTCGGGTGTCATTTTAATGAATACGTTGTATATTGTAAGCTACATGGGCTGAATTCTGGAATATCTACCACACTTGAAATAGCAATTTTCTTGTTGCAATGTTTTCTTTTAGCTATAATATAATAAAGAATTATAAAATTCAGGCGCACAAGCAAATATATATATGATTTTTTACAAAAATAAAGTCAGGTTTTACCTATTCTTGAAATGGATATTTTTGTCAAAATATTCATATTCCTTGCTTTAGGATCTATACTATATATGGTTTTAAGCATTGAACATGCAAAAGTGACCAAAACGTGGTACCAATAAGATAATAAACATTCAATTTTCGGGTGTCATTTTAATGAATACGTTGTATATTGTAAGCTACATGGGCTGGATTCAAGAATACCTACCACACTTGAAAAAACAGTTTTCTTGTTGCAATGTTTTCTTTTAGCTAAAATATGATAAAGAATTATAAAATTCGGGGGCGGAAGCAAATATTTATATGGTTTTTTACAAAAATAAAGTCAGATTTTACCTATTCTTGAATAAGAAATTTTGTTATAACATTCATATTCATGCTTTAGGATCTATACTATGGATGGTTTTAGCATTGGACATGCAAAAGTGACCAAAACGTGGTACCAATCAGATAATAAACGTTCAATTTTCGGGTGTCGTTTTAATAAATACGTTGTATATTGTAAGCTACATGGGCTGGATTCTAGAATACCTTACACACTTGAAATAGCAATGTTTTTTTTTTTTAGCTAAAACATGATGAAAAATTATAAAATTCGGGCGCGGAAGCAAATATTTATATGAATTTGTGCATAAATAAAGTCAGATTTTACCTATTCTTGAAATGGATATTTTTGTTAAAACATTCATATTCATGCTTTAGGATCTATACTATGGATGGTTTTAGCATTGGACATGCAAAATTGACCAAAACGTAGTACCAATCAGATAATAAACATTCAATTTTCGGGTGTTATTTTAATGAATACGTTGTATATTTTAAGCTACATGGGATGGTTTTAACAAAAATATCCATTACAAGAATAGGTGAAATCTGACTTTATTTTTGTAAAAAATCATATAAATACTTGCTTCCGCGCCCGAATTTTATAATTCTTCATCATATTTTAGCTAAAAGAAAACATTGCAAAAAGAAAATTGCTACTTCAAGTGTGGTAAGTATTCTAGAATCCAGACCATGTAGCTTACAATTTACAACGTATTCATTAAAATGACACCCGAAAATAGAATGTTTATTATCTGATTAGTACAACGTAGTGGTCACTTTTGCATGTCCAATGATTAAAACTATCCATAGTACAGATCCCAAAGCATGAATATGAATGTTATAACAAAAATATCCATTTCAAGAATAGGTAAAATTTGACTTTATTTTTGTAAAAAGTCATATAAATATTTGCTTCCGCGCCCGAATTTAATAATTCTTAATTATATTTTAGTTAAAAGAAAACATTGCAACAAGAAAATTCCTATTTCAAGTGTGGTAGGTATTCTAGAATCCAGCCCATGTAGCTTACAATATACAACGTATTCATTAAAATGACTCCCGAAAATTGAATGTTTATTATCTGATTGGTACCACGTTTTGATCACTTTTGCATGTCCAATGCTTAAAAACCATCCATAGTATAGATCCTAAAGCATGAATATGAATGTTTTAACAAAAATATCCATTTAAAGAATAGGTAAAATCTGACTTTATTTTTGTAAAAAATCATATAAATATTTGCTTTCGCGCCCGAATTTTATAATTCTTTATAATATTTTAGCTAAAAGAAAACATTGCAACAAGAAAATTTCTATTTTAAGTGTGGGAGGTTCTCTATAATAAAGCCCATGTAGCTTACAATATACAAAGTATTCATTAAAATGACACCCGAAAATTGAATGTATATTATCTGATTTTTACCACGTTTTGGTCACATTTGTATGTCCAATGCTAAAACCATCCATAGTATAGATCCTAAAGCATGAATATGAATGTTTTAACAAAAATACCCGTTTCAAGAATAGGTAAAATCTAACTTTATTTTTGTAAAAAATATAAATATTTGCTTTCGCGCCAGAAATTTATAATTCTTTATCATATTTTAGCTAAAAAAAAACATTGCAACAAGAAAATTTCTATTTTAAGTGTGGGAGGTACTCTATAATAAAGCCCATGTAGCTTACAATATACAAAGTATTCATTAAAATGACACCCGAAAATTGAATGTTTATTATCTGATTTGTACCACGTTTTGGTCACATTTGTATGTCCAATGCTAAAACCATCCATAGTATAGATCCTAAAGCATGAATATGAATGTTTTAACAAAAATACCCGTTTCAAGAATAGGTAAAATCTGACTTTATTTTTGTAAAAAATATAAATATTTGCTTTCGCGCCCGTAATTTATAATTCTTTATCATATTTTAGCTAAAAGAAAATATTGCAACAAGAAAGTTTCTATTTCAAGTGTGGCAGGTACTCTAGAATCCAGCCCATGTAGCTTACAATATACAACGTATTCATTAAAATGACACCCGAAAATTGAATGTTTATTTCTGATTGGTACCACGTTTTGGTCACTTTTGCATGTCCAATGCTAGAACCATCTTTAGAATAGAACCTAAAGCTTGAATATGAATGTTGTAACAAAAATATTTATTTGAAAAATAGGTAAAATCTGACTTAATTTTTGTAAAAAATCATATAAATATTTGCTTCCGCGCGTGAATTTTATAATTCTTCATCATATCTTAGTTAAACGAAAACATTGCAACAAGAAAATTGCTAGTTCAAGTGTGGTAGGCATTCTAGAATCCAGCCCATGTAGCTTACAATATACAACGTATTCATTAAAATGACATTCGAAAATTGAATGTTTATTATATAGTTGAAACTACGTTTTGGTCACTTTTGCATGTCCAATTCTGAAACCATCCACAGTATAGACCCTAATGCATGAATATGAATGTTTTAACAAAAATATCCATTTCAAGAATAGGTGAAATCTGACTTTATTTTTGTAAAAAATCATATAAATATTTGCTTTCGCGCCCGAATTTTATAATTCTTCATCATATTTTAGCTAAAAGAAAACATTGCAACAAGAAAATTTCTATTTTAAGTGTGTCAGGTACTCTAGAATCCAGCCCATGTAGCTAACAATATACAATGTATTCATTAAAATGAAACCCGAATATTGAATGTTCATTATCTGATTTGTACCACGTTTTGGTCACTTTTGTATGTCCAATGCTAAAACCATCCATAGTATAGATCCTAAAGCATGAATATGATTGTTTAACAAAAATATCCATTTCAAGAATAGGTAAAATCTGACTTTATTTTTGTAAAGAATCATATAAATATTTGCTTCCGCGCACGAATTTTATAATTCTTCATCATATTTTAGCTAAAAGAAAACATTGCAACAAGAAAATTTCTATTTCAAGAGTAACAGGCACTCTAGAATCCAGCCCATGTAACTTACAATATACAACGTATTTATTAAAATGACACCCGAAAATTGAATGTTTATTATCTGATTGGTACCACGTTTTGGTTTCTTTTGCATGTCTAATGCTTAAAACCATCCATAGTATAGATTCTAAAGCATGAATATGAATGTTTTAACAAAAATAATCATTTCAAGAATAGGTAAAATCTGACTTTATTTTTGTAAAAAATCATACAAATATTTCCTTCCGCGCCCGAATTTTATAATTCTTTATCATATTTTAGCTAAAAGAAAACATTGCAACAAGAAAATTGCTATTTCAAGTGAGGTAGGTATTCCAGAATCTAGCCTATGTAGCTTACAATATACAACGTATTTATTAAAATGACACCTGAAAATTTAATGTTCATTATCTGATTGGTACCACGTTTTGGTCACTTTTGCATATCCAATGCTAAAACCTTCCATAGTATAGATCCTAAAGCATGAATATGAATGTTTTAACAATAAAATTCCATTTCAAGAATAGGTAAAATCTGACTTTATTTTTGTAAAAAATCATATAACTATTTGCTTCCGCGCCCGAATTTTATAATTCTTTATCATATTTTAGCTAAAGGAAAATATTGCAACAAGAAATTTGCTATTTTAATTGTGGTAGGTATTCTAGAAACCAACCTCTGAAGCTTACAATATACAACGTATTCATTAAAATGGCACCCGAAATTGAATGTTTATTATCTGATTGATATTACGTTTTGGTCACTTTTGCATGTCCAATGGTTAATCCATCCATAGTATAGATACTAAAGCATGAATATGAATGTTTTAACAAAAATATCGATTTCAAGAATAGGTAAAATCTGACTTTATTTTTGTAAAAATTTATATAAATATTTCATTTCACGCCCGAATTTTATAATTCTTCATCATATTTTAGCTAACAGAAAACATTGCAACAAGAAAATTGCTATTTCAAGTGTGGTAGGTATTCTAGAATCCAGCTCATATAGCTTACAATATGCAACGTATTCATTAAAAAGACACCCGAAAATTGAATGTTTATTATCTGATTGGTACAACGTTTTGGTCTCTTTTGCATGTCCAATGCTAAAACCATTCATAGTATAGATCCTAAAGCATGAATATGAATGTTTTAACAAAAACATCCATTTCAAGAATTGGTAAAATCTGACTTTATTTTTGTAGAAAATCATATAAATATTTGCTTCCGCGCCCGAATTTTATAATTCTTCATTATATTTTAGCAAAAGGAAAACATTGCAACAAAAAAATTGCTATTTCAAGTGTGGTATATATTCTAGAATCCAGCCATGTAGCTTACAATATACAACGTATTCATTAAAATAACACCAGAAAATTAAATGTTTATTATCTGATTGGTACCACGTTTTAGTCACTTTTGCATGTCTAATGCTTAAAACCATCCATAGTATAGATCCTCAAGCATGAATATAAATGTTTTAAAAAAATATCTATTTCAAGAATAGGTAAAATCTGATTTTATTTTTGTAAGAAATCATATAAATTTTTGCTTCCGCGCCCGATTTTTATAATTCTTCATCATATTTTAGCTTAAAGAAATCATTGCAACAAGAAAATTGCTATTTCAAGTGTGGTAGGTGTAGTATGTGCACTACCCTATAAAATGTGAGGTTGCTGTAGATGCAAAATGACATGTCAGGCAGTTGAACAAAAGCCGTCAAACAAGTAAGACGTCAGTGACTCCAAGTCTCTAAGAACAATTTACAGACAACACAAGTGCTCGGTATAAACATACATCTAGTGTAATCATTTCTAATTAAAAATAAATCCCTACAATTTTGTAAGTGTACATCATTTCTCTAACCCTCGTCATACTACATTTTGGCGACGAGAAATCACGAACCAGACTACAAATATAAGCCTTATAACGAAACAAACCAGGCACAAATCATGGGAGAAAACGATTCGTATAAAAATTTTCGCTTCAACAGCTTTGAAGCTGAAACAGAACATTGGGACTACTATCTGCAGAGATTTGAATTAGAACTTGAAATGCATGGATTGATGACAGATGATAAAGCGATTGTAAGACGAAATTTGCTCCTCTCAAAAGTAGGTGCACCAATTTTTAAGATTCTGGCTGACGATTTTAAACCAGAGAAATTAACAACAAAGACGTACACACAGCTAACTGAAGTGCTAAATCGATTTTATGGCAAGAAAGTCTACATTTTCGCTGAAAGAATAAACTTTGCTGGTTGTTTTCGAAACACGAGTGAATCTGTGACTGAATATGTGAACCGATTACGTGCTTCAGCGGGAGACTGTAGTTTTGGTGCAAACTTAAACGAAAGAATGTGCGATCAATTGATTTTTGGAATAAATAACCGTGACTGGCAAGAAAAAATCATTCGAGAACATTCAACATATGACACGACATTCGAACAAGTTGAAGCCACTGCAGTTCTTTTAGAGCAAGCATCTATACAAACCAAACAGTTGACTAGTTTACAAACAAATATTTAGAAAACAGAAAAT
Source organism: Stenolophus ochropezus (assembly GCA_035578165.1). NCBI lineage: Eukaryota > Metazoa > Arthropoda > Insecta > Coleoptera > Carabidae > Stenolophus > Stenolophus ochropezus. The sequence continues at coordinate 281,349 of JAQOWZ010000072.1, read as the reverse complement.
TACGTAAATCGTGTAAAGAAATCAAATAAAAACTGTGCCCTTTCTAACAGCAATAAAACAAAAATTCGTGAGTTACATCCGCAAACAGACTGTCTTTATTGCGGAGACTCAAAGCATAAACAAAAGGACTGTCCAGCTTTTGGAAAAAAGTGTAGTGGCTGCGGTGAAGAAAAACATTTCGTACGCGTTTGTCAGGAAACGCGATCATAATACAATCATCGAAAACAACGAAAAATGACAATAGATCGAAACGCTATACGCGATATGTTCAAGATCAAAGTGACGAAGAAAGCGACGACTCTTCGAATAACGAAAGTGGAGCAGAATCACAAGAAAAAAATCTAAACACAACTATATCAAATATACGAAAAGTTGGATCATCCAGTAAAGTAATGTTATCGGTTAATATAAATAATGAAAATATTGACATGCTTTACGATCCTGGCTCTGTACATGCTGTAGTTGGCAATTTTACATGGGCAAAATTGGGTAAACCATCCTTAACAAAAACAGCTGAACTAGTAGCGTATGGTGAAAAACCAATTAGCATGTTGGGTAAATCTATGGTGGAAGTAGAAGCATTTAAAGAAAAGTTGTATTTGCCAATTTACATTACTAAAGATGAAGATATACCACTTTTTGGGTTAGACTGGTGTTTGGCTTTCAAATTACTCCTACCTTCAGGCGCAAAAGTATGTCATTTAAGAAAAGATTATATTCAAGAAGACAGTGCACCCCACAATAACATTAGAGAGGGAGGGGAGGAAATACATAAAAAGTCGAGACAAGATTTAACCAACGATCTTTTGAAAGGTTTTGAAGAGCTTTTTAAGGATTGTTTGGGTACTATAAAAGGTCATCAAGCCAAAATCTATATAAGTGATGATGTCATTCCAAAAAGTTTTCGTCCAAGAAACGTTCCGATTGCGCTACAAGAACAGGTCTCTGCAGAACTTACTAGATTAATTGAGGAAGGTGTTTTAGAGCCCATTGATACAACAAATACTCAAATTTCATGGGCGTCTCCCATAGTAGTGGCTATGAAGTCAAATGGCAAAGTGAGAATTTGCGCAGATTTCAAGGTAACCATAAATAAATATGTCCAGATAGATGATTATCCACTGCCGCGATTCGAAGACATTACTGCAAAACTATCGGGGGGGGGGGGGACATATTTCTCAAAAATAGACTTGAAAGACGCATATCTACAAATGGAAGTTCATCCGGATTCACGTAAATTTTTGGTTATCGCTACACATATGGGGTATTTTACATACCGACGTTTACCATTTGGTATTAGTTTTGCCCCGGCTTTATTTCAACTGACCATGGATCAAATACTTACCGAAATAGACGGTGTAGTATGCTACCTGGACGATATACTTGTGACAGCCCCAAATTTAATAGTACATGCCAAAAGACTAGGCGAGGTTCTACGACGTTTGCAAGCTGCTGGACTAAGAACACAAAAATCTAAATGTGATTGGCTTAAAAGCAGCATAACGTACCTAGGTCACAAAATTGATAAAAATGGTTTACATCCAACTGAAGAACACATTGAAGCCATTAAACATATGCCAATTCCACAGAACACTACTCAGTTACGATCTGTTCTTGGCACAATTACCTACTACGGAAGATTCATAGAAAATCTAGTTATAAAATGCGTTCCTTTATACCGTCATTTGAAAAAGAATGCAAAATGGGAGTGGTCAAACGAAGACACAGAGATATTTGAAAGTCTGAAGCGAAATTTGACTTCAAACGACACGTTGGTTCATTATGACCCTAACAAACCTTTGGTTGTCACTAGTGATGCCAGTAATGTGGGCGCGGGCGCAGTTCTGTCACACAGATTCCCTGATGGCACTTTAAAAGCAATCGCTTTCACCTCACGCTCTTTTAGCGACGTAGAACGACGCTATTCTACGATAGATAAAGAAGCATTGGGATTAGTTTACGCGGTGACAAAGTTCCACCAATATTTATATGGAAGACGATTTATTCTTATCACAGACCACAAGCCACTGGAATATATTTTTGGAGAAAACCGACAGACCCCAAAGGTTGCAAGCAACAGATTATTGAGATGGGCTATGACATTGAATAGTTACGATTTTGATGTCCGTTATCACCCCGGCAAAGAAAACTGTCCTGCTGTTTCGCTGTCTAGGCTTCCTTTACAAACAAAAATGGAACCAACAGGATTACCAAACCATACTCGGTTGCTGCACTTAAGAGTGCGGAAATTATCGATGAATAAACGGCAGTTAAAAATGGAAACCTTGAGGGATCCAATTCTTTCAAAAGTTATCAAATATAGCCAGACTTATTGGCCCGAAAAAAAAATTATTTACCATGACCTTATTCCTTACTATGAGAAGCGAGAAGAATTATTCTTTGAAGAGGATATACTATTGTGGAAAAATGGAATTACGCACGTGAAAGTAACACCGTACCATCCAAAATCAAATGGGCTTGCTGAACGTATGGTACGAACATTTAAAGAGAGAATGCGTGCTATTGACCAAACGTTGAGCGAATCCCAGAGACTTGCGGAGTTTTTGTTCTCGTACCGAAACACTATTAGAAGATCTTCAAATAGAACGCCTAGTCAATTAGTGTTTGGTCATCATCTTAGATCACGTTTTGATCTATTAAAACCTGACGTGAAAAAGAATATGGAATATGAGCAGATTATTCAAAAGCGAAATCATGATCACACAGCAGGTTCACAGCAATATTTTACGGAGGGGGAAAACGTGTGGGTAAATAACCCTTTTGAAAAAGGCTCTGTTCCAGGACAAATCTTAAAGCAAAACGGACCATTGTCATATACCGTAAATGTTGATGGAAAACCTCGTCGAAAACATTCGGACCAAATGCGCAAACGCGGATCGGATATTCCATATGAGTTACATCAGGAACTACCAAAAGAATCGTCAAACGTGGAAGAAACCGATTGTACATTTTCCAATACATCTTCAAAAGAAGATACGCCATCAACAGAAGTCAAGTCTGTCAAGTTCTGAATTTAATGAAAATACAGATGTATATAATTCCAGATGTAGAGAAAATGGAACAGTTACTCAGGAATCTGAAAATCAGCAACATCCGAAGTCTCCAACGCCTAGAAGAAACCCTCCGCGAGACAGGAAGCCGCCTGCTCGCTACCCGGACTGAAACCTTTCATTCGTGGGAGAGGAATGTAGTATGTGCACTACCCTATAAAATGTGCGGTTGCTGTGGATGCAAAATGACATGTCAGGCAGTTGAACAAAAGCCGTCAAACAAGTAAGACGTCAGTGAATCCAAGACTCTAAGAACAATTTACAGACAACACAAGTGCTCGGTATAACATACATCTAGTGTAATCTTTTCTAATTAAAAATAAATCCCTACAATTTTGTAAGTTGTGTACATCATTTCTCTAACCCTCGTAATACTACAGTAGGTATTCTAGAATCCAGCCCATGTAGCTTACAATATACAACGTATTCATTAAAATGACACCCGAAAACTGAATGTTTATTATCTGATTGGTACCACGTTTCGGTAACTTTTGCATGTCCAATGCTAAAACCATCCATAGTATAGATCCTAAAGCATGAATATGAATGTTTTAACAAAAATATCCATTTCAAGGATAGGTAAAATCTGACTTTATTTTTGTAAAAAAATCATATAAATATTTGCTTCCGCGCCAGAATTTTATAATTCTTTATCATATTTTAGCTAAAAGAAAACATTGCAACAAGAAAATTGCTATTTCAAGTGTGGTAGCTATTCCAGAATCCAGCCCATGTAGCTTACAAAATACAACGTATTCATTAAAATGACACCCGAAAATTGAATGATTATTATATGATTGGTACCACGTTTTAGTCACTTTTGCATGTCCAATGCTTAAGACCATCGATAGTATAGATCATAAAGCATGAATACGAATGTTTTAACAAAAATTACTATTTCAAGAATAGGTAAAATCTTACTTTATTTTTGTAAAAAATCATATAAATATTTGCTTCCGCGCCCGAATTTTATAATTCTTCATCAATTTTTAGCTAAAAGAAAACATTGCAACAAAAAAAATTGCTATTTCAAGTGTGGTAGATATTCCCGAATCCAGCCGATGTAGCTTACAATATACAACGTATTCATTAAAATGACACCCGAAAATTAAATGTTTATAATCTGATTGGTACCACGTTATGGTCACTTTAGCATGTCCAATGCTTAAAACCATCTATAGTATAGATCCTAAAGCATGAATATGAATGTTTTAACAAAAATATCCATTTCAAAAAAAAAGTAAAATCTGACTTTATTTTTGTAAAAAATCATATAAATATTTGCTTCCGCGCCTGAATTTTATAATTCTTCATCATATATTAGCTAAACGAAAACATTGCAACTAGAAAATGCTATTTCAAGTGTGGTAGGTATTCTAGAATCCAGAACATGTAGCTTACAATATACAACATATTAATTAAAATGACACCCGAAAATTGAATGTTTATTATCTGAATGGTACCACGTTTTGGTCACTTTTGCATGTCCCATGCTAAAACCATTCATAGTGTAGATCTTAAAGCATGAATATGAATGTTTTAACAAAAATAGCCATTTCAGGAATAGGTAAAATCTGACATTATTTTTGTAAAAAATCATATAAATATTACCACCGCGCCCGAATTTTATAATTCTTCATCATATTTCAGCTAAAAGAAAACATTGCAACAAGAAATTTTCTATTCCAAATAAGGTACGTATTCCAGAATCCAGCCCATGTAGCTTACAATATACAACGTATTCATTAAAATGACACCCGAAAATTGAATGTTAATTATCTGTTTGATACCACGTTTTGGTCACTTTTGCATGTCCAATGCTTAAAACCATCCATAGAATAGATTCTAAAGCATGATTATTAATGTTTTACACAAAAATATCCTTTTCAAGTATAGGTAAAAACTGTCTTTATTTTTGTAAAAAATCATATAAATATTTTCTTCCGCGCCCGAATTTTACAATATTTCATCATATTTTAGCTGAAAGAAAACATTGCATCAAGAAAATTGCTATTTCAAGTATGGTAGGTATTCTAGAATCCAGCCCATGTAGCTTACAATATACAACGTATTCATTAAAATGACACCCGAAAATTGAATGTTTATTATCTGATTGGTACCACGTTTTGGTCACTTTTGCATGTCAAATGCTTAATACCATCCATAGTATAGATCCTAAAGCATGAATATGAATGTTTTAACAAAAATATCCATTTCAGGAATAGGTAAAATCTGAGTTTATTTTTGTAAAAAAATCATATAAATATTTGCTTTCGCGCCCGAATTTTATAATTCTTTATCATATTTTAAGTAAAAGAAAACATTGCAACAAGAAAATTGCTATTTCAAGTGTGGTAGGTATTCTTGAATCCAGCCCATGTAGCTTACAATATACAACGTATTCATTAAAATGAGACCCGAAAATTGAATGTTTATTGTCTGATTGGTACCACGTTTTGGTCACTTTTGCATGTCCAATGCTTAAAACCATCCATAGTATAGATCCTAAAGCAGGACATGAATGTTTTAAGAAAAATACCCATTTTAAGAATAGGTAAAATCTGACTTTATTTTTGCAAAAAATCATATAAATATTTGCTTCCGCGCCCGAATTTTATAATTTTTGTTTATATTTTAGCTAAAAAAAACATTGCAACAAGGAAACACCCGAAAATTTAATTTTTATTATCTGATTGGTACCACGTTTTGGTCACTTTTGCATGTCTAATGCCTAAAACCATTCATAGTATAGATCCTAAAGAATGAATATGAATGTTTTTACAAAAATATCCATTTTAAGAATAGGTAAAATCTGAATTTATTTTTCTACAAAATCATATAAATATTTGCTTCCGCCCGATATTTATAATTTGTCATCATATTTTAGCTAAAAAAAAAACATTGCAACAAGAAAACTGCTATTTCAAGTGTGGTAAGCATTCTATAAATTCAGCCCATCTAGCTTACAATAAACAACGTATTCATTATAATGACACTCAAAAATTGAATGTGTATTATCTGAATGGTACCTCGTTTTGGTCACTTTTGCATGTCCAATGCTAAAACCATTCATAGTATAGATCCTAAAGCATGAATATGAATGTTTTAACAAAAATATTCATTTGAAGAATAGGTAAAATCTGACTTTATTTCTGTACAAAATCATATAAATATTTGCTTCCGCGCCCGATTTTTACAATTTTTTATCATATTTTAGCTAAACTAAAACATTGCATTAAGAAAATTGCTACTTTAAGTGTGGTAAGTATTCTAGAATCCAGACCATGTAGCTTACAATATACAACGTATTCATTAAAATGACACCCGAAAATTGAATGTTTATTATCTGATTGGTACTACGTTTTGGTCACTTTTGCATGTCCAATGCTAAAACCATCTACAGTATAGATCCTAAAACATGAATATGAATGTTTTAACAAAAGTATCCATTTCAAGGACCGCTGATTGACAGTTGATAGTTTGAAGAGCCGTAATATAAAAACAAATTTGTATTAATATCTAAATCTGAAAAGAAGAATCTGCTAAGGAAGTGGTAGTTAAAGGTCAGATAAAGTGCAGGAAGTGTTATCTGTGCAGAAGAAGCCGTATCCTTTTTAAAAGTACTCTTTGAAAATTTTAAGCATAACATAACCTAAAGATAATAACAAGCAAACCTTAACAAATTTTACATCGAGTTAAACTGCCACCACGAAAACACCTAAGGACGGCAGAAGTTTCCAACTAGGCGTACAAAGATGGTAGATGAACGTAAATTTACTAGAAGTTCCAGTGTCAGCAACATAAGTGATAATATGGTCTTCAGTAAAAGTAGGAAGACATCGAGATCACCAGTTGCTAAACGCAAAGTCATAGAATCAGAAGAAAATGAAATAGTGAGGATGCTAATAACAATAAACGAAGACATAAAATCGATGAAGAAGGAAAACAAACAACACAGAGAAGAAACTCAAGAATTACGGACAAAAATATGAAAGGAAATGCAGGAATTACATAAAGGTTTCCATGAAGTAATAAATACATTAAAACAAGAAGTCAAAGATTTAAAAACAAAAGAAAAATTGATGACAGAGGAAAGAAAGGTTTTAAAAGGGAAAATAGTAGCTTTAGAAACAATGGAAGAGAAGAAAGAAAAAATTGAAAAACGTAACAATATCGTAATTAAGGGAGAACAGAATATAAACAACAATCAGGATGTTGAACAACTTATAAAAAACAAATTAGGAATAGACATCAGAGTTAAAGAAACCCATAAGAAAGGAAAAGGGGATAAAAAAGTTACCATTGCCAAAATAGAGAATTGGGAAGGTAAAATAAAAATATTAAAAAATAAAAACGAACTTACAGGGACAAAAACTTACATAGAAAGTGAAATGACTAATAAAGAGATGCAAATACAAAAAGAAATCTTAAAATTGGCGAAAGATGAGAAAAATAAAGGAAATAGAATAAGAATAGGGTATAAAAAACTGAAAATAAATGAGACTTGGTATATATGGGATGAAGAGAAGATGAATATAGAAAAACAGGAGGATAAAGCTCCAAAAAACTTAAACAACTAACAATGGAGAACGAGGATGGCAATATGGAATACGGAAAGCGAGGAAAAGAATATAAAGATAAGGGAAAGGCAATAAATACAATTAAAACAAAAAAAGTAAATAGGAAAAAGAACAAAATGTTAAAATTTAGTACATGGAATATAAGAAAGATGCTCCAGCCAGGAAAGATGGAAGAAGTAGCGCAAGAATTGAAAAGATATGATATTAATCTGGCAGCGATTCAGGAAACAAGATGGGGCGGTGAAGGTATAATCAAGAAGAATTACTATACAACATTATATTCCGGAGATAAACAGGGGAAATATGGGGTAGCATTCATAGTTTTAAAAAAATTAAAAGAAAAAATAATAGAATTTAAAGCAATTAATGAAAGGTTGGCATACATTAGAATAGAAGGATCACCTGTCAACATATCGATATTAAATGTGTATGCACCTACGGAGAATGCAACAAATGAAAGGAAAGAAGATTTTTATGAGAATCTGGAAGAGAAAATTGAAAAAATTCCGAAGGAAGACCTAAGCATTATAATGGGCGACTTTAACGCACAGATAGAAAGAGAGAACTACATACAACAAGTCGCAGGTACACACACAATACATGAAAGAACAAATGATAATGGGCAAAGGTTATGCGAATTAGCAATAAAGCCTAACATGATAATAAGTAGCACGAAGTATGAACACCCCAAAATACAGAAAGTAACATGGACAGCACGAGACAATAAGACTCAAACACAAATAGACCACGTACTAGTAACGAAAAGGAGGCAATCTTCGATACTAAACGTAAGGACATACAGAGGAGCATGTGCCGACTCGGATCACTACATGGTAACAACAAAGATACGAAACAAAGTTAAAACAAGTGATAGAAAAAATATAACGAGAATTAAATGGAATATAGAAAATATAAACAATGAAAGCTCGAGAGAAAAATACGAAGAGAAGGTAGAAAAAAACATAAAAAAGGAAGAACATAAAATGGAAGATATAGAAAAAAAATGGTGCTGGATAAAAAGATGTATTAACGACGCTGCTCAAAAATGGATAGGACATGAAAATAAGAATGCAAAAAATAAAAAAGCCTGGTTTAATGAAGAAATTAAAATAATACTAGATGAAAAGAGAAACGTAAGATTAACATATTTAAGAACAAATAAAAAAGAGGACAAGGAGAAGTATGAGAAAAAAAGAAAGGAATGTAATAAAATTATTAGGAAAAACGAAAGAGTATCAATAGAAAATCCAATAAAAAAACAGGAAATAAAAAGTGAATTACCAGAAGAAAACGAAAAACACATAGCAGAACCAACTCTAGAGGAAGTAAAAGATATTATAAAAAATAGTCGCAACGGTAAAACACCTGGAAGCGACAATATTAATATGGAATTATTAAAGTAAGGAGGCGAAGCAATACAGAAACACATCCATGAACTTATAACAAAAATATGGACGGAGGAAGAAATACCGAAAGAATGGGAAACAGGACAAGTTGTAACAATACATAAGAAAGGAAGCCAACAAATATGCGAAAACTACAGAGGAATCACGTTACTGAACACTACCTATAAAATAATGTCAACACTAATACAAAGAAGAATAACAAATGAATCAGCAAGAATTATCGAAAATTATCAATGTGGTTTTATGAAAGTAAAATCTACCACGGACGCAATACATATTATTAAACAGATAATGGAAAAAACACATGAGTACAACAAAAACATCGAGATTCTGTTCATTGACTTCAGACAAGCCTTTAACTCAATTAAAAGACAGCAAGTAATGAAAGCTTTAAAAGAACTACAAATACCAAACAAATTAAGAAGATTGATAGCAATGACTATGAAAACATCAAAAATACGAATTAAAACACAAAAAGGAGAAACGGAAGATATATTAACAAATAAAGGTGTAAAACAAGGTGATGCCCTATCTGCCACATTATTTAATCGAGCACTGGAATATACCATGAAAAAAGTAAAAAAAGGAACCCTCAGAACAGGGGGAAGCCAAATAATAGCGTATGCAGACGACATAGTAATAATAACAAAAAGATTGAATGTTTATTATCTGATTGGTACCACATTTTGGTCACTTTTGCATGTCTAATGCTAAAACCATCCATAGTATAGATCCTAAAGCATGAATATGAATGTTTTAACAAAAATATCCATTTCAAGAATAGGTAAAATCTGACTTTATTTTTGTAAAACATCATATAAATATTTGCATCCACGCCCAAATTTTATAATTTTTCATCATATTTTAGCTAAAAGAAAACATTGCAACAAGAAAATTCCTTTTTCAAGTGTGGCAGGTATTCTAGAATCGATCCCATGTAGCTTACAATATACAACGTATTCATTAAAATGACACCCGAAAATTGAATGTTTATTATCTGATTGGTACCACGTTTTGGTTACTTTTGCATGTCCAATGCTAAAACCATCCGTAGGATAGATCCTAAAGCACGAATATGAATGTTTTATCAAAAATATCCATTTCAAGAATAGGTAGAATATGACTTTATTTTTGTAAAAAATCATATAAATATTTGCTTCCGCGCCCGAATTTTATGATTCTTCATCATATTTTAGCTAAAAGAAAACATTGCAACAAGAAAATTGCTTTTTCAAGTGTGGCAGGTACTCTAGAATCCAGCCCATGTAGCTTACAATATACAACGTATTCATTAAAATGGCACCCGAAAATTGAATGTTTATTATCTGATTGGTACAACGTTTTGGACACTTTTGCATGTCTAATGCTTAAAATCATCCATAGTATAGATCCTAAAGCATGAATATAAATGTTTTAACAAAAATTTCCATTTTAAAAATAGGTAAAATCTGACTTTATTTTTGTAAAAAATCATATAAATATTTGCTTTCGCGCCCGACTTTTATAATTCTTTATCATATTTTAGTTAAAAGAAAACATTGCAACAAGAAAATTGCTATTTCAAGTGTGGTAGGTATTCCAGAATCCAGCCCATGTAGCTTTCAATATACAACGTATTCATTAAAATGACACCCGAAAATTGAATGTTTATTAACTGATTGGTACCACGTTTTGGTCACTTTTGCATGTCCAATGCTAAAACCATCCATAGTATAGATCCTAAAGCAGGAATATGAATGTTTTAACAAAAATTTCCATTTCAGAATAGGTAAAATCTGACTTTATTTTTGTAAAAAATCATATTTATATTTGCTTCCGCGCCCGAATTTTATAATTGTTCATCATATTTTAGCTAAAGAAAAACATTGCAACAAGAAAATTGCTATTTTATGTGTGGTAGGTATTCTAGAAACCAGCCTATGTAGCTTACAATGTACAACGTATTCATTAAAATGACACCCGAAAATTGAATGTTTATTATCTGATTAGTACCATGCTTTGGTTACTTTTGCATGTCAAATGCTTAAAACCATCTATAGTATAGATCCTAAAGCATGAATATGAACGTTTTAACAAAAATATCCATTTAGAGAATAGTTAAAATCTGACTTTATTTTTGAAAATATCATATAAATATGTGCTTCTGCGCCCGAATTTTATAATTCTTCATCATGTTTTAGCTAAAACAAAACATTGCAACAAGAAAATTGCTATTTCAAGTGTGGTAGGTATTCTAGAATCCAGCCCATGTAGCTTACAATATACAAGGTATTCATTAAAATGACACCCGAAAATTGAATGGTTAATATCTGATTGGTACCACAATTTGGTCACTTTTGCATGTCCAATGCTAAAATCATCCATGGTATAGATCCTAAAGCATGAATATGAACTTTTTAACAAAAATATCCATTTCAAGATTAGGTAAAATATGACTTTATTTTTGTAAAAAATCATATAAATATTTCCTTCCGCCCGAATTTTATAATTCGTCATCATATTTTAGCTAAACGAAAACATTGCAACTAGAAAATGCTATTTCAAGTGCGGTAGGTTTTCTAGAATCCAGCCCATGTAGCTTACAATATAGAACGTATTTATTAAAATGACACCCGAAAATTACATATTTATTATCTAATTGGTACCACGTTTTGGTCACTTTTGCATGTCCAATGCTTAAAACCATCCATAGAATAGATTCGAAAGCATGAATATGAATGTTTTACACAAAAATTTCCAATTCAAGAATAGATAAAATCTGACACAATTTTTGTAAAAAATCATGTAAATATTTGCTTCTGCGCCCGAATTTTATAATTTTATATCATATATTAACTAAAAGAAACATTGCAACAAGTAAATTGCTATTTCAAGTGTGATAGGTATTCTAGAATGGAGCCTATGTAGCTTACAATATACAATGTATTTGTTAAAATGACACCCGAAAATTGAATGTATATTATATGATTGGTACCACGTTTTGGTGTCTTTTGCATATACAATGCTCTATAGTATAGATCCTAAAGCATGAATATGAATGTTTTAACAAAAATAGCCATTTCAAGAATAGGTAAAATCTGACATTATTTTTGTAAAAAATCATATAAATATTTCCACCGCGCCCGAATTTTATAATTCTTTATTATATTTTAGCTAAAAGAAAACATTGCAACAAGAAATTTGCTATTCCAAATAAGGTACGTATTCCAGAATCCAGCCCATGTAGCTTACAATATACAACGTATTCATTAAAATGACACCCGAAAATTGAATGTTAAATATCTGATTGATACCACGTTTTGGTCACTTTTGCATGTCCAATGCTTAAAACCATCCATAGAATAGATTCTAAAGCATGAATATGAATGTTTTACACAAAATATCCATTTCAAATATAGGTAAAATCTGACTTTATTTTTGTAAAAAACATATAAATATTTCCTTCCGCGCCCGAATTTTACAATATTTTATCATATTTTAGCTGAAAGAAAACATTGCAACAAGAAAATTACTATTTCAAGTGTGGTAGGTATTCTAGAATGGAGCCCATGTAGCTTACAATATACAACGTATTTATTAAAATAACACCCGAAAATTGAATGTATATTATCTGATTGGTACCACGTTTTGGTGTCTTTTGCATATCCAATGCTAAAACCATCTATAGTATGGATCCTAAAGCATGAATATGAATGTTTTAACAAAAATAGCCATTTCAAGAATAGGTAAAATCTGACATTATTTTTGTAAAAAATCATATAAATATTTCCACCACGCCTGAATTTTATAATTCTTCAACATATTTTAGCTAAAAGAAAACATTGCAACAAGAAATTTGCTATTCCAAATAATGTTCGTATTCAAGAATCCAGCCCATGTAGCTTACATTATACAACGTATTCATTAAAATGACACCCGAAAATTGAATGTTAATTATCTGATTGATACCACGTTTTGGTCACTTTTGCATGTCCAATACTTAAAACCATCCATAGAATAGATTCTAAAGCATGAATATGAATGTTTTACACAAAAATATCCATTTCAAGAATAGGTAAAATCTGACTTAATTTTTGTAAAAAATCATGTAAATATTTGCTTCTGCGCCCGAATTTTATAATTCTTTATCATATATTAGCTAAAAGAAGCATTGCAACAAGAAAATTGCTATTTCAAGTGTGGTAGGTATTCTAGAATGGAGCCCATGTAGCTTACAATATACAATGTATTTGTTAAAATGACACCCGAAAATTGAATGTATATTATATGATTGGTACCACGTTTTGGTGTCTTTTGCATATACAATGCTAAAACCATCTATAGTATAGATCCTAAAGCACGAATATGAATGTTTTAACAAAAATAGCCATTTCAAGAATAAGTAAAATCTGACATTATTTTTGTAAAAAATCATATAAATATTTCCACCGCGCCCGAATTTTATAATTCTTTATCATATTTTAGCTAAAAGAAAACATTGCAGCAAGAAATTTGCTATTCCAAATAAGGTACGTATTCCAGAATCCAGCCCATGTAGCTTACAATATACAACGTATTTATTAAAATGACACCCGAAAATTGAATGTTAATTATCTGATTGGTACCACGTTTTGGTCACTTTTGAATGTCCAATACTTAAAACCATCCATAGAATAGATTCAAAAGCATGAATATGAATGTTTTACACAAAAATATCTATTACAAGTATAGGTAAAATCTGACTTTATTTTTGTAAAAAACTTATAAATATTTTCTTCCGCGTTCGAATTTTACAATATTTCATCATATTTTAGCTGAAAGAAAACATTGCAACAAGAAAATTGCTATTTCAAGTGTGGTAGGTATACTAGATCCAACCCAAGTAGCCTATATTATACAACGTATTAATTAAAATGACACCCGAAAATTTAATGTTTATTATCTGATTAGTACAACGTACAACGTTTTGGTCACTTTTGTATGTCCAATGCTAAAACCATTCATAGTATAGGTCCTAAAGCATGAATATGAATGTTTTAACAAAAACATCCATTTCAAGAATAGGTAAAATCTGACTTTATTTTTGTAAAAAATCATATAGATATTTGCTTCCGCACCCAAATTTTATAATTCTTAATCATATTTTAGCTAAAGGAAAACATTGCAACAAAAAAAATGCTATTTCAAGTGTGGTAGATATTCTAGAATCCAGCCCTGTAGCTTACAATATACAACGTATTCATTAAAATGACACCCGAAAATTAAATGTTTATTATCTGATTGGTACCACGTTTTTGTTACTTTTGCATGTCCAATGCTAAAACCATCCATAGTATAAATCCTAAAGCATGAATATGAATGTTTTAACAAAAATATACATTTCAAGAATAGATAAAATCTGACTATCTTTTGTAAAAAATCATATAAATATTTGCTTCCGCGCTCGAATTTTATAATTTTTGATTATATTTTAGCTAAAAGAAAACATTGCAACAAGGAAAGTGCTATTTCAAGTGTGGTAGATATTCTAGAATTCAGCCCATGTAGCTTACAATATACAACGTATTCATTAAAATGACACACGAAAATTGAATGTTTATTATCTGATTGTTACACCGTTTTGGTCACTTTTGCATGTCCAATGCTAAAACAATCCATAGTATAGATCCTAAAGCATGAATATGAATGTTTTAACAAAATTATCCATTTCAAGAATAGGTAAAATCTGACTTGATTTTTGTGAATAATCATATAAATATTTGCTTCCGCACCCGAATTCTATAAATCTTCATCATATTTTAGATAAAAGAAAACATTGCAACAAGAAAATTGCTATTTCAAGTGTGGTAGATATTCTAGAATCCAGCTCATGTAGCTTACAATATACAACGTATTCATTAAAATGACACCCAAAAATTTAATGTTTATTATCTGATTGGTACCACGTTTTGGTCACTTTTGCATGTCCAATGCTAAAACCATTAATAGTATAGATCCTAAAGCATAAATATGAATGTTTTAACAAAAATATCCATTTCAAGAATAGGTAAAATCTGACTTTATTTTTGTAAAGAATTATATAAATATTTGGTTCCGCAACCGAATTTTATAATTCTTCATCATATTTTAGCTAAAGAAAACACTGCAACAAGAAATTTGCTCTTTCAAGTGTGGTACGTATTCTACAATCCAGCCCATGTAGCTTACAATATACAACGTATTCATTAAAATGACACCCGAAAATTGAATGTTTATTAGCGACAAAGCGATTGGTACCACGGTCTAGTCACTTTTGCATGTCCAATGCTAAAACCATGCATAGTATAGATCCTAAAACATGAATATGAATGTTTTAACAAAAATATCCAATTTAAGGATATGTAAAATCTGACTTTATTTTTGTAAAAATCATATAAATATTTGCTTCCGTGCCTGAATTTTACAACTCTTCATCATATTTTAGCTACAAGAAACATTGCAACAAGAAAATTGCTATTTCAAATGTGGTAGGTACTCCAGAATCCAGCCCATGTAGCTTACAATATACAACGTATTCATTAAAATGACACCCGAAAATTGAATGTTTATTATCTGATTGGTACCACGTTTTAGTCACTTTTGCATGTCCAATGCTTTGAATCTTCCATAGTATAGATCCTAAAGCATGAATATGAATATTTTAACAAAAATATCCAATTTAAGGATATGTAAAATCTGACTTTATTTTTGTAAAAATCATATAAATATTTGCTTCTACGCCCGAATTTTATAATTTGTTATTATTTTTTAGCTAAAAGAAAACATTGCAACAAGAAAATTGCTATTTCAAGTATGATAGGTATTCCAGAATCCAGGCCATGTAGTTTACAATATACAACGTATTTATTAAATTGACACCCGAAAATTGAATGTTTATTATCTGATTGGTACCACGTTTTGGTCACTTTTGCATGTCCAATGCTAAAACCATTTATAGTATAGATCCTAAAGCATGAATATGAATGTTTTAACAAAAATATCAATTTCAAGGATAGGTAAAATCTGACTTTATTTTTGTAAAAAATCATATAAATATTTGCTTCCGCGCCTGAATTTTATATTTCTTAATCATATTTTAACTAAAAGAAAACATTGCAACAAGAAATTTGCTATTTCAAGTGTGGTAGGTACTCCAGAATCCAGCACATGTAGCTTACAATATACAACGTATTCATTAAAATGACACTCGAAAATTGAATGTTTATTATCTGATTGGTACCACGTTTTCGTCACTTTTGCATGTCTAAAGCTAAAACCAAATATGGTATAGATCCTAAAGCATGAATATGAAAGTTAAGTTACGGGAGTAAGTTAACAACAAAAAAAATGATTTTATTAAACGAAAGTACAATGATTTAGCAGTGAAATATAACAATGTTTATTGTACAGTATACAGAATGTAACTGAATAGAATTAAGTAATGTTACAAAAATATGAAAAATATTGAGTATATATAAAAATAGAGGAAATGTGGATTCGAGTAGCGTCTGGGTAGGTTCAGATCTTGAATATTCTTGAGTTCGATTGCCAATTTTGGGATTTGACTGGTGTTGATTTGGATCTTGAAATTATCTAATAAGATGGGCTTCTCAAATGTTCCTGCTTTGAAATTTAGTGATTGATTTTTAATTTTTATTTCGCAGTTGTTTTCTTTTAATAGAAAAATTCCTTTTAGTTTTCTCATTTCTTCTTTTTGTTCACAAGCTTCTTGAACAGTTTCTTCTGTTGGAAAGATAGCCAAGTATTGATTTATTTCTTCAATATATTCGACGTGATTTTGTTTCAAATTTAATTTAGTGTACTGGAAAATTTTGTTATTATTGTGCAGGATTATGTTCTTCTCGCAGGTGTCGTTTGGTATGTGATTTGTTTTGTTGGGACATTGGTAATTGATACTCTTGGTACAAATATCATTCAGACAAATTAACTGATCGTCAATCGATTTCAGAAAGTAACTCAAAATATTTTTCATAATTTATAGGAATGTCAATAAAATAAATAATTTTATCTGATTCTAATTTGCAATTCAGATTAAGTAATTTTTCAATTTGTAGCATATTCTCTGGGGTTGGTTGTAAAGGAAATTTGTTTTTATAATGCTTATAAATTTTATTTAATTCTAAATTTAGTTCATTGATTTTGATTACACTGGGGTTCATTACATGCAATTTGCAAAAAGTTAGAGAATTCTCGATTTCTTGTAAAGTATTTAAAATTAATGTGAATGTCGTTAATTGATATAAATTTCGACGATGTAGAAAATACTACTTTGTAAATCGTTTGAGATAACATGCGACAATTGCTCAACCTTTGATTTTAATTCTAATTCGTAATGCCTGATTATTTCGATTGTTTTATTAAATTGATCGATCAGTTAGTGATTGACAGAATATTGATTTTTCATTTGTTCGATTAATTTGTTTAGATTAAATTGCAGGTGTTTCAGGATTTTATCGTACCGTTTTTCGTCTTCTTCCGGTTATCGATTTTATTATTATTTTATTATTTCTCTTTATTGTATAATGAATATTGAGGTGTTCAAATTTGTTGGTTATGGAATTTTGTAAGTGATGAATTATTTTATTGTTATTGTCAAATTCTTTTGCATTTAATTTGTCTTCGATTACAATTTGGTTTAGATTTTCGTATTGTTTGTTTAAGTTGTTATAATTTATCAGAATAGGATTCAAGTCATAGTAATGAATGAGGGTGTGTTTTTTGTTGTAGTCTAGCTGTTCCTAATTTCAGCGTTAGTAGTCCAAGATTATTGGTAATGTCTTTAATTTCTAGTCCAAGGGTTATTGTGATGAGAAGGGACCTGGAATATCGGATTTCTTATCAGTAATCTTTCGTGGTCGTTTTATATTTGACAAGTGAATTTGGGTTGTTTTTTATTTCTCTCATCTACTTTAATTTCTGCAATTTCAAGTTTTTTGTTTAATTTTACAACTTGTTCCTTTTTAAATTTTGGGTTTCGAGTTTTGTTTACTTTTTGTTTATTATGAACAAACACGGTGTCGGGGATTTAGGGAAGATTTTCGCGGTTTTCGTTTAAATTTTGAATAGTTCTGGATTTATTATTTTGTATTCGTTCGTTGATTGATTTATAGGTCAATTTCATCCTTTCTCTATGGTTTTGAACGTAATCTTGAGTCACTTGTTTTTCCAAATCTATTTCGAGGAGTGAATTTGAGTCAAAATGTCCGGATATAATTTCTACGGGTTTCAGTCCAGTTGTTATGTGATTGGTATTATTATAAGCTAATAAAGCGTAATTTACTTTGGTTTAATAGGCTCGTTTTTGAAATTTTCTTGTATGTTAAAAAGACGAATGTGTTCGATTAGTGGCGAGTGGAATCTCTCTATCACTCCGCTTGAGTCCGGGGGTTTAGAACTAGAAAATAGAATTTGTCGAATAGGCTTGTGCGTATTTGGAAAATGCGTCTATTATCGTCAAAAATTTAGAGTTTTGTAAAGAGAGTGTGTCAATGTGTATTGTATGAAAGGGTTTGTCGGGTGTTGGTGTTATATTGTATTTGGTTTTAATAGGATTTCTTTCGTATTTAGCTTGTAAGCAAATTTCACACTGCTTAATATAATTTGTGATGGTTCTATGTTGATTTGGCCAACAGTAAATATTTTTAATTTGGTTGTGTGTTTCGAGGATTCCACGATGATTCGTTTTTCCTTCGTGAAATTGTTTAATTATATTATTAATTTCGTTATCTAATTCAACATCCATTAATTTATTATTACACTTAACAAAATTTATTTCTGAATTCTTAAAGTGTATTTGCATTACAATAGAGAATTTTTCATATATTGGTTGTTCAAAAAACAAGGAATATTTGACTTTTGGAATTATTGGATTCTTTTACAAAATTTATAACGTCTGTTTCGAAATTTTCTTGTGAGATTTGTATGTGAATTCTTGTTTTGTCAGTGTGCATTTTACTGTATTTGGGTTTGGCTGGTGAGTGAGTGACTTCAGAAATAAACAGTTGGTTTTTGCCAACGTTCACAGGGGAGTCGCTAATTGTGATACCAAAAATAGGATTTTCTTGGTTGCAGTGGATCGTATTGTCTGAGCCAGAATTTCGGTCATTGTCGGGTTCCGCAATCATTGATTCGTTATCAGGGTTGAAGTTGTCGTTAAAATTTTTTATGTAGTCAAAGAAATTTTGAACTTCTGGTTCTACAGAATTTACGTTCAATTCGATACGTGATAGTGCATCAGCATTTTTATATAAAATTTCAAAGTCGAATTCCTCCAATTTCAATCTCTATCGTATTAATTTAGAATTTGGTTCCTTGAGTGAGGATAACCACTGGAGGGGTTTGTGGTCTGTTATAATTTTTAATTTTCGTCCGAATAGATAGGGGCGAAAATATTTTGTGGCCCAAATTATAGCGAGGAGTTCCTTTTCGATATTTGAATAATTTTGTTCTGAATCGTTGAGGGTTCGACTCGCATAAGCGATCGGTAGGTCAGAGCTTATCGGTCCTTGTAATAAAACAGCACCAATAGCCACGTTGCTTGCATCGGTTGTTAAATTGAACGGTTTCGTGAAATCGGGATATTGCAGTATCGGCTCGTTCGTTAATAGTTTTTTACATTTATTAAAACAATTAATATAATTTTGATCTTTTATATTTATTACTGCTCCCTTTTTTAGACATTTTGTGAACGGTTTTGTAATGTTCGCAAAATCTTTTATAAATTTTCTGTAATACCCTAATAAACCGAGGAATGCTTTTATTTGTTTTACTGTTTTTGGTATGAGATAGTTTTTGATTGCTTTAATTTTATCCGGGTTTGGTTTTACACCTTGTGGGGTAACTATATGGCCTAAATATGCAACTTCGCTTTGAAAGAACTCTGATTTATCAAGTTGAATTTTTAAATTAGCTTTTCTCAATCGGTCAAATACAGCGCGTAAACTTTGGATGTGCTCCTGCAGGCTAGTGCTAAAGATTATTACATCATCCAAGTAAACTACGCAAATTTCGTTAGTCAAATTTTGAAGTACGTTGTCCATTATTCGCTGAAATGTCGCGGGGGCATTTTTTAATCCAAATGGCATCCGAAGAAATTCATAGTGCCCAGATTCGGTACTAAACGCTGTTTTTTAAATATATATATTTTTAAAAATACCGAGTTTATCCAAAAGTGAATTTATATTAGGAATGGGATACTTATCATCTATCGTCTTCTCGTTGAGCTTACGATAGTCAATAACTACACGTCATTTCTTTTTTCCCGACGCGTCTAATTTCTTTGGCACTACCCATACAGGAGCGGACCAAGGAGAGTGGGACGGTCTGATGATGTTTTGTTCTAACATTTTGTCAATTTGATTTTTTACTTTTTTCCGATGTACTTCCGGATATCTATAGGTTTTACTGTAAACTGGAATTTCATCTTTTGTTCAGATGTGATGTTTGACTTCATTAGAAAAAGTAGGAGATTTATTATCAGTATGAAAGATGTCTGAATATTCTGTTATTTATTTTAAAATTTCGTTTTGCTCTTCCGGGTTCATATGATCGGTTCTAATTTTTGTGAAATCAAGATCATTGTCTAAATTTGTGTTTTGGAAATTTACATTATTTATTTCAAAATTTTCAAGGGGTTCAACGGTAATAATGTTTGTTGTATCGGTTTTCAATTTTGGCTATGCCCTCTGGAATAATTAAATTATCAACAAATGTTTCCGGTATAAAAACTTCGCCGTTTTCTATATTATTGATATGAAAGCTAATAATTTTCTCTGATTTTGCAGGAATGTTTATATAGTTGGATCGTGGCATAATTTTTAAATAATGTAATTTAATAGTCTGAGTTGGTGTTATCATTTTATCTCGGCCAAGGTCAAGAATAATATCTAACAATTTCAAATTATCTAGGCCCAATAAAATGTCGAACTGATTATGAAAATCAAATAAATAATATTTAAGGAATATATCAGGTTTTTGAAACAATTTTGAACATGGTAATATGACACTAGAATTTTCGGTTGAATTGCCATGTGCTGTTGTAATTTTGAAGAAGTCGTTTTGAATTTTGTTTTGAAAATATTTATAAGCAATTTCGGGTTTGATAAACGATCGAGTGCTGCCTGTGTCAATTAATACTTTTAGATTATGTTCGGGATAAATAATAAAAGGCAATTCACTTTGATTGTGAGATAAATTTAGTGATTCAATTCTGTTTCCGAGGCATTCTTCTCTAAAAAATAATTTTCGTCATATTGCTGGTTGTAATTATCGTATTCGGAGTCGATTTCTTCAATGATAGCATATTACTATTGTCGGGGTCTACTGGGTCTAAGTATAGTATTTCGGTGTTATGCAATTCTTCAAAAGTGAAGTCTGGTGCACGTTGGGTGTGGTTTTGAAAGTAATTATGTTGTTGTCTATAATTATTATAACCAGATGGTCCGGGTTTAGGTCTAAAAGTCTGATTAGTGCTTATGCTCATTGGTGTTGGTTTCGGTTGTTTAGGAATAAAATTGTTATTTGAATTTGGCTTAAAAGAATTTTGTTTGACCATTTGATTTTGAAATTGAGGTTTATTAAAGCTGTTATTTGGTAATGGTCGGTACATTTATTAAAGAATATTTCGTTTAACGGGTGATCGATGGCTGGTATTTTGGTTGATCGGTATTGGTTTTTGTTGTAAATTGAAATTTTGATGACGTTGTTTGCTTTCTAATTGAAATTCGTTAGTGAGCATATTGAGAGCAGAATTTAGATCTTCATGATTTTTAGTTCTTAACAAATGTCCTAGGGGATCCTTTAAACCACGCAAGAGAATTCTTGTTGCATATTTTAGCACTGGCTGATTCTATCTTATTTGTCAAGTAAGAAACTTGCAAATTAAGTAGATCCTGAACTTTATTGAAAAATTCAAAAGCATTTTCATTTGTTTGTCTCAATTCTGTCATTTCGATATTCAATGTAAAACAATCGCATTTATCTTGATATGTGTTCAATAACGCTGTCTTTAGACTGTTCCAATCAGAGATTGTGCAACTGGCGATATTAACCTCAGCTTTGCCTTTGATTTTTGTTAATATGCTAGACATAAGCCATTCGTTTTGAAAATCAGCGGGGTCAGCTGTGACATAAAATTTATTAACTAATTTTTCGCAGATTTCAATAAATCTGGAGAGTAATTTAGTATCGCCGTGAAATTCGGGAATCATGTCGAGGTATTCTCTTTTTAATACAGGGGTTGCCATGATTGTTAAGTTTAGACTATCTATTCTATTTGCTAGATCTCAAATAATAAGTTATTTTGATTATTATTATAAATTTGGTTTGGTGAGTTACACGATTGGTCAGAATCAGATTCTGTTTCGCTTACTGAATCGGTATTGATATCAATCAATTTTCTAAATGACATGTGTAATTACTTGATCAAAATCAATTTATCCATTGATTTGTTTCGACGATATCTCTGTGTTGGAACGATGAACCTGGTCGTGGCAGCTCTGTATTCTTCAGGGCTGGTTGGCGACTTCTACTTTTGCACGAAGTGCTCTCGTACTTGTAAAAGTCTTTGATGCAGGTTCGCGGACACTTCCGTTGCGACATCCAGTAAAACGCAAATTTATTTTTGAATAATTACGACTGGATATCCTACCGACTGTGCAAGTTAAGTTACGGGAGTAAGTGAACAACAAAAAAAAGGTTTTATTAAACGAAAGTACAAAGATTCAGGAGTAAAATATAACAATGTTTATTGAACAGAATACAGAATATAACTGAATAGAATTAAGTAATGTTACAAAAATACGAAAAATATTGAGTATGCAAAAATAAAGGAAATGTGGATTCGAGTAGCGTCTGGGTCTCAGCGTGGTCAGCAGTTCCCGTGAGAAGTTGTACTTCTAACTTGATGTTTTAACAAATATATCCATTTCAAGAATAGGTACAATCTGACTTTATTTTTGTAAAAAATCATATAAATATTTGCTTCCGCGCCCGAATTTTATAATTCTTCACCATATTTTAGCTAATCGAAAACATTGCAACAAGAAAATTGCTATTTCAAGTGTGGTAGGTATTCCAGAATCCAGCCCATGTAGCTTACAATATACAACGTATTCATTAAAATGACACCCGAAAATTGAATGTTTATAATCTGATTGGTACCACGTTTTAGTCACTTTTGCATGTCAAATGCAAAAACCATCTATAGTATAGATCCTAAAGCATGAATATGAATGTAACAAAAATATCCATTTCAAGAATAAGCAAAATCTGAGTTTATTTTTGTAAACAATCATAAAAGTATTTGCTTCCGCGCCCGAAGTTTATAATTCTTCATCATATTTTAGCTAAACGAAAACATTGCAACAAGAAAATTGTTATTTCAAGTAAGGTAGGTATTCTAGAATCCAGCCCATGTAGCTTACAATATACAACGTATTCATTAAAATGACACCCGAAAATTGAATGTTTATTATCTGATTGGTACCACGTTTTGGTCACTTTTGCATGTCCAATGCTAAAAATCTTCCATAGTATAGATCCTAAAGCATGAATATGAATGTATTAACAAAAATATCCATTTCAAGAATAGGTAAAATCTGAGTTTATTTTTGTAAAAAATCATATAAATATTTGCTTCCGCGCTCGAATTTCATAATTCTTCATCATATATTAGCTAAAAGAAAACATTGCAACTAAAAATTGCTATTTGAAGTGTGGTAGGTATTCTAGAATCCAACCGATGTAGCTTAGAATAAACAACGTATTCACTAAAATAACACCCGAATATTGAATGCTTATTATCTGATTGGTACCACGTTTTGGTCACTTTTGCATGTCCAATGCTAAAACCATCCATAGTAAAGATCCTAAAGCATGAATGTGAATGTTTTAACAAAAGTATCCATTTCAAGAATAGGTAAAATTTGACTTTATTTTTGTAAAGAATCATATAAATATTTGCTTCCGCGCCCAAGTTTTATAATTTTTTATCATATTTAGCTAAAAGAAAACATTGCAACAAGAAAATTGCTATTCCAAGTGTGGTAGGCATTCTAAAATCCAGCCGATGTAGCTTAGAATAAACAACATATTCACTAAAATGACACCCGAATATTGAATGCTTATTATCTGATTGGTACCACGTTTTGGTCACTTTTGCAAGTCCAATGCTAAAACCATCCATAGTATAGATCCTAAAGCATAAATATGAATGTTTTAACAAAAATATCCATTTTAAGAATAGGTAAAATCTGTCTTTATTTTTGTAAAAAATCATATAAATATTTGCTTCCGCGCCCGAATTTTATAATTCTTTATCATATTTTAGCTTAAAGAAAACATTGCAATAAGAAAATTGCAATTTCAAGTGTGGTAGGTATTCTAGAATCCAGCCCATGTAGCTTACAATATATAACGTATTCATTAAAATGACACTCGAAAATTGAATGTTTATTATCTGATTGGTACCACGTTTGGTC
Organism: Stenolophus ochropezus; assembly: GCA_035578165.1. NCBI lineage: Eukaryota > Metazoa > Arthropoda > Insecta > Coleoptera > Carabidae > Stenolophus > Stenolophus ochropezus. Next base: position 256,795 of record JAQOWZ010000072.1, on the reverse strand, counting down.
CCTTTTGTATGTCCAATGCTAAAACCATCTATAGTATAGATCCTAAAGTATGAATATGAATATTTTAAAAAAATATCCATTTTAAGAATAGGTAAAATCTGACTTTATTTTTGTAAAAAATCATATAAATATTTGCTTCCGCGCCCGAATTTTATAATTCTTTATCATATTTTAGCTTAAAGAAAACTGCAACAAGAAAATTGCAATTTCAATTGTGGTAGGTATTCTAGAATCCAGCCCATGTAGCTTACAATATATAACGTATTCATTAAAATGACACCCGAAAATTGAATGTTTATTATCTGATTGGTACCACGTTTGGTCCCTTTTGTATGTCCAATGCTAAAACCATCTATAGTATAGATCCTAAAGTATGAATATGAATATTTTAACAAAAATATCCATTACAAGAATAGGTAAAATCTGACTTTATTTTTGTAAAAAATCATATAAATATTTGCTTCCGCGCCCGAATCTATAATTCTTCATCAAATTTTAGCTAAAAGAAAACATTGCAACAAGAAAATTGCTATTTCAAGTGTGGTAGGCTTTCTAGAATCCAGCCCATGTAGCTTACAATATACAACGTATTCATTAAAATGACACCTGAAAATTAAATGTTTATTATCTGATTGGTACTACGTTTTGGTCACTTTTGCATGTCCAATGCTAAAACCATCCACAGTATAGATGTTAAATCATGAATATGAATGTTTTAACAAAAATATCCATTTGAAAAATAGGTAAAATCTGACTTTATTTTTGTAAAAAATCATATAAATATTTGCTTCCGCGGCTGAATTTTATAATTCTTCATCATTAAAGAGCGGATTATATGCACTAAAAAAGTGTCAAAATATGCATGCAATATGCACTAAAAATCATCAAAATATGCATGATATATGCAAAAAAGTTATAAATATGCACTTTACAACAAAAATATGCAAAAAAAATAATGTCATCAGGCTCGTTTTACTGATATCTATTTTTACATGCAGTGTTTTATTTGGAACATTTCATGAAATGTATAAAGACAATAAATATCACAGGTAATTCTAACAAAAATAAAAAAATCTCGAATTCATATTCATATTGAAAATTACAAAAGATCTTTTTTGAATTGTTGTTATAGTTCCAAACATACCAATTTCAGTGACAGATATTATTTATTTACCTTACTTACAAAATAAGAATTACTTAAGTTCTAAGCAGTTCTAAAATACTGATAGAATCACTTTTTTTTTGTTATGACGAGAAATTAAATATGATTGTAATGGTTTTAATGAGTACATTTTATATAAATGCTCACTTGTTAAAAGTACGATCAAAGTTATATTTCTAGTAATACACTGTTTTCAAAAAAGAACAAAATTTGTCAAAAATTAATTTTTTTCTTTTGAAAAAAGTCTTAAAATATGCACTAATATGCAAAAAAATAATCAAAATATGCAATAAAGTATCATTAAATGCAAAATATGCATTATTTTTGATAAAATGTGAACATATGAAAACAGTTTGTTGATATGCCTAATATAAACAGTACATGCAATTGCATAGAATCCGCTCTTTATTCATCATATTTTAGCTAAAAGAAAACATAGCAACAAGAAAATTGCTATTTCAAGTGTGGTAGATATTCAAGAATCCAGTTCATGTAGCTTACAATATAGAACATATTCATTAAAATGACACCCAAATATTGATAGTTTATTATCTGATTGGTACCACGTTTTGATCACTTTTGCATGTTCAATGCTTAAACCATTAATAGTATAGATCCTAATGTATAAATATGAATATTTTAACAAAAATATCCATTTCAAGAATAGGTAAAATCTGACTTTATTTTTGTAAAAAATTATATAAATATTTGCTTCCGCGCCCGAATTTTATAATTCTTCATCATATTTTAGCTAAAGAAAACATTGCAACAAGAAATTTGCTATTTCATGTGTTGTAGGTATTCTAGAATCCAGCCCATGTAGCTTACAATATACAACGTATTCATTAAAATGACACCGGAAAATTGAATGTTTATTATCTGATTGGTAATCTGGAACTACTTCCGGAAAAGTAAGTATGGGCTGTGTCACAATAGATCTTCTAGGTCGCGTTGACAAAAAGCGACAAAGCGATTGGTACCACGTTCTAGTCACTTTTGCATGTCCATTGCTAAAACCATCCATAGTATAGATCCTAAGTCATGAATATGAATGTTTTAACAAAAATATCCACTTCAAGAATAGATAAAATCTGATTTTATTTTTGTAAAAAATTATATAAATATTTGCTTCCGCGCCCGAATTTTATAATTCTTCATCATATTTTAGCTAAAAGAAACATTGCAACAAGAAAATTGCTAATTCAAGTGTAGTAGGTATTGTAGAATCCAGCCCATGTAGCTTACAATATACAACGTATTCATTAAAATGACACCCGAAATTGAATGTTTGTTATCCGATTGATATCACGTTTTGGTCAATTTTGTATGTCTAATGCTTAAAACCATCCAAAGTATAGATCCTAAAGCATGAATGTGAATGTTTTAACAAAAATATCCATTTCAAGAATAGGTAAAATCTTACATTATTTTTGTAAAAAATCATATAAATATTTGCTTCCGCGCCCGAATTTTATATTTCTTAATCATATTTTAACTAAAAGAAAACATTGCAACAAGAAATTTGTTATTTCAAGTGTGGTATTTACTCTAGAATCCAGCCCATGTAGCTTACAATATACAACGTATTTATTAAAAAGACACTCGAAAATTGAATGTTTATTATCTGATTGGTACCACGTTTTCGTCACTTTTGCATGTCTAAAGCTAAAACCAAATATGGTATAGATCCTAAAGCATGAATATGAAAGTTAAGTTACGGGAGTAAGTTAACAACAAAAAAAATGATTTTATTAAACGAAAGTACAATGATTTAGCAGTGAAATATAACAATGTTTATTGTACAGTATACAGAATGTAACTGAATAGAATTAAGTAATGTTACAAAAATATGAAAAATATTGAGTATGCAAAAATAGAGGAAATGTGGATTCGAGTAGCGTCTGGGACTTGGTCATGGTCAGCAGTTCACGTGAGAAGTTATACTTCTAACTCCTCCACCGTTAGAATCTGGCATCGCCGGGGAGGTTCACCTGGGAGTGAGATGGGGTTGGCCTTGATCGGAGTTCTTCGTCTTGGCTCCTGGGCTTCTTCTGGCTTGAGAGTTTCTTCCACAGAAGGGAACTAGTAATTGCAATACCTGTCAACATCAGTAATACTTACAGGATAATAATTAAATAATTAGTGGTGTTGAGCTCGAAGCCGTCATCGGTGATTAAGTCCTCAAACTTGTTGATTGGAAGGTTCAGATCTTGAATATTCTTGAGTTCGATTGCCAATTTTGGGATTTGACTGGTGGTGATTTGGATCTTGAAATTTTCTAATAAGATGGGCTTCCCAAATGTTCCTGCTTTGAAATTTAGTGATTGATATTTGATTTTTATTTCGCAGTTGTTTTCTTTTAATAGAAAAATTCCTTTTAGATTTCTTATTTCTTCTTTTTGTTCACAAGCTTCTTGAACAGTTTCTTCTGTTGGAAAGATATCCAAGTATTGATTTATTTCTTCAATATATTCGACGTGATTTTGTTTCAAATTTAATTTAGTGTACTGGAAAATTTTGTTATTATTGTGCAGGATTATGTTCTTCTCGCAGGTGTCGTTTGGTATGTGATTTATTTTGTTGGGACATTGGTATATGATACTTTTGGTACAAATATCATTCAGACAAATTAACTGATCGTCAATCGATTTCAGAAAGTAACTCAAAATGTTTTTCATAATTTATAGGAATGTCAATAAAATAAATAATTTTATCTGATTCTAATTTGCAATTCAGATTAAGTAATTTTTCAATTTGTAGCATATTCTCTGGGGTTGTTTCTAAAGGAATTTTGTTTTCATAATGTTTATAAATTTTATTCAATTCTAAATTTAGTTCATTGATTTTGATTACTTTGGAGTTCATTACATGCAATTTGCAAAAAGTTAAAGAATTCTCGATTTCTTGAAAAGTATTTAAAATTAATGTGAATAATGTCGTTAATTGATTATAAATTTCGAAGATGTAGAAAATACTACTTTGGAAATCGTTTGAGATAACATGTGACAATTGCTCAACCTTTGATTTTAATTCTAATTCGTTGTGCCTGATTTTTTCGATTGTTTTATTAAATTGATCGATCAGTTAGTGATTGACAGAATATTGATTTTTTATTTGTTCGATTAATTTGTTTAGATTAAATTGCAGGTGTTTCAGGATTTTATCGTACCGTTTTACGTCTTCTTCCGGTTATCGATTTTATTATTATTTTATTATTTCTCTTTATTGTATAATGAATATTGAGGTGTTCAAATTTGTTGGTTATGGAATTTTGTAAGTGATGAATTATTTTATTGTTATTGTCAAATTCTTTTGCATTTAATTTGTCTTCGATTACAATCTGGTTTAGAATTTCGTATTGTTTGTTTAAGTTGTTATAATTTATCAGAATAGGATTCAAGTCATAGTAATGAATGAGGGTGTGTTTTTTGTTGTAGTCTAGCTGTTCCTAATTTCAGCGTTAGTAGTCCAAGATTATTGGTAATGTCTTTAATTTCTAGTCCAAGGGTTATTGTGATGAGAAGGGACCTGGAATATCGGATTTCTTATCAGTAATCTTTCGTGGTCGTTTTATATTTGACAAGTGAATTTGGGTTGTTTTTTATTTCTCTCATCTACTTTTATTTCTGCAATTTCAAGTTTTTTGTTTACTTTTACAACTTGTTCCTTTTTAAATTTTGGGTTTCGAGTTTTGTTTACTTTTTGTTTATTATGAACAAACACGGTGTCGGGGATTTCGGGAAGATTTTCGCGGTTTTCGTTTAAATTTTGAATAGTTCTGGATTTATTATTTTGTATTCGTTCGTTGATTGATTTATAGGTCAATTTCATCCTTTCTCTATGGTTTTGAACGTAATCTTGAGTCACTTGTTTTTCCAAATCTATTTCGAGGAGTGAATTTGAGTCAAAATGTCCGGATATAATTTCTACGGGTTTCAGTCCAGTTGTTATGTGATTGGTATTATTATAAGCTAATAAAGCGTAATTTACTTTGGTTTAATAGGCTCGTTTTTGAAATTTTCTTGTATGTTAAAAAGACGAATGTGTTCGATTAGTGGCGAGTGGAATCTCTCTATCACTCCGTTTGAGTCCGGGGGTTTAGAACCAGAAAATAGAATTTGTCGAATAGGCTTGTGCGTATTTGGAAAATGCGTCTATTATCGTCAAAAATTTAGAGTTTTGTAAAGTGAGTGTGTCAATGTGTATTATATGAAAGGGTTTGTCGGGTGTTGGTGTTATATTGTATTTGGTTTTAATAGGATTTCTTTCGTATTTAGCTTGTAAGCAAATTTCACACTGCTTAATATTGTTAATGATGGTTCTATGTTGATTTGGCCAATAGTAAATATTTTTAATTTGGTTGTGTGTTTCGAGGATTCTACGATGATTCGTTTTTCCTACGTGAAATTGTTTAATTATATTATTAATTTCGTTATCTAATTCAACATCCATTAATTTATTATTACACTTAACAAAATTTATTTCTGAATTCTTAAAGTGTGTTTGAATTACAATAGAGAATTTTTCATATATTGGTTGTTCAAAAAACAAGGAATATTTGACTTTTGGAATTATGAATTCTTTTACAAAATTGATAACGTCTGTTTCGAAATTTTCTTGTGATATTTGTATGTGAATTCTTGTTTTGTCAGTGTGAATTTTACTGTATTTGGGTTTGGCTGGTGAGTGAGTGACTTCAGATATAAACAGTTGGTTTTTGCCAACGTTCACAGGGGAGTCGCTAATTGTGATACCAAAAATAGGATTTTCTTGGTTGGAGTGGATCGTATTGTCTGAGTCAGAATTTCGGTCATTGTCGGGTTTCGCAATCATTGATTCGTTATCAGGGTTGAAGTTGTCGTTAAAATTTTTTATGTAGTCAAAGAAATTTTGAACTTCTGGTTGTACAGAATTTACGTTCAATTCGATACGTGATAGTGCATCAGCATTTTTATATAAAATTTTAAAGTCGAATTCCTCCAATTTCAATCTCTATCGTATTAATTTAGAATTTGGTTCCTTGAGTGAGGATAACCACTGGAGGGGTTTGTGGTCTGTTATAATTTTAAATTTTCGTCCGAATAGATAGGGGCGAAAATATTTTGTGGCCCAAACTATAGCGAGAAGTTCCTTTTCGATAGTTGAATAATTTTGTTCTGAATCGTTGAGGGTTCCACTCGCATAAGCGATCGGTAGGTCAGAGCCTATCGGTCCTTGCGATAAAACAGCACCAATAGCCACGTTGCTTGCATCGGTTGTTAAATTGAACGGTTTCGTGAAATCGGGATATTGCAGTATCGGCTTGTTCGTTAATAGTTTTTTACATTTATTAAAACAATTAATATAATTTTGATCTTTTATACTTATTACTGCTCTCTTTTTCAGACATTTTGTGAACGGTTTTGTAATGTTCGCAAAATCTTTTATAAATTTTCTGTAATACCCTAATAAACCGAGGAATGCTTTTATTTGTTTTACTGTTTTTGGTATGGGATAGTTTTTGATTGCTTTAATTTTTTCCGGGTTTGGTTTTACACCTTGTGGGGTAACTATATGGCCTAAATATGCAACTTCGCTTTGAAAGAACTCTGATTTATCAAGTTGAATTTTTAAATTAGCTTTTCTCAATCGGTCAAATACAGCGCGTAAACTTTGGATGTGCTCCTGCAGGCTTGTGCTAAAGATTATTACATCATCCAAGTAAACTACGCAAATTTCGTTAGTCAAATTTTGAAGTACGTTGTCCACTATTCGCTGAAATGTCGCGGGGGCATTTTTTAATCCAAATGGCATCCGAAGAAATTCATAGTGCCCAGATTCGGTACTAAACGCTGTTTTTTAAATATATCATTTTGATGCATCTCTATGTGATGGAATCCAGATGCTAAATCCAAAGTTGTGAAATACTGACATCTACCGAGTTTATCCAAAAGTGAATTTATATTAGGAATGGGATACTTATCATCTATCGTCTTGTCGTTGAGCTTACGATAGTCAATAACTATACGCCATTTCTTTTTTCCCGACGCGTCTAATTTCTTTGGCACTACCCATACAGGAGCGGACCAAGGAGAGTGGGACGGTCTGATGATGTTTTGTTCTAACATTTTGTCAATTTGATTTTTTACTTTTTTTCCGATGTACTTCCGGATATCTATAGGTTTTACTGTAAACTGGAATTTCATCTTTTGTTCAGATGTGATGTTTGACTTCATTAGAAAAAGTAGGAGATTTATTATCAGTATGAAAGATGTCTGAATATTCTGTTATTTATTTTAAAATTTCGTTTTGCTCTTCCGGGTTCATATGATCGGTTCTAATTTTTGTGAAATCAAGATCATTGTCTAAATTTGTGTTTTGGAAATTTGCATTATTTATTTCAATATTTTCAAGGGGTTCAACGGTAATAATGTTTGTTGTATCGGTTTTCAATTTTGGCTATGCCCTCTGGAATAATTAAATTATCAACAAATGTTTCCGGTATAAAAACTTCGCCGTTTTCTATATTATTGATATGAAAGCTAATAATTTTCTCTGATTTTGCAGGAATGTTTATATAGTTGGATCGTGGCATAATTTTTAAATAATGTAATTTAATAGTCTGAGTTGGTGTTATCATTTTATCTCGGCCAAGGTCAAGAATAATATCTAACAATTTCAAATTATCTAGGCCCAATAAAATGTCGAACTGATTATGAAAATCAAATAAATAATATTTAAGGAATATATCAGGGTTTTGAAACAATTTTGAACATGGTAATATGACACTAGAATTTTCGGTTGAATTGCCATGTGCTGTTGTAATTTTGAAGAAGTCGTTTTGAATTTTGTTTTGAAAATATTTATAAGCAATTTCTTGTTTGATAAACGATCGAGTGTTACCTGTGTCAATTAATACTTTTAGATTATGTTCGGGATAAATAATAAAAGGCAATTCACTTTGATTGTGAGATAAATTTAATGATTCAATTCTGTTTCCGAGGCATTCTTCTCTAAAAAATAATTTTCGTCATATTGCTGGTTGTAATTATCGTATTCGGAGTCGATTTCTTCAATGATAGCATTACTATTGTCGGGGTCTACTGGGTCTAAGTATAGTATTTCGGTGTTATGCAATTCTTCAAAAGTGAAGTCTGGTGCACGTTGGGTGTGGTTTTGAAAGTAATTATGTAGTTGTCTATAATTATTATAACCAGATGGTCCGGGTTTAGGTCTAAAAGTCTGATTAGTGCTTATGCTCATTGGTGTTGGTTTCGGTTGTTTAGGAATAAAATTGTTATTTAAATTTGGCTTAAAAGAATTTTGTTTGACCATTTGATTTTGAAATTGAGGTTTATTAAAGCTGTTATTTGGTAATGGTCGGTTAATTAATTAAAAAATATTTCGTGTAACGGGTGATCGATGGCTGGTATTTTGGTTGATCGGTATTGGTTTTTGTTTTAAATTGAAATTTTGATGACGTTGTTTGCTTTCTAATTGAAATTCGTTAGTGAGCATATTGAGAGCAGAATTTAGATCTTCATGATTTTAAGTTCTTAACAAATGTCCTAGAGGATCCTTTAAACCACGCAAGAGAATTCTTCCGTATTTTACGTATTCTTTTTTTAACTATCAGTGGGAATACTCACATAGGGTTTGTTAAGTATTTAGGGTTAGGACTCGAGGTATTAAGTCAATTATTGCGCCTGCACTACCCTTGATTGATCGATCAACCAACCATCGTGCGTCTATGTTGCGTTTATTTAAGCTTGATTTTTTTTTATCTAGTCCTTGCTCAGTCGTACGTCAGCATTCCCTAGCTGAGACAATCTCAGTATTAACCTTTTATTATTTATTACATTCAGATATACCTCGCCTGGGTTATTGCGAGATTAACAATCATTATATTAATAGCCACGTAGGTTAACTTGTATTTAATACCTTTCAGTATAGCTTTTAGGCTTAAATTTAATCAGCATTTTATTGACTCAACTATTAATATTTTCCCCCTCACTGATCTTGAGCATTTTTGAGGTATCGGTATTTTCGTGGTTGTATACCGTGTTGATCACCCGCTGAGGAAACATCGTCCTATCGTCCAATAAGTTTACTACCTGTGCTTTCAAAAGTATTTGAAAAACTTTTCATCACGAGACGGGAGCCCATACTTATGCGAGGAAATTTAATTCCTGATCAACAGTTTGGCTTCCGAAAACAACACTCAACTATTGAGCAGGTTCATAGAGTAGTCGACGTAATTAACAAAACATTTGAAAGAAAACACTACTGTTCAGCAGCATTAATAGATGTCTCGCAAGCGTTCGATAAAGTGTGGCATATTGGCCTGCTATATAAATTAAAAAGTAACATCCCTCATACCTACTATCACATCCTAGAATCCTATCTAACAAACAGATATTTTACAGTAAAATACAAAGAAGAATGTAGTCCATTATACCCAATCAAATCAGGAGTACCCAAAGGTAGTGTTCTTGGACCTATTTTCTACCTCATTTACACTGCTGATATTCCAACAACTCCAAATTCTACAGTTGCCACATCTGCTGATGACACAGCAATCCTAGCTTGATATAAAAATTCAGCAGAGGCCTCACATCTTCTTCAAATACAGCTTAAATAAATCGAAGAGTGGCTAAAAATTTGGAGAATAAAAGCCAACGAAACCAAATCAGTCTATGTAACCTTTACGTTGAACAAAAGTACGTGTCCTGCGGTAACACTCAACAACCAACTGCTACCGCAAACTGAAGAAACAAGATATCTAGGAATACATCTTTATAGACGACTAACATGGCGTAAACACGTCTTCTTAAAAAGAAAACAACTGGGACTAAAATTCAGGCAAAACTATTGGCTATTAGGTAGATCTTCCAAACTGTCACTGGAAAACAAACTACTGATATATAAAAGCATCTTTAAACCAGTCTGAACGTATGGAATACAACTCTAGGGAACAGCAAGCAACTCCAATATTGAAATACTTCAACGCTTTCAATCTAAGTGCATCTGAAAAATTACAAATGCTCCTTAGTATGTGCCAAATGTAAACATTCACAGAGACCTCAACATGTGTACAGTAAACGAAACAATCGAACAATTTAGTACCAAATATCTTAAAAGACTTGAAGCCCACCCAAACACAAGTGCAGTGAAATTTTAGACAGCAGTAAGGACATACGACGATAAAAACGTTTTAAACCATTAGATTTAGTAAATAGATTTAACTAACATTATATAGTTAATATTTGGAGTTTTTGTCAGTGGACAAATGCTCCTCATGTGATTCATTTGCTGTTATATTTTTACTTATTATCTTATATTTAGATAGATTGTAAAATTCTTAGGAGATACAAAAAAAAAATAATTTAGCTAAAGAAAACATTGCAACACGAAAATTGCTATTTCAAGTGTGGTAGGTATTCTAGAATCCAGCCCATGTAGCTTACAATATACAACGTATTCATCATGAATAGGTAAAATCTGACTTTATTTTAGGAAAAAAATCATATAAATATTTGCTTCCGCGCACGAATTTTATAATTCTTCATCATAATTTACCTAAAAGAAAACATTGCAACAAGAAAATTGCTATTTCAAGTGTGGTAGGTATTCTAGAATCCAGCCCATGTAGCTTACAATATACAACGTATTCATCAAGAAATGGTAAAATATGACTTTATTTTTGTAAAAAATCATATAAATATTTGCTTCCGCGCCCGCATTATATAATTTTTCATCATATATTAGCTAAAAGAAAACATTGTAAAAAGAAATTAGCTATTTAAAGTGTGGTAGGTATTCTAGAATCCAATCCATGTAGCTTACAATATACAACGTATTCATTAAAATACCACCCGAATATTGAATGTTTATTATCTGATTGGTACCACGTTTTGGTCACTTTTGCATGTCCAATGCTTTAAACCATCCATAGTGTGCGGGATAACAGGGATGGATACCCAGGATATCGAGTATGGATGATGAAACAGTTGGTGAGGTTGTAAATCTTACTTTCACACAACCACGCGAAAAGCACTTATTTATTTACACACAGCACAACCAAAACTATACAAATAACAGATATAACAAATGAAAATACTTTACTGGAGCAGTACAACAATGGATTGTTGCGGAGCGATACAAAACAACTTTGGCGCTACAACGCCGGAACCGAACAGATTTGTCCTTGTACTATGTTTTAAAAACCAACCAAATTCGCTAGCGACAGCGCCACTAACAATAAACAACAAAAAATACAGAGTAGCGTATAAGGCGTTGACATTGGCAAATAAATGTTGTACCTTTGACAATATACGGAGCTGAAAACAATTAAAATCTCAAACACATAGTATAGATCGTAAAGCATGAATATGAATGTTTTAACAAAAATATCCATTTCATGAATAGGTAAAATCTGACTTTATTTTTGTAAAAAATCATATAAATATTTGCTTCCGCACCCGAATTTTATATATCTTTATCATATTTTAGCTAAATGAAAACATTGTAACAAGAAAATTGCTATTTTAACTGTGGTAGGTATTCTAGAATCCTGCCCATGTAGCTTACAATATACAACGTATTCATCGAGAAAAGGTAAAATCTGACTTTATATTTGTAAAAAATTATATAAATATTTGCTTCCGCGCCCGAATTTTATAATTTTTTATCACATATTAGCTAAAAGAAAATATTGTAATAAGAAAATTGCTATGGCAAGTTTGGTAGGTATTGTAGAATCCAGCCCATATAGCTTACAATATACAACGTATTCATCAAGAATAGGTAAAATCTGACTTTATTTTTGTAAAAAATCATATAAATATATGCTTCCGCGCCCGAATTTTATAATTCTTCTTCATATTTTAGCTAAAAGAATACATTGCAACAAGAAAATTGCTATTTCAAGTGTGGTAGGTATTCTAGAATTCAGCCCATGTAGCTTACAATATACAACGTATTCATTAAAATAACACCTAAAAATTTAATGTTTATTATCTGATTAATACCATGTTTTGGTCATTTTTGCATGTCCAATGCTTAAAACCATCCATAGTATAGATCCTAAAGCATGATAATGAATGTTTTAACAAAAATATCCATTTCAAGAATAGGTAAAATCTGACTTTATTTTTGTAAAAAATCATATAAATATTTGCTTCTGCGCCAGAATTTTATAATTCTTCATCATATTTTAGCTAAAAGAAAACATTGCAACAAGAATATTGCTATTTACAAGTGTGGCAGGTGCTCTAGAATCCAGCCCATGTAGCTTACAATATAAAACGTATTCACTAAAATGACACCCGAAAACTAAATGTTTATTATCTGATTGGTACCACGTTTTCGTCACTTTTGCATGTCCAATGCTAAAATTATCTATAGTATAGATCCTAAAGCATGGAGATAAATGTTTTAATAAAAATATCCATTTCAAGAATATGTAAAATTTGACTTTATGTATGTAAAAAATCATATAAATATATGCTTCCGCGCCCGAATTTTGTAATTCATATTTTAGCTAAAAGAAAACATTGCAACAAGAAAATTGCTATTTCAAGTGTGGTAGGTATTCAAGAATCCAGTCCATGTAGCTTACAATATACAACGTATTCATTAAAATGACACCCGAAAATTGAATGTTTATTATCTTATTGGTACCACGTTACTGTCACTTTTGCATGTCCAATGCTACAATTATGGATAGTATAGATCCTAAAGCATGAATATGAATGTTTTAACAAAAATATCCATTTTAAGAATAAGTAAAATCTGACATTATTTTTGTAAAAAACATATAAAATTTGCTTCTGCGCCCGAATTTTATAATTCCTCATCATATTTTAGCTAAAAAAAAACATTGCAACATGAAAATTGCTATTTCAACTGTGATAGGTATTCTAGAATCCAGCCTATGTAGCTTACAATATACAACGTATTCATCAAGAATAGGTAAAATCTGACTTTAATTATGTAAAAAGTCATATAAATGTTTGCTTCCGCGCTCGAATTTTATAATTGTTTATCATATTTTAGCTTAAAGAACACATTGCAACAAGTAAATTGGTATTTTAAGTGTGGTATGTATTCTAGAATCCAGCCCATGTAGCTTACAATATACAACGTATAAACTAAAATGACACCCGAAAATTGAATGTTTATTATCTGATTGGTACCACGTTTTCTTCACTTTTGCATGTCCAATGCTTAAAATCGTCCATACTATAGATCCTAAAGCATGAATATGAATGTTTTAACAAAAATATTCATTTTAAGAATAGGTAAAATCTGACTTTATTTTTGTGAAAAATCATATAAATATTTGCTTCCGCACCCGAATTTTATAATACTTCATTATATTTTAGCTAAAAGAAACCATTGCAGCAAGAAATTTGCTATTTCTAGTGTGGTAGTTATTCTAGAATCCAGCCCTTGTAGCCTACAATATACAACGTATTCATCAAGAATAAATAAAATCTGACTTAATTTTTGTAAAAAATCATATAAATATTTGCTTCCGCGCCCGAATTTTATACTTGTTTATCATATATTTGCTTAAGGAAAACATTGCAACAAGAAAATTGCTATTTCAAGTGTAATAGGTATTCTAGAATCCAGCCCATGTAGCTTACAATATACAAGGTATTCATCAAGAATAGGTAAAATCTAACTTTATTTTTAAAAAAATCATATAAATATTTGCTTCCGCGCCCAAATTTCATAATTCTTTATCATATTTTAGCTAAAAGTAAACGTTGCAACAAGAAAATAGCTATTTCAAGTGTGGTAAGTATTCTAGAATCCAGCCCATGTAGCTTAAAATATACAACGTATTCATTGAAATAATACAAAAAAATTTAATGTTTATTACCTGCTTGGTACCAGGTTTGGGTCACTTTTGCATGTCCAATGCGAAAATTATCCATAATATAGATCGTAAGGCAAGAATATGAATGTTTTAACAAAAATTTCCATTTCTAGAATAGGTAAAATCTGAAGTTGTTTTTGTAAAAAATCATATAAATATTTGCTTCCGCGCCCGAATTTTATAATTCTTCATCATATTTTAGCTAAAAGAAAACATTGGAGCAAGATAATTGCTATTTGAAGTGTGGAAGGTATTCTAGAATCCAGCCCATTTAGCTTACAATATACTACGTATTCATCAAGAAAAGGTAAAATCTGACCTAAATTTTGTAAAAAATCATATAAATATTTGCTTCCGCGCCCGAAATTCATAATTATTCATATTTTAGCTGAAAGAAAACGTTGCAACAAGAAAATTGCTATTTCAAGTGTGGTAGGTATTCTAGAATCCAGCCCATGTAGCTTACAATATACAACGTATTCATTAAAATGACACCAAAAAATTTAATGTTTATTATCTGATTGGTACCACGTTTTGGTCACTTTTGAATGTCCAATGCGAAAATTATCCATAATATAGATCGTAAGGCAAGAATATGAATGTTTTAACAAAAATTTCCATTTCTAGAATAGGTAAAATCTGACGTTGTTTTTGTAAAAAATCATATAAATATTTGCTTCCGCGCCCGAATTTTATAATTCTTCATCATATTTTAGCTAAAAGAAAACATTGGAGCAAGATAATTGCTATTTGAAGTGTGGAAGGTATTCTAGAATCCAGCCCATTTAGCTTACAATATACTACGTATTCATCAAGAAAAGGTAAAATCTGACCTAATTTTTGTAAAAAATCATATAAATATTTGCTTCCGCGCCCGAAATTCATAATTATTCATATTTTAGCTGAAAGAAAACGTTGCAACAAGAAAATTGCTATTTCAAGTGTGGTAGGTATTCTAGAATCCAGCCCATGTAGCTTACAATATACAACGTATTCATTAAAATGACACCAAAAAATTTAATGTTTATTATCTGTTTGGTACCACGTTTTGGTCACTTTTGAATGTCCAATGCTAAAATTATCCATAGTATAGATCGTAAGATATGAATATGAATGTTTTAACAAAAATATCCATTTCAAGAATAGGTAAAATCTGACGTTGTTTTTGTAAAAAATCATATAAATATTTGCTTCCGCGCCCGAATTTTATAATTCTTCATCATATTTTAGCTAAAAGAAAACATTAAAGCAAGATAATTGCTATTTCAACTGTAATAGGTATTCTAGAATCCAGCCCATGTAGCCTACAATATACAACTTATTCATCAAGAAAAGGTAAAATCTGACTTTTTTTGTAAAAAATCACATAAATATTTGCTTCCGCGCCCGAATTTTATAATACTTTATTATATTTTAGCTAAAAGAAAACATTGCAACAAGAAAATTGCTATTTCTAGTGTGGTAGTTATTCTAGAATCCAGCTCATGTAGCTTACAATATGCTACGTATTCATCAAGAATAAATAAAATCTGACTTTATTTTTGTAAAAAATCATATAAATATTTGCTTCCGCGCCCGAATTTTATAATTCTTTATCATATTTTAGCTAAAGGAAAACATTGCAATAAGAAAAATGCTATTTAATGTGTGGTAGGTATTCCAGAATCCAGCCCATGTAGCTTAAAATATACAACGTATTCATCAAGAATAGGTAAAATTTGACTTTATTTTTGTAAAAAATCGTATAAATATTTGCTTCGGCGTCCGAATTTTATAATTCTTCATTATATTTTAACTAAAAGAAAACTTTGCAACAAGAAAATTTTAGTATCTAGCCCATGTAGCTTACAATATACAACGTATTTGTCAAGAATAGGTAAAATCTGACTTTATTTTTGTAAAAAATCATATAAACATTTCCTTCCGCGTTCGAATTTTAAAATTCCGCATCATATTTTAGCTAAAACAACACATTGCTACAAGAAAATTGCTATTTCAGGTGTGGTAGTTATTCTAGAATCTAGCCCATGTAGCTTACAATATACAACGTATTCATTAAAATGACACCCGAAAATAGAATGTTTGTATATGATAAGTGCTACGTTTTGGTCTCTTTTGAATGTCTAATGCTAAAATTATCCACAGTATAGATCTTAAAGCATGAATATAAATGTTTTAACAAAAATATCCATTTCAAGGATAGGTAAAATCTGACTTTGTTTTTGTAAAAACTCATATAAATATTTGCTTCCGCGCCCGAATTTTATAATTCTTCATCATATTTTAGCTAAAAGAAAACATTGCAACAAGAAAATTGCTATATCAAGTGTGGGAGGTATTCTAGAATCCAGCCCATGTAGCTTACAATATACAACGTATTCATTAAAATGACACCCGAAAATTGAATGTTTATTATCTGATTGGTACCACGTTTTAGTCACTTTTGCTTGTCCAATGCTAAAAACCATCTATGGTATAGATCCTAAAGCATGAATATGAATGTTTTAACAAATATATCCATTTCAAGAATAGGTAAAATCTGATTTTAGTTTTGTAAAAAATCATGTAAATATTTGCTTTCGCGCCCGAATTTTATAAATCTTTATTATATTTCAGCTAAAAGAAAACATTGCATCAAGAACATTGCTATTTCAAGTGTGGTAGGTATTCTAGAATCCTGCCCATGTAGCTTACAATATACAACGTATTCATTAAATTGACACCCGAAAATTGAATGTTTATTATCTGATTTGTACCACGTTTTGGTCACTTTTACATGAACAATGCTTGAAACCATCCATTGTATAGATCCTAAAGCATGAATAAGAATGTTTTTAAAAAATTACCATTTCAAGAACAGGTAAAATCTGACTTTATTTTTGTAAAAAATCATATAAATATTTGCTTTCGCGCCCGAATTTTATAATTCTTCATCATATTTTAGCTAAAAGGAAACATTGCAACAAGAAAATTGCTATATCAAGTGTGGTAGGTATTCTAGAATCCAACCCATGTAGCTTACAATATACAACGTATTCATTAAAATGACACCCTAAAATTGAATGTTTATTATCTGAATGGTACCACGTTTTGGTCACTTTTGCATGTCCAATGCTAAAACCATCTATAGTATAGTTTCTAAAGCATGAATATGAATGTTCTAACAAAAATATGCATTTCAAGAATAGGTAAAATCTGACTTTATTTTTGTAAAAAACATGTGAATATTTGCTTCCGCGCCCGAATTTTATATATCTTTATCATATTTTAGCTAAAAGAAAACATTGCAACAAGAAAATTGCTACTTCAAGTGTGGTAAGTATTTTAGATTCCAGCCCATGTAGCTTACAATATACAGCGTATTCATTAAAATGACACCCGAAAATTGAATGTTTATTATCTGATTGGTACCACGTTTTGGTCACTTTTGCATGTTCAATGCTAAAACCATCCATAGTATAGATCCTAAAGCATGAATATAAATGTTTTAACAAAAATCACCATTTCAAGAATAGGTAAAATCTGACTTTATTTTTGTAAAAAATCATATAAATATTTGCTTCCGTGCCCGAATTTTATAATTCTTCATCATATTTTAGCTAAAAGAAACCATTGCAACAAGAAAATTGCTGTTTTAAGTGTGGTAGGTATTCTAGAATCCAGCCCATGTTGCATACAATATATAACGTATTCATTAAAATGACCCCGAAATTTGACTGTTTATTATCTAATCAGTACCACGTTTTGGTCACTTTTGCATGTCCAATGGTAAAACCATCCATAGTATAGATCCTAAAGCATGAATATGAATGTTTTAACAAAAACATCCATCACAAGTATAGGTAAAATCTGACTTTATTTTTGTAAAAAATCATATAAATATTTGCTTCAGCGGCCGTATTTTATAATTCTTTATCATATTTTAGCTAAAAGAAAACATTGCAGCAAGAAAATTGCTATTTCAAGTGTGGTAGTTATTCTAGAATCCAGCCTATGTAGCTTACAATATACAACGTATTTATTAAAATGCCACCAGAAAATTGAATATTTATTATATGATTGGTACCACGTTTTGGTCACTTTTGCATGTCCAATAATAAAACTATCCATACTATAGATCTTAAAGCATGAATATGAATGTTTTAACAAAAATATCCATTTCGAGAATAGATGAAATCTGATTTTATTTTTGTAAAAAATCATAATTATTTGCTTCCGCGCCCGAATTTTATAATTCTTCATCATAATTTAGCTAAAAGAAAACATTGCAACAAGAAAATTGCTGTTTCAACTGTAGTAGATATACTAGAATCCAGCCCATGTAGCTTACAATGTACAATGTATTCATTAAATTGACACCCGAAAATTGAATGTTTATTATCTGATTGGTACCACGTTTTGGTCACTTTTGCATGTCCAACTCTTAAAACCTTCCATAGTATAGATCCTAAAGCATGAATATAATTGTTTTAACAAATATATCCATTTCAAGATTAGGTAAAATCTGACTATATTTTTGTAAAAAATTATATAAAATATTTGGTTCCGCGCCCGAATTTTATAATTTTTCGTCATATTTTAGATAAATGAAAACATTGCAACAAGAAACTTGCTATTTCAAGTGTGTTAGCTATTCGAGAATCCAGCCCACGTAGCTTACAATATACAACGTATTCATTAAAATGACACCCGAAAATTGAATGTTTATTATCTGATTGGTACCACGTTTTGGTCACTTTTGCATGTTTAATGCTAAAACCATCCATAGTATAGATCCTAAAGCATGAATAAGAATGTTTTAACAAAAATATCCATTTCAAGAATAGGTTAAATCTGACTTTATTTTTGTAAAAAATCATATAATTATTTGTTTTCGCGCCCAAATTTTATAATTCTTTATCATATTTTAACTAAAAATAAAAACATTTCAACAAGAATATTGCTATTTCAAGTGTGGTAGGTATTTTAGAATCCAACCCATGTAGCTTTCAATATACAACTTATTCATTAAAATGACACCCGAAAATTGAATGTTTATTATCTGATTGGTACCACGTTTTGGTCACTTTTGCATGTACAATGCTAAACCCATCCATAGTATAGATCCTAAAGAATGAATATGAATGTTTTAACAAAAATATCCATTTCAGGAATAATAATAATAATCTATTTATTGTTCAATTTGTTCGATTTTACATTACATAAAAAAATACAAAGTAAACAAATGTCAGAAAAAAGGAGAAAGAATTAACATCAACAAAATTCATTAATTGTGTATAAACTTTTTGACAATAAATAATTTTTTAAACTTTTAACTAAAACAACGTAATTTTTTCTTTTATATGTGACGGTACAGCATTGTAGATTTTAATGCTACTGTAGAAAGAGCCCTTAGAAAACATAGTCGTTTTATGAACTGGAATGTTAATATCATTTTGGTTCCTCGTGCCCATTTTACAATATATATCTTTATTCAGTTTAAATGATGAGATATTTTTTCTAACGAAAACTGCCAACTCGTAGATGTATAGAGACGGTACGGTCATTATCTTTAAATCAAAAAAAATTTGTTTGCAGTGCGCTGTTGATACAACCCCTGCGATAGATCTTATTATTCTTTTTTGCAGAATAAAAATTTTTTGAGCGTAGGAGCTATTTCCCCAAAAAAATAATTGAGTATTTTATTCTACTTTGCACATGTGCATGATAGTAAATTTTTAATGTATTAACATTTACGAAGTTTCTTAGTTTGTAGAAAGAATCCTGGACAGTACTAAATGTAAATGAGCAATTTCAGGTAACCAAGTCAAATTACTATCCACATAAACACCTAAAAATTTAGTATTAGGTGAGACGGGTACAGATGTTTTATTAATACGTACTAGTGGCATTTTATCAGGAACGGCTCTTGTGTTGAATGTCATGAAGCAAGTTTTACCTGAATTTAAAAGAAGTTCGTTCTTTATACACCATTCAGACATAGATTTTATAGCTGTAGAAGCACACAAAGATAATTTTTCTGTGGATTCAGCACTGACAACACAAGATGTATCGTCAGCAAACTGTCACAGGGTATGTGAATATCATTCACATAAAGTAGAAATAGAATAGGTCCTAAAACTGAACCTTGAGATACACCTCTTTTTAGTTCAGTTACATTTGAATTAAAGGTATGATTGCCCTTGTCATCGTAATAGTTGACAGAAACAAATTGTTTTCTATTTGATAAATACGACTCAAACCATTTATTTGCAATTCCCCTAAATCCCATATTTTCCATTTTATATAGCAGTATTTCATGGTTTAAAGAATCAAAAGCTTTACTCAAATCAAAGTAAACCATACCAACAACTTTCTTCTTATCAATGCAGTCTATAATATAGGAAAGAGCATTGAATATTGCATCTATTGTACATTTTTGTGGTAAAAACCCGAACTGATGTTTTGAGATGATGTCATATGTGCTTAAAAAGGACATAATACGGTTATACATTAATTTCTCAATTATTTTACTTATAGCTGGCAATAGTGAAATGGGACGATAATTGTTCACATCTTCATGATCGCCTTTTTTATAAATTGGTATTACTTTAGCTATTTTCAATTTAACTGGAAATATTCCATTTGAAAAAGAAGAATTTATAATATTACTTAATGGTTTAGCAATAAACTGTGCAACTATACGTAATATAGTGTATGGTATAGAATCTGGTCCTGCAGATTTTTTAGAGGAAACTTGAGAAATGATAGAATATATTTCATATTCATTTGTTGGATTTAAATAGAAATTGTGATTTGAGTATTCAGATTGTGATTGATTAAAATTTATTGACGACGGTGAGATACTTGATGTTTTATTGAAGTGAGTATTAAATAGGTCTGCTACTGCATTCGGATTCTCGACAATACATCCTTCATGATCTTTAAGAGTAATATTTTTTTGGACACTGCCACTACCAGTTTCATTTTTAATAATATTCCATACTGCTGCCGATTTATTTGCAGAAGTTAGTATGTAATGCTCGTTAAATAGTGTTTTGCTAATTTTTAGTAGGTTATTAAAATGACGTTTTTTAACTTTATAGTATTCATTAAGGATATGATCTTGAAATTGACTACAAATAATTCGTAAATCTTGTAGTTTTTGAGATTCTAATTTAACTTTATACCTTGCATTTTTCTAGTGGGTATGCTAGGTTGAAATAGTGCAAGAGAGTATCATGGAACGAGTTAAATTTGTGCTCTGTGTCAATTGTATCATAAACTTCCGCCCATAGTTCGGAAGAAAGTAAATATTTGAAGTAGTTATTATTTAATTTATTAAATTTTCTAGACACAATTTTTTTTTTTATGTAAATAATTTAAACAAGATACTTCTAAAATTTGACTAAAGTGATCTGAAAGGGTGGATTTTAACGTCCAAACTTTTCGTTCATTAGCAGGAATGTTAGAAAAAATATGGTCAATCTGAGATTTTGATGGGCCAGAAATTCTACTATATCCTTCAACGCAAGGTTCTAAACCAAATGAAACCATAAGATTATATAAATTTTTGTAAATTGGGCATGATTTATTTTCTGAATGAATATTAAAGTCCCCGCAGACAATAATATGATCGTTATGACAATTTTCGTGCAAAATTTCTGTTAAATTTTCAAAAAATGTTATTAAATTTCCAGTTGGTTGACCATATAAACACAGTACTATATAATTTTTGTCTTTTATTGTAAATGATGCGCAGCAATACTCTAGAACTTGTTTATTGATCTTGTTTTTAAATTTATACATTTAGATTTAAGGAAATCAGCTATATAAATAGCAGTACCACCACCTGAGGTAGTCTCCCTACAGTACATATTAACAAGGTTAAAATTTTTAAAATTAAAATTACAAATCTCATCCTTGTTTAGCCAATGTTCAGTAACACATATTACATTAGGATCATTCATTTTTATGAGAACTTCAAATTCAGCACATTTATTTCGTAAACTACAAACATTTGAATTTAGAAATTTTAATAAAGTGTCCTTATTGAATTTAGTATTTCTTACACTTAGGTTTTCGTTGATATTGTTCTTGGATGTTGTAAAAAATTATCCCCTGATGATGGATTTTTCTTGATGTAAAATTTGTTCAGGAGAACTCCTTCAGGCCAGTTGTCCGGATTCATGACTGCATCACGATATATGCGCGGTGCACTGATTTTAAATGAAGAATATGTGTTATATTTTGTATTTAAAGATGTGCAGGTGAAGTCTTTAATATTAAGTGATTTTAAATGTTCATCAATTTGGTTTGTAGTAACATCTGGGGCAAACCGTGACACAAAAATGTGCTCGAATGACACTTTAGAAATTACATTTAAATTATAGTTTTTTGACCCAGAGCCGTAAACAATTTTATTTCGCTTTTTTTATTTATCACTTCTTTAAAAGGTTCTTCAAGCGGTGTTGCAATCTGTTTACTATCATGTTTGACGATGTTATCATTTATATTATTTAGTACAGAAGTAGATTTAGCTCTTGCTTTACTTGCATAGGTATTTTTTATATTGCTTATTTGTGATTCAGCACTTCTGATGACTTCTTCTGGATATTTATTTAGAGAGGAAGTTTTAGTTGCTGCCGGTAATTCAGAGCTAGCTGGCTCAGGTAAATTTTTAATTACATTATTACCTACACTGACCTTGCTTGCGCCGGCTGTCAAGGTTGCATTGATGACCGTTAAGTTATTATTTATGTGACTTAAACTTTGTTTTAGTTATTTAACTTCACTATTTAGGTTCAAAATAAGCGATTCTTAAATTTTTATAATTTCATGGTAATTATTTAAAATTTTTTCAACACTGACTTCAGTAGAGATTATTGATTTATTTGATTGAATGCACTTGTCACAATTCCACATTAAATTTTTATTTCCGATAAGACAATTGTGTTCACTCTTTTTCACGGAAGCACATGACATGTGAAAAATGTTATTACACTTTCCCGAACATGATACGTATAGCTCTTCCTTAATATTAACTTTATTTTTATACTCAAAACACTGTAGATCTAAGTGTTCCGCCATTTTTGGTAAAATCTGACTTTTTTTTGTAAAAAATCATATAAATATTTGCTTCCGCACCCGAATTTTATAATTCTTCATCATAATTTAGCTAAAAGAAAACATTGCAACAAGAAACTTGCTATTTCAAGTGTGTTAGCTATTCTAGAATCCAGCCCATGTAGCTTACAATATACAACGTATTTATTAAAATGACACCAGAAAATTGAATGTTTATTATTTGATTGGTACCACGTTTTGGTCACTTTTGGATGTCCAATGCTAAAACCATCCATAGTATAGATCCTAAAGCATGAATATGAATGTTTTAACAAAAATATCCATTATAAGAATAGGTAAAATCTGACTTTATTTTTGCAAAAAATCATATAAATATTTTCTTTTGCGTCCGAATTTTATAATTATAATTGCTATTTCGAGTGTAGTAGGTATTCTAGAATCCAACCCATGTAGC
Source organism: Stenolophus ochropezus (assembly GCA_035578165.1). NCBI lineage: Eukaryota > Metazoa > Arthropoda > Insecta > Coleoptera > Carabidae > Stenolophus > Stenolophus ochropezus. Next base: position 233,245 of record JAQOWZ010000072.1, on the reverse strand, counting down.
TTACAATATACAACGTATTCATGAAAATGACACCTGAAAATTGAATGTTTATTATCTGATTGGTATGGCGTCAGCGGAAGGCTAAGGCCGCAGCAATGGAGTCTCTGGAACAGGGACCCAACGTTGCTCATGGTCAAGGCCAAACCGATGGTGGAAGGGCTCCAAAGGGAGGTGGTCGGAAACGGCCATCAACCATAGGGGAAACACCACCAAGCGCCAAGAAGGTAGTGAAGAGGCCTAAGGTCCCAGATCTAAAACCTCGTAACTACGCGCAAGCTGTCAACTGCGACTTGAAGGTGGCGGTGGTTCAAGGGACTTGCCCTGATCACTACTTCTCTGAGGAGCAGAGCGCAGCCATCCAGCACGCGGTCATCGGTGCCCTGGACAAGCTCCCCGCTGGGGGCTTTGTCTCACGGTTCCATGAATCGTACCTCGCGGAGGGCGCTTTGAAGGTGACCTGCGTAGACCCCGAGTCTAAGGAGTGGTTGCGAGACTTACTCCCGAAACTCGCACCGTGGGAGGGTGCTGTACTTCACCTGGTGGAGAGAGCGGCCCTTCAGAAACCTATTCGTGTGTCATTGTGGTTGCCGGGCCCTGTTGAGGAACCGAAAGCTGCTCTGGCCCGTTTAGGTAAACAGAACGGCGGACTCGTAGTTGAGAGGTGGCGGGTTTACGACCGGAAGGAGGAGGCTCCAAAGGGGCAGCTTCTTATTCTGGGAGTGGATGCTGCCTCCTGCAAGGCTCTAGAGGCCGTTGATCTACGGCCCTTCTTTGGGATGAACAGGGCGGTTGTAAAACTGCTCGGAAAGCCCGAGAAGGCGAGGGGAGAACAGCCGTCAACCAGCAATGAGTGATAAAGGACTGTACTTCACTCAGATCAACTTGCAACACTGCGCTGCTGCCTCTGCGGTAATTAGCAGACAGCTGTCAAAGTTGCACACACACATACTACTGATTCAAGAACCTTGGGCGTACAAGGGTCAAATCAAAGGTATAGATAACAAAATTGGTACAGCTTTTTACTGCACCGAGGAAGAACGACCAAGGACATGCGTTTTTGTTGCAAAACATATTAATGCGACCTTGGTGCCCAATTTCTGTTTCAGGGACCTGGTGGCCGTCATGATTCAATATATAGAGGGAGATATAAAACGAGAGGTCGTCGTGTGCTCCGCTTATCTCCCATATGACTCACCAACACCGCCACCTTCAGAGGAACTGGTTGCACTGATAGAGTACTGTCGAGTCAAGAGGCTAGGTCTTCTTGTGGAATGTGACGCTAACTCGCACCACACAACGTGGGGGAGCACGGACATAAACCCTAGAGGACAGGCCCTTCTCGAGTACCTATCAACAACGGATTTAGAAATTCTGAATCGCGGCAGTCGTCACACCTTCGTCACTCGTACAAGGAGTGAATCTTTGGATATCACCTTATGCTCTCCGAGAATATCACGTGATATAGTAGACTGGCATGTGTCAACAGAGCCGTCTCTATCTGATCACAGACATATCTGTTTCAGATTGCAGGCAGCCGAGCCAGAACCATCGACTTACAGGAACCCGTGACTCACTGATTGGGACTCTTTTAGAGAGGATCTGTCGGGGAGAATGCGTGGAGTCCTAGTTAGCCTGAAAACCATAGAAGACCTTGAAATGGCTCTAGAGCACTTCCAAAGGGCCATTTTAACTTCTTATGAAGACAACTGCCCCCTTAAAACGAGGAAATTGACAAACGGAGTACCATGGTGGAACAACCAAATTGCGCAACTCCGTAGGGAAATACGTCGTCTTTTCAATAAGGCGACAAGATCTAACTTACCTGCAGATTGGGAAGGTTTCAGACAGGCTCAACGCAGATACAAGAAGCTTATCAGGGACTCCAAGAGGGACTCATGGAGATCTTTCTGCTCGAACATGGAATCCATGCCACGGGCGGCGAGACTTCAAAAGTCTCTTTCAAAGGACCCCAGAGGAAAATTAGACTATGTGCAGCTTCCAAACGGCGACTACACTACGTCTGATAAAGAAACGTTGAAAGTTTTACTTGAAACGCATTTCCCCGGTTCAACCGTCAGCGATACTTCTACCACAAATACAGAGGTGAGACACAGAGCTTCGCGAGAGGACTGGAGGATGACATCTGAAGTGGTACGCTATAATAAGGTGCGTTGGGTTATTAATACTTTCGCCCCTTATAAATCACCAGGAAAAGATAATATTTTTCCAGCTCTACTGCAGAATGGGCTAGCATCAATTGCTGGACCGTCATGCAAGATATTTAGATTTTGTCTGGCCCACAGATATATTCCTATGTCTTGGAGGGACGTCAAAGTCGCTTTTATACCAAAACCAGGGCGTACCAAGTACGACCAAGCGAAATCTTTTCGTCCAATCAGCCTAACCTCGTTTCTATTGAAGACCCTGGAAAGACTGATTGACAGGCACATACGTGACGGGGTCCTACAACGAGTACCCTTTCACAGCAACCAGCACGCATACCAGACCGGTAAATCTACCGAAACGGCCCTTCACCACTTAGTAAAAAGAGTGGAGACGGTGCTCACGGATAGAGAACTGGCTCTGGGCACGTTTCTGGACATCGAGGGTGCTTTTGAGCTAGGATTTTATACACAAGGATACGCTGATGACTTAGCTATTCTAGTTGTTGGTAAGTTTTCAAACACTATATATGAGCTCACCCAGCGGGCTCTAAATGTTGTAGAGAACTGGTGCCGACAGAATGGGTTATCAGTCAATCCCACGACGACTGAGCTAGTTCTGTTCACAAACAAGAGGAATACTGGTATTCCAAACCTCATCCTCTTCGGTCAACCGCTACAACTCTCACAGTCAGTGAAGTATCTAGGTGTCACCCTAAACTCTAAACTGACATGGAAAGAGCATGTAGAAGCAGTTGTGAGGAAGTCATGCGCAATTTGGTGGTCGTGCAGACGAACCTTAGGTAAGACATGGGGAATAAAACCATATATAGCTTTCTGGCTGTACTGTGCGTTGGTTAGACCTGTAGTTACTTACTCGGCTGTGGTTTGGTGGCCCAGAACGTCCGTTTCTACAGTTAGGGCTTCACTAAATCACATCCAAAGAATAGCTTGTCTAGGTATTACCGGGGCAATGAGAACAACACCAACGGCAGCAATGGAGGCCTTGCTAGATCTTCCACCACTTCATCTCAGTGTGCAAAGAGAAGCTATGGCTGCTGCATTGAGATTAAAACACACTAACCAGTGGATCACCAGGAACAACACAGACGGACATAGCAAGATTCTGTCCACTTTGACAGAATCTTCTCTCATTCTCAAATCTGAGAGTGATTACATGCCCCCAGTGTACATCTTTGACAAACATTACTCCATATTACCTTTTTCTAGGGAATCTTGAGGAAATAAGGCCCAAGCTTTATTTCAACCACAGGGACTAGTATGGTTTACCGACGGGTCTCTAACCGAAAGAGGAGCTGGTGCAGGTGTCTACGGAGAATCACCTAGAGCAAGGATGTCCTTCTCACTAGGTCTAAATTCTTCTGTTTTTCAGGCGGAGATCTTTGCAATTCTGATTTGTTGCCAAGAAAATATCAAAAGGGCTTACCGTGGTAGGCACATATATATCTGCTCGGACAGTCAAGCGGCTCTCAAGGCTCTCGACAACGTTAGAGTAGACTCAAAGTTAGTCTTTGAGTGTAGAAAAACACTGGACGAGCTCGCTAAGGGTAACTTTGTTAAGCTTATGTGGGTACCAGGTCACCAAGGCATTGAGGGGAATGAAGAAGCAGACTCTCTGGCTCGTGAGGGCTCAGACAGGGCACTCATTGGACCAGAACCAGCATTCGGACTCCCCAGAAGCACAGCAAAGCGAGCGATCAGGGATTGGGTGACACGTAAACACCAAATGTACTGGTCAACTCGTCAGGTCTTGAGACAGTCAAAGCTCTTTATTCCAGGACCATCTCCTGAGAAAGCTAAGTATTTTCTTAGCCTTAATAGAAGAAAACTTAGTATTTGTGTGGGTTTGTTGACAGAACATCTCCTCAGAAATCATCTGAAAACGATTGGAGTAGTAGACGACGAGTCGTGCAGAAGACGTAGCTTAGTTGCAGAAACTACGGAACATGTGCTCTGTTAATGTGTGGCTCTGGCGGGCACCAGATACAGACACCTAGAGGCTCTGTTCCTAGAGCCTTGCGACATCCAGGGCGTCCCTGGCAGTAGGCTAGCTAGCTTCATTGAACCAGCGGGACTCTGTTAGGACTCTGTGTACACTCGGGTAGTACAATGGGCCTTCAAGCCTAAGTGCATGCGGCTTCTTTGAGGCCCCCCGATTACAACAACAACAACAACAACATCTGATTGGTATCACGTTTTAGTTACTTTTGCACGTCGAATGCTAAATCCATCTATAGTATAGATCCTAAAGCATGAATAAAAACGTTTTAACAAAAATATCCATTTCTAGAATAGGTAAAATCTGACTTTATGTTTGTAAAAAATCGTATAAATATTTGCTTCCGCGCCCGAATTTTATAATTATTTATCATATTATAGCTAAAAGAAAACATTGCAACAATAAAATTGCTAGTTCAAGTGTGGTAGGTATTCTAGAATCCAGCCCATGTAGCTTACAATATACAACGTATTCATTAAAATGACACCCGAAAATTGAATGTTTATTATGTGATTGGTACTACGTTATGGTCACTTTTGCATGTGCAATGATAATATTATCCATAGTATAGATCCTAAAGCATGAATATGAATGTTTTAACAAAAATATCCATCTCAAGAATAAGTAAAATCTGATTTTATATTTGTAAAAAATCACTTATATATTTGCTTCCGCGCCTGAATTTTATAATACTTCATCATATGTTAGCTAAAAGAAAACATTGCAACAAGAAAATTGCTATTTCAAGTGCAGTAGGTATTCTAGAATCCAGTCCATGTAGCTTACAATAAACAAAGTATTCATCAAGAAAAGGTAAAATCTTACTTTATTTTTGTAGAAAATCATTTAAATATTTGCTTCCGCGCCCGAATTTTATAATTTTTCATCATATTTTAGCTAAAAGAAAACATTGCAACAAGAAAATTGCTATATCAAATGTGGTAGGTATTCTAGAATCCAGTCCATGTAGCTTACAATATACAAGGTATTTATCAAGAATAGGTAAAATCTGACTTTATTTTTGTAAAAAATCATATAAATATTAGCTTCCGCGCCCGAATTTAATAATTTTTCATCATATTTTAGCTAAAAGAAAACATTGCAACAAGATAATTGCTATTTTAAGTGTGGTAGGTATTCTAGAATCCAGCCCATGTAGCTTACAATAAACAAAGTATTCATTAAGAATAGATAAAATCTGACATAATTTTTGTAAAAAAACATATAAATATTTGCTTCCGCGCCCCAATTTTATAATTCTTTATCATATATTAGCTAAAAGAAATCATTTCATCAAGAAAATTGCTATTTCAAGTGTGGTAAGTATTCCAGAATCCAGCCCATGTAGCTTAGAATCTACAACGTATTCTTTAAGGATAGGTAAAATCAGACTTTATTTTTATAAAAAATATTATAAATATTTGCTTCCTCGCCTGAATTTTATAATTCTTTATCATATTTTAGCTAAAAGAAAACATTGCAACAAGAAAATTGCTATTTCAAGTGTGGTAGGTATTTTAGAATCCAGCCCATGTAGCTTACAATAAACAACGTATTCATCATGAATAGGTAAAATCTGACTTTATATTTGTAAAAAATCATATAATTATTTGCTTCCATGACCAAATTTTGTAATTCTTCATCATATTTTAGCTAAAAGAAAACATTGCAACAGGAAAATTGCTAATTCAAGAGTGGTAGGTATTCTAGAATCCTGCCCGCGTAGCTTACTATATACAACGTATTCATCAAGAATAGGTAAAATCTGACTTTATATTTGTAAAAAATGTTATAAATATTTGCTTCCGTGCCCGTATTTTATAATTCTCCAACATATTATAGCTAAAAGAAAACATTGCAAAACGAAAATTGCTATTTCAAGTGTGGTAGGCATTCTAGAATGCAGCCCATGTAGCTTACAACATACAACGTATTCATTAAAATTGTAAACGAGGTAGAAAACGTAATAGTTTATTATTAATTTTAAATATGAATAATGCCGAAAAGGTAGATTTTTAAAAATGCTGCCACCAGGTTATTTTTAAAGGTAAAATAACCAAAACTAATTTTGAATATTAAATGGTAGATGGAGATGCCGGGTAATTAAATTATCAATAAAACGTAACAAATATTATATTAAAATATTGAATAAAATATAAAACAAATTATTATTACACTTAAACTAACACAGAACAAGACAAGTTACATGCATTCAAATTATATTTACAAAAACTTACTCACATGAATAAAAAAACACACACTATTTACACTTAATGAATCTTAACATATTAATAATAAAACTTCTCAAGTACTTTGTCATGATTCTAACATGAATACCTCAAAAAACCCATGATAAAAACAAAATTAAACATTTTTTGCACTGATTATGTCACTGAGAATTATTTATATTATTTTCTTTTTCTCTGTTTGAACAACAGAAATTTTAAAATTATTTCATCTAACAAATAAATTTTATAGATAATTTCTTTTAGAAAAACTCTCCCAAATAAGACATTAAAAACAAAATCTTTGTCTATCTTATTTTTCTCAAATTTCTTGTCGAAATTATAATTCATTAATTTTTCGCGAATTAAGTTAAATTCTGATTTCTTACCTGCTTTCTGAATTACGTTGGTCTTCTTTACCTCCATGATTTCAGGAACTTCTTGGGCCGACATCACGCGTTCGGGATGGGAGGCTATCTCGACCTCGCAGCTAAACTGGGCCTCTGAGTTCACCACATCAGAGCCATTTTCCATCTCTAAAACCTTCGCTGTATCCACTACATCCTCGAAATATATGACGTCGTCCAATCGGTTTTCCTTCATCGTTGACTCCAAGTTCGGCCTAAAATAAAAAAACTCGTGCGCTGTTAATCTTTCTTTACTTACCTGTATTTCTTCCACTGTCTCTTCCTTGTCATGTCCGGGTACTAAACTTTCTTCTGCAGTTTGGGGTGGGATTTCCACATTATGTGCCAGGGCAATAACCTTGACTATATCTTCGGCTTTTCGATGGTTGTTATTGTCCATTCCAGATTCACATTTCGCGCCCTCCTCTTTCTCGCACACTTCATTCTCTCTTTTATCAGAGTGGATTATACTCTTATCCACCTCTATCAAATCCTTTTCGTTCCTTTCACATTGCATACCTAATTGTACCACATCGCGAGAATAACTAATTTCGGCGTTTATTTCAACGGAAGACAATAACAAAATATCTTTACTATTAACTCTTCTTTGTTTACTCATATTATCCATCCTATTATCGCTCCCAAACTTCTCATGTTCATTATTTCCACATTCAGTCACATCACACTCATATTTATCACATTCACTCTCAAATTTCACATTTTGATCAACACATGTAACTGTCTGCTCTGTTTTTAGGATCTTTACTGGACAAAATTTCTTTGTGTGCCCATTTTCTCCTCAACTAAAACACATGACCTTACTAAATTTTGTGGGACAATCCCGTTGAAAATGTCCCATCTGTTCGCAGGTAAAACACATGATACTCGGAATAAAATTCGCGTTTCTTTGCTTGTTATATACTTTGACCTGATCAGACTTTGAATTATTATGAATAAAGTTTCTGTTATCGTTCCTATCGTTTCGATTATTATTTGAAAAATTTGATTTTGTTTGATTTCTAGGTCGCGAATTTACTCTATTTACATTAGAATTTAAAAGAGACTCTGCTTTAGTATTAACCGCGTTGATTGCTGCTAATAAATTATCTGAGGGCCAAGCGTTATCGTTATTATTGTTACCTCTGAGTTGATTTTCTATTAAATCAAATTTAATCGCTAGTTTAATTGCTTCTTCTAATGTTCGCGGGTCTGCAATTTTTAAGTCTCTGTGCAAATGTGGCCAGCATCCTCTTATAAATTGTCGCACTAATCGTTTCTGAATACACTGGTTTCTATAATTTTGCCCATCTACAATATTTGTTTCAGGTTCTAATTTTTCCGAAAAAATTGCTAGTCTATCTGCATAATCTCTTATACTTTCATTTTTTCTTTGATAACAATCACTGAATTGAGTTTCTAAAGCATCATAATCGTAAACTTCCGAAAACCTCTCGATTATGGCTTTACGAAGCTCAACCCAATCATCAGTATCTCTTAATATCGGATATGAATGTAAAAAATATTCTGCTTTACCTTTTAAATGAACTTTTGCTATATATGCTGTATTTGAACTAGAAATATTAAAATTTAAAATATATTGATCTATTTGCCAAACGAATTTACTCACAGATTCTCCTGGTTCTCCACTAAAATTTTGAATATAATTTGCTACACCACTATTTGTTATTAAAAAACTAGCATTTACATTTATCGGATCCATTATCTTAATCAATGAAACTTCCGAAAACCTCTCAATTATGGCTTTACGAAGCTCAACCCAATCATCAGTATCTCTTAATATCGGATATGAATGTAAAACATATTCTGCTTTACCTTTTAAATGAATTTTTGCTATATATGCTGTATTTGAACTAGAAATATTAAAATTTAAACTATATTGATCTATTTGCCAAACGAATTTACCCACAGATTCTCCTGGTTCTCCACTAAAATTTTGAATATAATTTGCTACACCACTATTTGTTATTAAAAAACTAGCATTTACATTTATCGGATCCATTATCTTAATCAATGAAACTAACTATTCAAATACAGAAAATACAGAAAACTCAACGAATGGATTTAATAAACGCTTAGTCGCTCTCACTAAAATATACCAAAACAACAGCAAATAATAATATCAAAAAAAAAATCGCATCTACCAAATATATTTTTAACCGAGCGTGGCTACTAATATTTCGACTCTTCCAAAGTTTTCACCGAGCGTGGCTACCGGAATATTCGTATCACACCGCTGCCAACCAAATGTAAACGAGGTAGAAAACGTAATAGTTTATTATTAATTTTAAATATGAATAATGCCGGAAAGGTAGATTTTTAAAAATGCTGCCACCAGGTTATTTTTAAAGTTAAAATAACCAAAACTAATTTTGAATATTAAATGGTAGATGGAGATGCCGGGTAATTAAATTATCAATAAAACGTAACAAATAGTATATTAAAATATTGAATAAAATATAAAACAAATTATTATTACACTTAAACTATCACAGAACAAGACAAGTTACATGCATTCAAATTATATTTACAAAAACTTACTCACATGAATATAAAAACACACACTATTTACACTTAATGAATCTTAACATATTAATAATAAAACTTCTCAAGTACTTTGTCATGATTCTAACATGACTATCTCTAACACACTTCAGCTCATGATGACTACTCAACTCTCTCGCTAATACTCAACTGTTCAAAATCTTGAAAATCTGCTTGAGATGGCTTGACCCTTCGATTTACAAAATTCATCCCTTGTTCCGTAATTCCCTTAACATACGCACCAAAATCCCACAGTCTTGAGATTCCAGAAAAAAAAAACAGATCTATACGCTTGTACCAGGAATTACAGAACGGTTTCTTGTCTCTGATTTATGGTTTATGACCATCCCAAGCAAACTTTCGAAGACAATAAACCGAAATGCCAAACGGAATTTGAAACCTTAGACAACTTAACTGTGAACTATTTATGACCAAAAGAAATTTAGAAAACATCGAATTTCCTGTCAGCATGAGCTCTACAAAGAATACTGTTTTATTTTACAAATTATTTAAACAATATTACAATTTAAACAATAATCGAATTAATTACTAAAAACTGTTACATATTCCTCTCCCTTCAGATTGTTATATTTTTTTTTAATAAAAAAATATATAATAATCATAACATAATAACAACTATTAGATGATGGTTACCAGATGTTCCCCAGGTCGCTGAAGTCGCCGTTTCAATCCAAGTCCCTGACGTAGACAGCTGATCTGCATTGGCCTTTTCCTTACTCTAGGTCACGATGATGTTGGCTCCTGCTGCTACGTACTATGATCGGTTCTCTGCCTGTTGACGTAGACGCAGCAGCTTGTCGCAAGTGCACTTCGTTGTTAGCCAGGTTCTTCCTGCTAGCTATGGTCGCAGCGTTTGCCATACGTGGGACTTGAACAAGCCATGCTTTCTTTCCTGGCTGCAATCATTTAGGGAACTCCGGTCCATCATACTAATAGTGTGGTGTCTGGGCTGCAACAAAATTTTCCAGCAGTATCGCGTGTACAAACTTAATGCCTAATTTTCCTAATTTAATTACTAGTATCCTTTTTTTTAAAACTTTAACTCAGACCTAATTTATACTGTACTTTACTGTTATTTATATTGTATTTCTTAAAACTTTTAAATCTATCTTTACACTTTAACTAAATTTATACTGTATACTTTTTTAAACATTTTAAAAATATTCTCCAATTAATGAAAACTAATTTACTTTTACTAACTTTAAATACCGAGATTATACATCATATTATCAAATTAAATTAATTCGTTCCATATGCTGTGCAACATTGGTTGGCTACCAATGGATAGGAGTGCCAAATTCCTAAGCCTCAACAACAATATGTGGCTTTGGCATCCACAAAACCAAAACTAAACTGTAGTAATAAAATGCAACTTCAAAAATCAAAATCAATTTTAAAAACATCAACAATCAAATTCCCGAAGATCAAATCAATTTCAAATAATCGGGCTAATTGAACAATTTTGAGAAATAAAAATTCTAAAATATCATTAATAACTACGACCAAAACACAATTTTTGAAAATTTGCTACGTCAAAAAACCCATGATAAAAACAAAATTAAACTCACTGATTATGTCACTGAGAATTATTTATATTATTTTCTTTTTCTCTGCTTGAACAACAGAAATTTTAAAATTATTTCAGCTAACAAATAAATTTTATAGATAATTTCTCTCAGAAAAACTCTTCCAAATAAGACATTAAAAACAAAATCTTTGTCTATCTTATTTTTCTCAAATTTCTTGTCGAAATTATAATTCATTAATTTTTCGCGAATTAAGTTAAATTCTGATATCTTACCTGCTTTCTGAATTACGTGGGTCTTCTTTACCCCCACGATTTCAGGAACTTCTTGGGCCGACATCACGCGTTCGGGATGGGAGGCTATTTCGACCTCGCAGCTAAACTGGGCCTCTGAGTTCACCACATCAGAGCCATTTTCCATCTCTAAAACCTTCGCTGTATCCACTACATCCTCGAAATGTATGACGTCGTCCAATCGGTTTTCCTTCATCGTTGACTCCAAGTTCGGCCTAAAATAAAAAAACTCGTGCGCTGTTAATCTTTCTTTACTTACCTGTATTTCTTCCACAGGCTCTTCCTTGTCATGTCCGGGTACTAAACTTTCTTCCGCAGTTTGGGGTGGGATTTCCACATTATGTGCCAGGGCAATGACCTTGACTACATCTTCGGCTTTTCGATGGTTGTTATTGTCCATTCCAGATTCACATTTCGCGCCCTCCTCTTTCTCACACACTTCATTCTCTCTTTTATCAGAGTGGATTATACTCTTATCCACCTCTATCAAATCCTTTTCGTTCCTTACACATTGCATACCTAATTGTACCTCATCGCGAGAATAACTAATTTCGGCGTTTATTTCAACGGAAGACAATAACAAAACATCTTTACTATTAACTCTTCCTTGTTTACTCATATTATCCATCCTATTATCGCTCCCAAACTTCTCATGTTCATTATTTCCACATTCAGTCACATCACACTCATATTTATCACATTCATTCTCAAATTTCACATTTTGATCAACACATGTAACTGTCTGCTCTGTTTTTAGGATCATTACTGGACAAAATTTCTTTATGTGCCCATTTTCTCCTCAACTAAAACACATGACCTTACTAAATTTTGTGGGACAATCCCGTTGAAAATGTCCCATCTGTTCGCAGGTAAAACACATGATACTCGGAATAAAATTCGCGTTTCTTTGCTTGTTATATACTTTGACCTGATCGGACTTTGAATTATTATGAATAAAATTTCTGTTATCGTTCCTATCGTTTCGATTATTATTTGAAAAATTTTATTTTGTTTGATTTCTAGGTCGCGAATTTACTCTATTTACATTAGAATTTAAAAGAGACTCTGCTTTAGTATTAACCGCGTTGATTGCTGCTAATAAATTATCTGAGGGCCAAGCGTTATCGTTATTAATATTATTGTTACCTCTGAGTTGATTTTCTATTAAATCAAATTTAATCGCTAGTTTAACTGCTTCTTCTAATGTTCGCGGGTCTGCATTTTTTAAGTCTCTGTGCAAATGTGGCCAGCATCCTCTTATAAATTGTCGCACTAATCGTTTCTGAATACACTGGTTTCTATAATTTTGCCCATACACAGTATTTGTTTCAGGTTCTAATTTTTCCGAAAAAATTGCTAGTCTATCTGCATAATCTCTTATACTTTCATTTTTTCTTTGATAACAATCACTGAATTGAGTTTCTAAAGCATCATAATCGTAAACTTCCGAAAACCTCTCGATTATGGCTTTACGAAGCTCAACCCAATCATCAGTATCTCTTAATATCGGATATGAATGTAAAAAATATTCTGCTTTACCTTTTAAATGAACTTTTGCTATATATGCTGTATTTGAACTAGAAATATTAAAATTTAAACTATATTGATCTATTTGCCAAACGAATTTACTCACAGATTCTCCTGGTTCTCCACTAAAATTTTGAATATAATTTGCTACACCACTATTTGTTATTAAAAAACTAGCATTTACATTTATCGGATCCATTATCTTAATCAATGAAACTAACTATACAAATACAGAAAATACAGAAAACTCAACGAATGGATTTAATAAACGCTTAGTCGCTCTCACTAAAATATACCAAAACAACAGCAAATAATAATATCAAAAAAAAAATCGCATATACCAAATATATTTTTAACCGAGCGTGGCTACTAATATTTCGACTCTTCCAAAGTTTTCACCGAGCGTGGCTACCGGAATATTCGTATCAAACCGCTGCCAACCAAATGAAAACGAGGTAGAAAACGTAATAGTTTATTATTAATTTTAAATATGAATAATGCCGAAAAGGTAGATTTTTAAAAATGCTGCCACCAGGTTATTTTTAAAGTTAAAATAACCAAAACTAATTTTGAATATTAAATGGTAGATGGAGATGCCGGGTAATTAAATTATCAATAAAACGTAACAAATAGTATATTAAAATATTGAATAAAATATAAAACGAATTATTATTACACTTAAACTAACATAGAACAAGACAAGTTACATGCATTCAAATTATTTATTATTTACATAAACTTACTCACATGAATATAAAAACACACACTATTTACACTTAATGAATCTTAACATATTAATAATAAAACTTCTCAAGTACTTTGTCATGATTCTAACATGACTACCTCTAACACACTTCAGCTCATGATGACTACTTAACTCTCTCGCTAATACTCAGCTGTTCAAAATCTTGAAAATCTGCTTGAGATGGCTTGACCCTTCGATTTACAAAATTCATCCCTGTTCCGTAATTCCCTTAACATACGCACCAAAATCCCACAGTCTTGGGATTCCAGAAAGAAACAGATCTATACGCTTGTACCAGGAATTACAGAACGGTTTCTTGTCTCTGATTTATGGTTTATGACCATCCCAAGCAAACATTCGAAGACAATAAACCGAAATGCCAAACGGAATTTGAAACCTTAGACAACTTAACTGTGAACTATTTATGACCAAAAGAAATTTAGAAAACATCGAATTTCCTGTCAGCATAAGCTCTACAGAGAATACTGTTTCATTTTACAAATTATTTAAACAATATTACAATTTAAACAATAATCGAATTAATTCAGACACTAAAAACTGTTACAAAATGACACCCGAAAATTGAATATTTATTATCTGATTGGTACCGCGTTATGGTCACTTTTGCATGTCCAATGCAAAAATTATCCATAGTATAGATCCTAAAGCATGAATATGAATATTTCAACAAAAATATTCATTTCAAGAACAGATAAAATGTAACTTTTTTTTGTAAAAAATCATATAAATATTTGCTTCCGGGCCCGAACTTTATTATTCTTCATCATATTTTAGCTAAAAGAAAACATTGCAACAAGAAACTTGCTATTTCAAGTGTTGTAGGTAATATAGAATCCAGTCCATGTAGGTTACAATGTACAACGTATTCATCAAGAAAAGGTAAAATCTGACTTTATTGTTGTAAAAAATCATATAAATATTGGCTTCCGCGCCTGAATTTTATAATTTTTCATCGTATTTTAGCTAGAAGAAAACATTGCAACAAGAAAATTGCTATTTCAAGTGTGGTCATTCTAGATTCCAGCCCACGTAGCTTACAATATACAACGTATTCATCAAGAATAGGTAATATCTGGCTTTATATTTGTAAAAAATCATATAAATATTTGCTTCCGCACCCGAATTTTATAATTCTTTAAAATGTTTTAGCTAAAAGAAAACATTGCAACAAAAAAATTGCTATTTCAAGTGTGGTAGCTATTCTAGAATCCAGCCCATGTATCTTACAATATACAACGTATTCATCAAGAATAGGTAATATCTGGCTTTACATTTGTAAAAAATCATATAATTATTTGCTTCCGCGCCCGAATTTTATAATTCTTCATCATATTTTAGCTAAAAGAAAACATTGCAACAAGAAAATTGCTATTTCAAGAGTGGTAGGTATTCTAGAATCCAGCTCATGTTGCTTACAATATACAAAGTATTCATTAAAATGACACCCTAAAATTAAATGTTTATTATTTGATTGGTACCACGTTATGGTCACTTTTGCATGTCCAATGCTAAAATTATCCATAGTATAGATCCTAAAGCATGAATATGAATGTTTTAACAAAAATATCCATTTCAAGAATAGGTAAAATCTGACTTTATTTTTGTAAAAAATCATATAAATATTTGCTTCCGCGCGCGAATTTTATAATTCTTTATCATATTTTTTCTAAAAGAAAACATTGCAACAAAAAATTGCTATTTCAAGGGTGGTAGGTGTTTTAGAATCCAACCCATGTAGCTTACAATATACAACGTATTTTTCAAAAAAAGGCAAAATCTGACATTATTTTTGTAAAAAATCATATAAATATTTGCTTCCGCGCCTGAATTTTATATTTCTTTATCATATTTTAGCTAAAAGAAACACATTGCAACAAGAAAATTGCTATTTCAAGTGTGGTCGGTATTCTAGAATCCAGCCCATGTAGCTTACAATATACAACGTATTCATCAAGAAAAGGTAAAGTCTGACTTTATTTTTGTAAAAAATCATATAAATATTTGCTTCCGCGCCCGAATTTTGTTATTTTTCATCATATTTTAGCTAAAAGACAACATTGCAATAAGACAATTGCTATTTCAAGTGTGGTGGGTATTCTAGAATCCAACCCATGTAGTTTACAATATACTACTTATTCATCAAGAATAGATAAAATCTGACTTTATTTTTGTAAAAAAACATATAAATTTTTGCTTCCGCGCCCGAATTTTATAATTTTTCATCATATTTTAGCTAAAAGACAACATTGCAACAAGACAATTGCTATTTCAAGTGTAGTGGGTATTCTAGAATCCAACGCATGTAGTTTACAATATACTACGTATTCATCAAGAATAGGTAAAATCTGACTTATATTTTTGTAAAAAAACATATAAATTTTTGCTTCCGCGCCCGAATTTTATAATTCTTCATCATATTTTAGCTAAAAGAAAACATTGCAATAAGAAAGTTGGTATTTCAAGTGTGGTAGGTATTCTAGAATCCAGCCCATGTAGCTTACAATATACAACGTATTCATTAAAATGTCATTTGAAAATTGAATGTTTATTATCTGATTGCTACCACGTTATGGTCACTTTTGCATTTCCAATGCTAAAATTATCCATAGTATAGATCCTAAAGCATGAAAATGAATGTTTTAACAAAAGTATCCATTTCACAAATAGGTAAAATCTGACTTTATTTTTGTAAAAAAAACATATAAATATTGGCTTCCGCGCCTGAATTTTATAATTTTTCATCGTATTTTAGCTAGAAGAAAACATTGCAACAAGAAAATTGCTATTTCAAGTGTGGTCATTCTAGATTCCAGCCCACGTAGCTTACAATATACAACGTATTCATCAAGAATAGGTAATATCTGGCTTTATATTTGTAAAAAATCATATAAATATTTGCTTCCGCACCCGAATTTTATAATTCTTTAAAATATTTTAGCTAAAAGAAAACATTGCAACAAAAAAATTGCTATTTCAAGTGTGGTAGCTATTCTAGAATCCAGCCCATGTAGCTTACAATATACAACGTATTCATCAAGAATAGGTAATATCTGGCTTTACATTTGTAAAAAATCATATAATTATTTGCTTCCGCACCCGAATTTTAGAATTCTTCATCATATTTTAGCTAAAAGAAAACATTGCAACAAGAAAATTGCTATTTCAAGAGTGGTAGGTATTCTAGAATCCAGCTCATGTTGCTTACAATATACAACGTATTCATTAAAATGACACCCTAAAATTGAATGTTTATTATTTGATTGGTACCACGTTATGGTCACTTTTGCATGTCCAATGCTAAAATTATCCATAGTATAGATCCTAAAGCATGAATATGAATGTTTTAACAAAAATATCCATTTCAAGAATAGGTAAAATCTGACTTTATTTTTATAAAAAAAATCATATAAATATTTGCTTACGCGCCCGAATTTTATAATTCTTCATCATATATTAGCTAAAAGAAAACATTGCAACAAGAAAATTGCTATTTTAAGTGTGGTAGGTATTCTAGAATCCAGCCTATGTAGCTTATAATATACAACGTATTCATTAAAATGACATCCGAAAATTGAATGTTTATTATCTGACTGGTACCACGTTATGGTCACTTTTGTATGTCCAATGCTAAAATTAACCATAGTATAGGCACTAAAGCATAAATATAAACATTTTAACAAAAATATCCATTTTAAGAATAAGTAAAATCTAACTTTATTTTTGTAAATAATCATATAAATATTTGCCTCCGCGTCCGAATTTTATAATTGTTCATCATATATTACCTAAAAGAAAACATTGCAACAAGAAAATTGGTATTTCAAAAGTGGTAGGTATTCTAGAATCCAGCCCATGTGGCTTACAATATACAACGTATTCTTCAAAAAAAGGTAAAATCTGACATTATTTTTGTAAAAAATCATATAAATATTTGCTTCCGCGCCCGAATTTTATAATTCTTCATCATATTTTCGCTAAAAGAAAACATTGCAACATGAAATTTGCTATTTCAAGTGTGGTAGTTATTCTAGAATCCAGCCCATGTAGCTTATAATATACAACGTATTCATAAAGAATAGGTAAAATCTGACTTTATTTTTGTAAAAAATCATATAAATATTTGCTTCCGCGCCCGAATTTTATAATTCTTCATCATATTTTAGCTAAAAGAAAACATGGCAACAAGACAATTGCTATTTTAAGTGTGGTAGGTATTCTAGAATCCAGCCCATGTAGCTTACAATATACAACGTATTCATTAAAATGACACCCGAAAATTGAATGTTTATTATCTGATTGGTACTACGTTATGGTCCGTTTTGCATTTCCAATGCTAAAATTATCCATAGTATAGATCCTAAAGCATGAATATGAATGTTTTAACAAAAAATCCATTTCAAGAATAGGTAAAATCTGACTTTATCTTTGTTAAAATTCATATAAATATTTGCTTCCGCGCCCAAATTTTATAATTCTTTATCATATTTTAGCTCAAAGACAACATTGCAACAAGAAAATTGCTATTTCAAGTGTGTTAGGTATTCTAGAATCCAGCCACGGACCATCCTACTATCAGACTGGTCAACTGTGTGTTATTTTATGAGACGTTAAAACGCTGTACGTAAGTGACATCTGCTAATGTATTATGGAACTAAATTTAAAGAGGCGGGCGCGACCCAGTAGGTTTAAAATTAAATTCATATTTTAGTTAAAAAAGAAACAATTAATTTCTACTTATATACAATTTTTAATAAATAGTAGAATATATTATTTACAAAACATTGAAAACATTATTTGTTTCTTAGTCAATTCTGTACATTTTTTTAATTACATAAATTTATAAAATGATAATTAAACTCAAGTAAAACAATTCTCTATTTTTTTTGTTTAAATTTTTTTTTTTTAATTTAAATGTAAAATACTCCGACGGATACTTTATTAAATTTTGATCGTCTCCAAATTCACGCAAAAGTGTTAAATTACTTCAGTAGTTGCGCAGCGTTTCCTGCTCAGTTTTAATAACCGTTCTGCATGCAGCAGCAGCTGAAACATGTTCCTCTTCCTCGGCTTGGCCTGGTTTCTCCTGCAACCGAAATCTCGGAAGAATGTCCCATTTCTTAACACTATGAATTTAAAATATATTTAGAAACATATAAAATATAAATGACCAAAAAATTCTCAGTAAAGTAAAACTGACATATCAGTGACTATGAAATAATGGTACTGTGTATTAAAAATACTTGGACATTATAGAAAAACAATACTTCGGTGCAAATAACTCTATGAAGCAAGAAACGGTACATATAAAATTATCTATAATATGTCATTAGCAAGCCGACCCTCTTGTTTAAGAATAAACATACTTAGTACAAAAGTAGATTTAATGATTGTATTTGAAAAGGGCCCGGATAACCCTTTCCATGTAAAGTTGAAAAAGCCTGTACAACGGTAATTACAGTCCGCAATTTTCCTAGAATTACTTTGGAAATTAAAATTTGAATTTTTTTGCACTTTACCAAGTATACATAATTACTAATTTTTGGGAAATATGCTATATCCTACACCATCATCACATATCCCTTAACTACCTAAGCTACACCAGATAAAATGGGTACCTTTTATGCAATATATTATTTATCAACTTACTAATATTGCTTCAATGGGGATGTCAACCTATGCATCTACCACGGAAATAACCTCACTAACCGGCTATACGGGCTGAGCCTCCACAATTGCGAAAAAATTATTTGTAACAACAAATGTATAATCATTGAAATTCATTAATGCAAGTAAAAATTAATAATGAACGAGTATTAGGCTTCAATTTATAAATAAACTTACCATGTTGTACGACGCTGAAATGTATCTGTCTCCTGAGGAGTTTTTCTTCTCAGCTGTTTGGAATTGATGCTCAGCAAAGTGGAGATGACATACTTGATACTCACGATTAAATATTTCTTGAAGAAAAAATCCCTTAGATTTGTCTCACAGCCACGAACAACACATAGCTGAAAAAGATTTTAAATAGATTTAATAATATTCATGAAATATATGATTTAATAAATAATAATTCATTTTTATTTGTTACTAAATATGATGCGAAATGATTCATACTTAATTGTTACAGCGTTACAGAATAACACTATAGCACTGATAATTTGCACAAAATATAACCATCATATTTAATGTAACCTGAATACATCACACAGTTAAAAAACAGAAGATAGTAATTTAACGTTAAAAAAATTCAAATTGTACTTACAAGTTTCATAGCTGCTTCACATTACACAGAACACAACAAATTTATAAACACAAACAAGAAAACTAGGGTGGTTTGTGTACTGCACTGCTGACAGTTTAGTAACGTTTTGTCATGTGATATGATGTTCGTTTGAATTTGAAATTTAAACATATGGTTGTGCGCATGACACGGTAACAACAGCGCCTCTGCCAATGTATTATGGAACTAACATAAAATGCAAGCGAAATTCAACTTAAGTGACAGGGGCCTAAATCCAGCCCATGTAGCTTACAATATACAATGTATTCATTAAAATGACACCCGAAAATTGAATGTTTATTATCTGATTGGTACCACGTTATGGTCACTTTGGTTGTCCAATGCTAAAATTATCCATAGTATAGATCCTAAAGCATGAATATGAAAGTTTTAACAAAAATATCCATTTCAAGAATAGGTAAAATCTTACTTGATTTTTGTAAAAAAATCATATAAATATTTGCTTCCGCGCCCAAATTTTATAATTCTTTATCATATTTTAGCTAAAAGAAAACATTGCAACAAGAAAATTGCTATTCCAAGTGTGGTAGGTATTCCTGAATCTAGCCCATGCAGTTCACAATATTCAAGGTATTCATCAAGAATAGGTAAAATCTGACTTTATTTTTGTAAAAAATCATATAAATATTTGCATCCGCGCCCGAATTTTATAATTCTTCATCATATTTTAGCTAAAAGAAAACATTGCAACAAGATAATTGCTATTTCAAGTGTGGTAGGTATTTTAGAATCCAGCCCATGTAGCTTACAATATACAACGTATTCATTAAAATGACACCTGAAAATTGAATGTTGATTATCTGATTGGTACCACGTTATGGTAACTTTTGCATGTCCATTGCTAAAATTATCCATAGTATAGATCCTAAAACATGAATATGAATGTTTTAACAAAAATATCCATTTTAAGAATATGTAAAATCTGACTTGATTCTTGTAAAAAATCATATAAATATTTGCTTCCGCGCCCGAATTTTATAATTTTTCATCATATTTTAGTTAAAAGAAAACATTGCAACAAGATAATTGCTATTTCAAATGTGGTAGGTATTCTAGAATCCAGTCCATGTAGCTTACAATATACAACGTATTCATCAAGAATAGGTAAATTCTGACTTAATTTTTGTAAAAGTCATAGAAAAATTTATTTCCGCGCACGAATTTTATAATTCTTCATCATATTTTAGCTAAAAGAAAAAATTGATATTTAAAGTGTAATAGGTATTCTAGAATCCAGCCCATGTAGCTTACAATATACAAATTAATCATCAAGAATAGGTAAAATCTGAATTTATTTTTGTAAAAAATCAAATAAATATTTGCTTCCACGCCTGAATTTTATAATTTTTCATCATATTTTAGTTAAAAGAAAACATTGCAACAAGAGGATTGCTATTTCAAATGTGGTAGGTATTCTAGTATCCAGTCCATGTAGCTTACAATATACAACGTATTCATCAAGAATAGGTAAATTCTGACTTAATTTTTGTAAAAAATCATATAAATATTTGCTTCCGCGCCCGAATTTTATAATTCTTTATCATATTTTAGCTAAAAGAAAACATTGCAACAAGAAAATTGCTATTCCAAGTGTGGTAGGTATTCTTGAATCCAGCCCATGCAGCTTACAATATTCCACGTATTCCTCAAGAATAAGTAAAATCTGACTTTATTTTTGTAAAAAATCACATAAATATTTGCATCCGCGCCCGAATTTTATAATTCATCATCATATTTTAGCTAAAAGAAAACATTGCAACAAGATATTTGCTATTTCATGTGTGGTAGGTATTCTAGAATCCATCCCATGTAGTTTACAATATACAACGTATTCATTAAAATGACACCCGAAAATTGAATGTTTATTATCTGATTGATACCACGTTATGGTAACTTTTGCATGTCCATTGCTTAAATTATCAATAGTATAGATCCTAAAGCATGAATATGAAAGTTTTAACAATAATATCCATTTTAAGAATAGGTAAAATCTGACTTTATTTTTGTAAAAAATCATAAATATTTGCTTCCGCGCCCGAATTTTATAATTCTCCATCATATTTTAAGAAAAGAAGACTTTGCAACAAGAAAATTGCTATTTCAAGTGTGGTAGGTATTCAAGAATCCAGGCCATGTAGCTTACAATATACAACGTATTCATCAAGAATAGCTAAAATCTGATTTTATTTTTGTGAAAGTCATATAAAAATTTGCTTCCGCGCCCGAATTTTATAATTCCTTATCATATTTTAGCTAAAAGAAAACATTGCAACAAGAAAATTGCTATTTCAAGTGTAATAGGTATTCTAGAATCCAGCCCATGTAGCTTACAATATACAACGTATTCATCAAGAATAGGTAAAATCTGACTTTATTTTTGTAAAAAATCATATAAATATTTGCTTCCGCGTCCGAATTTTATAAGTTTTCATCATGTTTTATCTAAAAGAAAACATTGCAACAAGAAAATTGCTATTTCAAGTGTGGTAGGTATTCTAGAATTCAGCCCATGTAGCTTACAATATACAACGTATTCATCAAGAATAGTTAAAATCTGATTTTATTTTTGTAAAAAATCATATAAATATTTGCTTCCGCGTCCGAGTTTTAAAATTCCTCATCACATTTTAGCCAAAAGAAAATATTGCAACAAGATAATTGCTATTTCTAGTGTGGTAGGTATTCTAGAATCCAGCCCACGTAGCTTACAATATACAACATATTCATTAAAATGACACCTGAAAATTGAATGTTTACTTATGTAATTGGTACCACGTGATGGTCACTTTTGCATGTCCATTGGTAAAATTATCCATAGTATAGATCCTAAAGCATGAATATGAATGTTTTAACAAAAATATCCATTTCAAGAATAGGTAAAATCTGACTTGATTTTTGTAAAAAATCATGTAAATATTTACTTCCCTGCCCGAATTTTTTAATTCTTCATAATATTTAAGCTAAAAGAAAACATTGCATCAAGAAAATTGCTATTTCAAGTATGGTATGTATTCTAGAATTCAGCCCATATAGCTTACAATATACAACGTATTCATCAAGAAAAGGTAAAATCTGACTTTATTTTTGTAAAAAAATCATATAAATATTTGCTTCCGCGCCCGAAATTTATAATTCTTCATCATATTTTAGCTAAAAGAAAACATTGCAACAAGAAAATTGCTATTTCAAGTGTGGTAGGTATTTAAGAATCCAGCCCATATAGCTTACAATATACAACGTATTCATCAAGAATAGGTAAAATCTGACTATATTTTTGTAAAAAATCATATAAATATTTGCTTCCGGGCCCGAAATTTATAATTCTTCATCATATTTTAGCTAAAAGAAAACATTGCAACAAGAAAATTGCTATTTCAAGTGTGGTAGGTATTTAAGAATCCAGCCCATATAGCTTATAATATACAACGTATACATCAAGAAAAGGTAAAATCTGACTTTATTTTTGTAAAAATCATATAAGTATTTGCTTCCGCGCCCGAATTTTATAATTTTTCATCATATTTTAGCTAAAAGAAGACTTTGCAACAAGAAAAATGCTACTTCAAGTGTGGTAGTTATTCTAGAATCCAGCCCATGTAGATTACAATATACAACGTATTTATCAAGGATAGGTGAAATCTGACTTTATTTTTGTAAAAGTCATATAAAAATTTGTTTCCGCGCAATAATTTTAGAATTCTTTATCATATTTTAGCTAAAAGAAAACATTGCAACAAGAAAATTGCTATTTCAAGTGTAATAGGTATTCTAGAATCCAGCCCATGTAGCTTACAATATACAACGTATTTATCAAGAATAGGTAAAATCTGACTTTATTTTTGTAAAAAATCATATAAATATTTGCTTCCGCGTCCGAATTTTATAAGTTTTCATCATGTTTTATCTAAAAGAAAACATTGCAACAAGAAAATTGCTATTTCAAGTGTGGTAGGTATTCTAGAATTCAGCCCATGTAGCTTACAATATACAACGTATTCATCAGGAATAGTTAAAATCTGATTTTATTTTTGTAAAAAATCATATAAATATTTGCTTCCGCGTCCGAGTTTTAAAATTCCTCATCACATTTTAGCCAAAAGAAAATATTGCAACAAGATAAATGCTATTTCTAGTGTGGTAGGTATTCTAGAATCCAGCCCACGTAGCTTACAATATACAACATATTCATTAAAATGACACCCTAAAATTGAATGTTTTATTATGTAATTGGTACCACGTGATGGTCACTTTTGCATGTCCATTGCTAAAATTATTCAAAGTATAGATCCTAAAGAATGAATATGAATGTTTTTACAAAAATATCCATTTCAAGAATAGGTAAAATCTGACTTGATTTTTGTAAAAAATCATATAAATATTTGCTTCTGCGCCGGAATTTTATAATTTTTAATCATATTTTAGCTAAAAGAAAACATTGCAACAAGAAAATTTGTATTTCAAGTGTGGTAGGTATACAAGAATCCAGCCCATGTAGCTTACAATGTACAACGTATTCATCAAGAATAGGTAAAATCTGACTTCATTTTTGTAAAAATTCATATAAATATTTGCTTCCGCGCCCGAATTTTTTAATTCTTCATCATATTTTAGCTAAAAGAAAACATTGCAACAAGAAAATTGCTATTTCAAGTGTGGTAGGTATTCAAGAATCCAGCCCATATAACTTACAATATACAACGTATACATCAAGAAATAGTAAAATCTGACTTTATTTTTGTAAAAATCATATAAATATTTGCTTCCGCGCCCGAATTTTATAAATTTTCATCATATTTTAGCTAAAAGAAGACTTTGCAACAAAAAAATGCTACTTCAAGTGTGGTAGTTATTCTAAAATCCAGCCCATGTAGCTTACAATATACAACGTATTCATCAAGAATAGGTGAAATCTGACTTTATTTTTGTAAAAGTCATATAAAAATTTGTTTTTGCGCACGAACTTTATAATTCTTCATCATATTTTAGCTAAAAGAAAACATTGCAACAAAAAAATTTCTATTTCAAGTGTGGTAGGTATTCAAGAATCCAGCGCATGTAGCTTACAATATTCAATGTATTCATCAAGAATAGGTAAAATCTGACTTTATTTTTGTAAAAGTCATATAAAAATTTGCTTCCGCGTCCGAATTTTATATTTCTTCATCATATGTTAGCTAAAAGAAAACATTGCAAAAAGAAAATTGCTATTTCAAGTGTAATAGGTATTCTAGAATCCAGCCCATGAAGCTTACAATATTCAACGTATTCATCAGGAATAGGTAAAATCTGACTTTTTTTTTAGTAAAAAATCATATAAATATTTGCTTCCGCGCCCGAATTTTATAATTTTTCATCATATCTTAGCTAAAAGAAGACTTTGCAACAAGAAAATTGCTATTTCAAGTGTGGTAGGTATTCTAGAATCCAGCCCATGTAGCTTACAATATACAACGTATTCATCAAGAATAGGTGACATCCGACATTATTTTTGTAAAAGTCATATAAAAATTTGTTTCCGCGCCCGAATTTTATAATTCTTCATCATATTTTAGCTAAAAAAAAACATTGCAACAAGAAAATTGCTATTTAAAGTGTAATAGGTATTCTAGAATCCAGCTCATGTAGCTTACAATATACGACGTATTCATCAAGAATAAGTCAAATCGGACTATATTTTTGTGAAAAATCATATAAATAATTGCTTCCGCGCCGGAATTTTATAATTTTTCATCATATTTTAGCTAAAAGAAAACATTGCAACAAGAAAATTGCTATTTCAAATGTGGTAGGTATTCTAGAATCCAGTCCATGTAGCTTACAATATACAACGTATTCATCAAGAATAGGTAAAATCTGACTTTATTTTTGTAAAAAATCATATAAATATTTGCTTCCGCGTCCGAATTTTATAAGTTTTCATCATGTTTTATCTAAAGGAAAACATTGCAAGAAGAAAATTGCTATTTCAAGTGTGGTAGGTATTCTAGAATTCAGCCCATGTAGCTTACAATATACAACGTATTCATCAAGAATAGTTAAAATCTGATTTTATTTTTGTAAAAAATCATATAAATATTTGCTTCCGCGTCCGAGTTTTAAAATTCCTCATCACATTTTAGCCAAAAGAAAATATTGCAACAAGATAATTGCTATTTCTAGTGTGGTAGGTATTCTAGAATCCAGCCCACGTAGCTTACAATATACAACATATTCATAAATATGACACCCGAAAATTCAATGTTTACTTATGTAATTGGTACCACGTGATGGTCACTTTTGCATGTCCATTGGTAAAATTATCCATAGTATAGATCCTAAAGCATGAATATGAATGTTTTAACAAAAATATCCATTTCAAGAATAGGTAAAATCTGACTTGATTTCTGTAAAAAATCATGTAAATATTTGCTTCCCTGCCCGAATTTTTTAATTCTTCATCATATTTAAGCTAAAAGAAAACATTGCAACAAGAAAATTGCAATTTCAAGTATGGTATGTATTCTAGAATCCAGCCCATATAGCTTACAATATACAACGTATTCATCAAGAAAAGGTAAAATCTGACTTTATTTTTGTAAAAAAATCATATAAATATTTGCTTCCGCGCCCGAAATTTATAATTCTTCATCATATTTTAGCTAAAAGAAAACATTGCAACAAGAAAATTGCTATTTCAAGTGTGGTAGTTATTTAAGAATCCAGCCCATATAGCTTATAATATACAACGTATACATCAAGAAAAGGTAAATTCTGACTTTATTTTTGTAAAAATCATATAAGTATTTGCTTCCGCGCCCGAATTTTATAATTTTTCATCATATTTTAGCTAAAAGAAGACTTTGCAACAAGAAAAATGCTACTTCAAGTGTGGTAGTTATTCTAGAATCCAGCCCATGTAGATTACAATATACAACGTATTTATCAAGGATAGGTGAAATTTGAATTTATTTTTGTAAAAGTCATATAAAAATTTGTTTCCGCGCAACAATTTTATAATTCTTCATCATATTTTAGCTAAAAGAAAACATTGCAACAAGAAAATTGCTATATCAAATGTGGTAGGTATACAAGAATCCAGCCCATGTAGCTTACAATATACAACGTATTCATCAAAAATAGGTAAAATCTGACTTTATTTTTGTAAAAAATAATATAAATATTTGCTTCCCTGCCCGAATTTTTTAATTCTTCATCATATTTAAGCTAAAAGAAAACATTGCAACAAGAAAATTGCTATTTCAAGTATGGTATGTATTCTAGAATCCATCCCATATAGCTTACAATATACAACGTATTCATCAAGAATAGGTAAAATCTGACTTTATTTTTGTAAAAAATCATATAAATATTTGCTTCCGCGCCCGAAATTTATAATTCTTCATCATATTTTAGCTAAAAGAAAACATTGCAACAAGAAAATTGCTATTTCAAGTGTGGTAGGTAGTTAAGAATCCAGCCCATATAGCTTACAATATACAACGTATTCATCAAGAATAGGTAAAATCTGACTTTATTTTTGTAAAAAATCATATAAATATTTGCTTCCGGGCCCGAAATTTATAATTCTTCATCATATTTTAGCTAAAAGAAAACATTGCAACAAGCAAATTGCTATTTCAAGTGTGGTAGGTATTTAAGAATCCAGCCCATATAGCTTATAATATACAACGTATACATCAAGAAAAGGTAAAATCTGACTTTATTTTTGTAAAAATCATATAAGTATTTGCTTCCGCGCCCGAATTTTATAATTTTTCATCATATTTTAGCTAAAAGAAGACTTTGCAACAAGAAAAATGCTACTTCAAGTGTGGTAGTTATTCTAGAATCCAGCCCATGTAGATTACAATATACAACGTATTTATCAAGGATAGGTGAAATCTGACTTTATTTTTGTAAGTCATATAAAAATTTGTTTCCGCGCAATAATTTTATAATTCTTTATCATATTTTAGCTAAAAGAAAACATTGCAACAAGAAAATTGCTATTTCAAGTGTAATAGGTATTCTAGAATCCAGCCCATGTAGCTTACAATATACAACGTATTTATCAAGAATAGGTAAAATCTGACTTTATTTTTGTAAAAAATCATATAAATATTTGCTTCCGCGTCCGAATTTTATAAGTTTTCATCATGTTTTATCTAAAAGAAAACATTGCAACAAGAAAATTGCTATTTCAAGTGTGGTAGGTATTCTAGAATTCAGCCCATGTAGCTTACAATATACAACGTATTCATCAAGAATAGTTAAAATCTGATTTTATTTTTGTAAAAAATCATATAAATATTTGCTTCCGCGTCCGAGTTTTAAAATTCCTCATCACATTTTAGCCAAAAGAAAATATTGCAACAAGATAAATGCTATTTCTAGTGTGGTAGGTATTCTAGAATCCAGCCCACGTAGCTTACAATATACAACATATTCATTAAAATGACACCCTAAAATTGAATGTTTTATTATGTAATTGGTACCACGTGATGGTCACTTTTGCATGTCCATTGCTAAAATTATTCATAGTATAGATCCTAAAGAATGAATATGAATGTTTTTACAAAAATATCCATTTCAAGAATAGGTAAAATCTGACTTGATTTCTGTAAAAAATCATATAAATATTTGCTTCCGCGCCGGAATTTTATAATTTTTAATCATATTTTAGCTAAAAGAAAACATTGCAACAAGAAAATTTGTATTTCAAGTGTGGTAGGTATACAAGAATCCAGCCCATGTAGCTTACAATGTACAACGTATTCATCAAGAATAGGTAAAATCTGACTTCATTTTTGTAAAAATTCATATAAATATTTGCTTCCGCGCCCGAATTTTTTAATTCTTTATCATATTTTAGCTAAAAGTAAACATTGCAACAAGAAAATTGCTATTTCAAGTGTGGTAGGTATTCAAGAATCCAGCCCATATAGCTTACAATATACAACGTATACATCAAGAAATAGTAAAATCTGACTTTATTTCTGTAAAAATCATATAAAAATTTGTTTCCGCGCCCGAATTTTATAATTCTTCATCATATTTTAGCTAAAAAAAAACATTGCAACAAGAAAATTGCTATTTTAAGTGTAATAGGTATTCTAGAATCCAGCTCATGTAGCTTACAATATACGACGTATTCATCAAGAATAGGTAAAATCTGACTTAATTTTTGTAAAAAATCATATAAATATTTGCATCCACGCCCGAATTTTATAATTCTTCATCATATTTTAGCTAAAAGAAAACATTGCAACAAGAAAATTGCTATTTCAGTTGTGGCAGGTATTCTAGAGTCCAGCCCATTTAGCTTACAATATACAACGTATTCATCAAGAATAGGTGAAATCTGACTTTATTTTTGTAAAAGTCATATAAAAATTTGTTTTTGCGCACGAACTTTATAATTCTTCATCATATTTTAGCTAAAAGAAAACATTGCAACAAGAAAATTTCTATTTCAAGTATGGTAGGTTTTCAAGAATCCAGCGCATGTAGCTTACAATATGCAATGTATTCATCAAGAATAGGTAAAATCTGACTTTATTTTTGTAAAAGTCATATAAAAATTTGTTTCCGCGCCCGAATTTTATAATTCTTCATCATATATTAGCTAAAAAAAAACATGGCAACAAGAAAATTGCTATTTCAAGTGTGGTAGGTATTCTAGAATTCAGCCCATGCAGCTTACAATATACAACGTATTCATCAAGAATAGGTAAAATCTGACTTTATTTTAGTAAAAAATCATATAAATATTTGCTTCTGCCCCCGAATTTTATAATTCTTCATCATATTTTAACTAAATGAAAACATATCAACAAGAAAATTGCTATTTCAAGTGTGGTAGGTATTCTAGAATCCAGCCCATGTAGCTAACAATATACGACGTATTCATCAAGAATAAGTCAAATCTGACTATATTTTTGTGAAAAATCATATAAATAATTGCTTCCGCGCCGGAATTTTATAATTTTTCATCATATTTTAGCTAAAAGAAAACATTGCAACAAGAAAATTGCTATTTCAAGTGTGGTATGTATTCTAGAATCCAGCCCATGTAGCTTACAATATACAACGTATTCATCAAGAATAGGTAAAATCTGACTTTATTTTTGTAAAAAATCATATAAATATTTGCTTCCGGGCCCGAAATTTATAATTCTTCATCATATTTTAGCTAAAAGAAAACATTGCAACAAGCAAATTGCTATTTCAAGTGTGGTAGGTATTTAAGAATCCAGCCCATATAGCTTATAATATACAACGTATACATCAAGAAAAGGTAAAATCTGACTTTATTTTTGTAAAAATCATATAAGTATTTGCTTCCGCGCCCGAATTTTATAATTTTTCATCATATTTTAGCTAAAAGAAGACTTTGCAACAAGAAAAATGCTACTTCAAGTGTGGTAGTTATTCTAGAATCCAGCCCATGTAGATTACAATATACAA
This sequence comes from Stenolophus ochropezus, assembly GCA_035578165.1. Classification (NCBI taxonomy): domain Eukaryota; kingdom Metazoa; phylum Arthropoda; class Insecta; order Coleoptera; family Carabidae; genus Stenolophus; species Stenolophus ochropezus. The sequence goes on along the minus strand of JAQOWZ010000072.1, from coordinate 202,989 downwards.
CGTATTTATCAAGGATAGGTGAAATCTGACTTTATTTTTGTAAGTCATATAAAAATTTGTTTCCGCGCAATAATTTTATAATTCTTTATCATATTTTAGCTAAAAGAAAACATTGCAACAAGAAAATTGCTATTTCAAGTGTAATAGGTATTCTAGAATCCAGCCCATGTAGCTTACAATATACAACGTATTTATCAAGAATAGGTAAAATCTGACTTTATTTTTGTAAAAAATCATATAAATATTTGCTTCCGCGTCCGAATTTTATAAGTTTTCATCATGTTTTATCTAAAAGAAAACATTGCAACAAGAAAATTGCTATTTCAAGTGTGGTAGGTATTCTAGAATTCAGCCCATGTAGCTTACAATATACAACGTATTCATCAAGAATAGTTAAAATCTGATTTTATTTTTGTAAAAAATCATATAAATATTTGCTTCCGCGTCCGAGTTTTAAAATTCCTCATCACATTTTAGCCAAAAGAAAATATTGCAACAAGATAAATGCTATTTCTAGTGTGGTAGGTATTCTAGAATCCAGCCCACGTAGCTTACAATATACAACATATTCATTAAAATGACACCCTAAAATTGAATGTTTTATTATGTAATTGGTACCACGTGATGGTCACTTTTGCATGTCCATTGCTAAAATTATTCATAGTATAGATCCTAAAGAATGAATATGAATGTTTTTACAAAAATATCCATTTCAAGAATAGGTAAAATCTGACTTGATTTCTGTAAAAAATCATATAAATATTTGCTTCCGCGCCGGAATTTTATAATTTTTAATCATATTTTAGCTAAAAGAAAACATTGCAACAAGAAAATTTGTATTTCAAGTGTGGTAGGTATACAAGAATCCAGCCCATGTAGCTTACAATGTACAACGTATTCATCAAGAATAGGTAAAATCTGACTTCATTTTTGTAAAAATTCATATAAATATTTGCTTCCGCGCCCGAATTTTTTAATTCTTTATCATATTTTAGCTAAAAGTAAACATTGCAACAAGAAAATTGCTATTTCAAGTGTGGTAGGTATTCAAGAATCCAGCCCATATAGCTTACAATATACAACGTATACATCAAGAAATAGTAAAATCTGACTTTATTTCTGTAAAAATCATATAAAAATTTGTTTCCGCGCCCGAATTTTATAATTCTTCATCATATTTTAGCTAAAAAAAAACATTGCAACAAGAAAATTGCTATTTTAAGTGTAATAGGTATTCTAGAATCCAGCTCATGTAGCTTACAATATACGACGTATTCATCAAGAATAGGTAAAATCTGACTTAATTTTTGTAAAAAATCATATAAATATTTGCATCCACGCCCGAATTTTATAATTCTTCATCATATTTTAGCTAAAAGAAAACATTGCAACAAGAAAATTGCTATTTCAGTTGTGGCAGGTATTCTAGAGTCCAGCCCATTTAGCTTACAATATACAACGTATTCATCAAGAATAGGTGAAATCTGACTTTATTTTTGTAAAAGTCATATAAAAATTTGTTTTTGCGCACGAACTTTATAATTCTTCATCATATTTTAGCTAAAAGAAAACATTGCAACAAGAAAATTTCTATTTCAAGTATGGTAGGTTTTCAAGAATCCAGCGCATGTAGCTTACAATATGCAATGTATTCATCAAGAATAGGTAAAATCTGACTTTATTTTTGTAAAAGTCATATAAAAATTTGTTTCCGCGCCCGAATTTTATAATTCTTCATCATATATTAGCTAAAAAAAAACATGGCAACAAGAAAATTGCTATTTCAAGTGTGGTAGGTATTCTAGAATTCAGCCCATGCAGCTTACAATATACAACGTATTCATCAAGAATAGGTAAAATCTGACTTTATTTTAGTAAAAAATCATATAAATATTTGCTTCTGCCCCCGAATTTTATAATTCTTCATCATATTTTAACTAAATGAAAACATATCAACAAGAAAATTGCTATTTCAAGTGTGGTAGGTATTCTAGAATCCAGCCCATGTAGCTAACAATATACGACGTATTCATCAAGAATAAGTCAAATCTGACTATATTTTTGTGAAAAATCATATAAATAATTGCTTCCGCGCCGGAATTTTATAATTTTTCATCATATTTTAGCTAAAAGAAAACATTGCAACAAGAAAATTGCTATTTCAAGTGTGGTATGTATTCTAGAATCCAGCCCATGTAGCTTACAATATACAACGTATTCATCAAGAATAGGTAAAATCTGACTTTATTTTTGTCAAAAATCATATAAATATTTGCTTCCGCGCCCAAAATTTATAATTCTTCATCATTTTTTAGCTAAAAGAAAAAGTGCAACAAGAAAATTGCTATTTCAAGTGTGGTAGGTATTCTAGGGTCCAGCCCATGTAGCTTACAATATACAACATATTCATCAAAAAAGGTAAAATCTGACTTTATTTTTGTAAAAAATCATATAAATATTGGCTTCCGCGCCCGAAATTTATAATTTTTCATCATATTTTAGCTCAAAAGAAAACATTGCAACAGGAAAATTGCTATTACAAGTGTGGTATGTAGTCTAGAATCCAGCCCATGTAGCTTACAATATGCAACGTATTTATTAATATGACACCCAAAAATTGAAGGTTTATTATCTGACTGGTACCACGTTATGGTCACTTTTGCATGTCCAATGCTAAAATTATGCATTGTATAGATCCTAAAGCATGACTATGAATATTTTAACAAAAATATCCATTTTAAGAATAGATAAAATCTGACTTTTTTTTTGTAAAAAATCATATAAATATTTGCATCCACGCCCGAATTTTATAATTCTTCATCATATTTTAGCTAAAAGAAAACATTGCAACAAGAAAATTGCTATTTCAAGTGTGGCAGGTATTCTAGAGTCCAGCCCATTTAGCTTACAACATACAACGTATTCATCAAGAAAAGGTAAAATCTGACTTTAATTTTGTAAAAATCATATAAATATTTGTTTCCGCGCCCGAATTTTATGATTTTTCATTACATTTTAGCTAAAAGAAGACTTTGCAACAAGAAAATTGCAATTTCAAGTGTGGTAGGTATTCTAGAATCCAGCCCATGTAGCTTACATTATACAACGTATTCATCAAGAATAGGTAAAATCTGACTTTCTTTTTGTAAAAACTCATTTAAATATTTGCTTCCGCGCCCGAATTTTATAATTTTTTATCATATGTTATCTAAAAGAAAATATTGCAACAGGAAAATTGCTATTTCAAGTGTGGTAGGAATTTTAGAATCCAGCCCATGTAGCTTACAACATACAACGTATTCATAAAGAACAGGTAAAATCTGACTTTATTTTTGTAAAAAGTCATATAAATTTTTGCTTCCTCGCCTGAAATTTATAATTTTTCATCATATTTTAGCTAAAAGAAAACATTGCAACAAGGAAATTGTTATTTTAAGTTTGGTAGGTATTCTAGGATCCAGCCCATGTAGCTTACAATATACAACGTATTCATCAAGAAAAGGTAAAATCTGACTTAATTTTTGTAAAAAATCATATAAATATTTGCTTCCGCGCCCGAATTTTATAATTTTTCATCATATTTTAGCTAAAAGAAAACATTGCAACAAGAAAATTGCTATTTCAAGTGTGGTAGGAATTCTAGAATCCAGCCCATGTAGCTTACAATATACAACGTATTCATGAAGAACAGTTAAAATCTGACTTTATTTTTGTAAAAAATCATATAAATATTTGCTTCCGCGCCCGAATTTTATAATTTTTCATCATATTTTAGCTAAAAGAAAACATTGCAACAAGAAAATTGCTATTTAAAGTGTGGTAGGTATATTAGAATCCAGCCTATGTAGCTTACAATATACAACGAATTCATCAAGAATAGGTAAAATCTGACTTTATTTTTGTAAAATATCATATAAATATTTGCTTTCACGCCCGAATTTTATATTTTTTCATCATATTTTAGCTAAAAGAAAACATTGCAACAAGAAAATTGCTATTTCAAGTGTGGTAGGTATTCTAGAATCCAGCCCATGTAGCTTACAATATACAACGTATTCATGAAGAACAGGTAAAATCTGACTTTATTTTTGTAAAAAATCATATAAATATTTGCTTCCGCGCCCGAATTTTATAATTTTTCATCATATATTAGCAAAAAGAAAACTTTGCAACAAGAAAATTGCTATTTCTAGTGTGGTAGGTATTCCAGAACTCATCCTATGTAGCTTACAATATACAACGAATACATAAAGAATAGGTAAAATCTGACTTTATATATAAAATTCGGGCGCGGAAGCAAATATTTATATGATTTTTTTACAAAAATAAATTAAGATTTTACCTATTCTTGATGAATACGTTGTATATTGTAAGCTACATGAGCTGGATTCTAAAATACCTACCACACTTGAAATAGCAATTTTCTTGTTGCAATGTTTTCTATTAGCTAAAACATGATGAAGAATGATAAAATTCGGGCGCGTGAGCAAATATTTATATGATTTTTTACAAAAATAAAGACAGATTTTACCAATTATTGATGAATACGTTGTATATTGTAAGCTACATGGGCAGGATTCTATAATACCTACCACACTTGAAATAGCAATTTTCTTGTTGCAATGTTTTCTTTTAGCTAAAATATGATGAAGAATTATAAAATTCGGGAACGGAAGCAAATATTTATATGATTTTTTACAAAAATAAAGTCAGATTTTACCTATTCTTGAAATGGATATTTTTGTTAAAACATTCATATTCATGCTTTAGGATCTAAAATATGGATAATTTTAGCATAGGACATGCAAAAGTGAAGATAACATAGTACCTATCATATAATAAACATTCAATTTTCGGGTGACATTTTAAAGAATACGTCGTACAATGTAAGCTACATGGGCTAGATTCTAGAATACCTACCACACTTGAAATAGCAATTTTCTTGTTGCAATGTTTTCTTTTAGCTAAAATATGAGAAAGAATTATAAAATTCGGAAGCGTAAGCAAATATTTATATGATTCTTTACAAAAATAAAGTCAGATTTTACCTATTCTTGATGAATACGTTGTATATTGTAAGCTACATAGGCTGGATTCTAGAAAACCCACCACACTTGAAATAGCAATTTTCTTGTTGCAATGTTTTTTTTTAGCTAAAATATAATGAAGAATTATAAAATACGGGCGAGAAAGCAAATATTTATATGATTTTTTACAAGAATAAAGTCAGATTTTACCTATTCTTGATGAATACGTTGTATATTGTAAGCTACATGAGCTGGATTCTAGAATACCTACCACACTTTAATTAGCAATTTTCTTGTTGCAATGCTTTCTATTAGCTAAAACATGATGAAGAATTATAAAATTCGGGCGCGTGAGCAAATATTTATATGATTTCTTACAAAAATAAAGTCAGATTTTACCAATTCTTGATGAATACGTTGTATATTGTAAGCTACATAAGCTGGACTCTATAATACCTACCACACTTGAAATAGCAATTATCTTGTTGCAATGTTTTCTTTTAGCTAAAATATGATGAAGAATTACAAACTTCAGGCGCGGAAGCAAATATTTATATGATTTTTTACAAAAATTATGCCAGATTTTACCTATTCTTGATGAATACGTTGTATATTGTAGGCTACATGGGCTGGATTCTAGAATACCTACCACACTTGAAATAGCAATTTTCTTGTTGCAATGTTTTCTTTTAGCTAAAATATGAGAAAGAATTATAAAATTCGGACGCGGAAGCAAATATTTATATGATTTTTTACAAAAATAAAGTCAGATTTTAACTATTCTTGATGAATATGTTGTATGTTGTAAGCTACATGGGCTGGATTCTAGAATACCTACCACACTTGAAATAGAAATTTTCTTGTTGCAATGTTTTCTTTTAGCTAAAATATTATAAAGTATTATAAAATTCGGGCGCGGAAGCAAATATTTATATGATTTTTTACAAAAATAAAGTCAGATTTTACCTATTTTTGATAAATACGTTGTATAATGTAAGCTATATGGGCTGGATTCTAGAATACCTACCACACTTGAAATAGCAATTTTTTGTTGCAATGTTTTCTTTAAGCTAAAATATGATAAAGAATTATAAAATTCGGACGCGGAAGCAAATATTTATATGATTTTTTATAAAAATAAAGTCAGATTTTACCTATTCGTTATGAATACGTTGTATATTGTGTGACGTAATGGACAACTATAGTGATCTCCTGAAGGGAAATCACCGTGAACCACACCGTCCACACTATACCGCGGTGCTCAGATGTGTTTATGGTTGCGCTAGGTCGTGGGTTCCAGAGAGTATTGGGTTGCGACAGGAAACAGGGCGCCATTTGTGCCGAAAGGAAACAGTGGGCACAACAACACTGATAACTTTTGCTACCGTACACAAAAATCAGACATCATACACACTTTCAGCGCTGCCACACCAAGCTGCACTACACTACACAGAACACAGAACACACCATACACCGTTCACATTCGGAGCCCCATCCGCTGGTTGTTCCTGTTGCTACGTCACTGCTGTGCTACTGCCAATTATCTAAGTACGACTCCTGCCGACGGCCCGTCCAGTCCGGACCCATCAAAAATTGTAACCCCAAGTTAAGTACAATATTTTTTGTAATTTTGAGTACTTTGTATTCCCATAATTTTTTGTTCAAAATAAACTTTAGTCTCGTTCTTTATCAGTGTTGTTGTGCCCACTGTTTCCTTTCGGCACAACTGGCGCCCTGTTTCCTGTCGCAACCCAATTCTCTCTGAAACCCACGACCTAGCGCAACCATAAACACATCTGAGCACCGCGGTATAGTGTGGACGGTGTGGTTCACGGTGATTTCCCTTCAGGAGATCACTATAGTTGTCCATTACGTCACACATAAATTTTGGCACCCGCAACGTGGGGCCCGAGTGGTTTCGCTAAGTCTTGCGACAGTTTCTTGTACATTTCTGTTTCTATTCTTTTTCTTTTCTTCTTTAAAATATTCCAATTATATAAATTGTTAATATTATTTTCTCTGTTAAAATGGCACTCAGTGCGAAAAATCTCCAGTACCTTGAAGACGATGAAATCAAGTATGAGCTTCAGATACGAAATTGTTTATATCCTGGAAGCTATGAGGAAAATTTGAGCGTTTTACGTGGATTAATCGAGATGGAAAAACTTGCACAAAGCACAATTAATACCGCCTATTATCCTGATCCCATTCATGACTCGCGGACCTGTCTGGAGACACTTAGAGAAATGTCAGGTATGATTTTATCATTTCAATCAAGAGAACCCTCTCATTTAGAGCAATTTCAATTAAAAATTAAATTACGATTAGTTGCTTTAAATCTTCGAATCTCTCGCCTTCCTGAACATTTAAAAGGTGAATTATTGAGATTGCTCTCTATGATTATGTCCGCCATTTCCTCTATGTCCTTTAACGTGACGAATAGTATTACTCACGTAAATTTAATTGATTTTAATGATTACCAAACGTCAATTCCGTTAGATTCAGTTTGTCAAGAAGAATGTACACCATCTACTACCATACTTAGTTCTTTTAATTCGGGTTATGCAAGATTACGCGAAAGACTTTACTCGTTTAGATTCAGTAACCTGCCTAGTACTACTACTGTCTCTAACGAAACAACAATTGTTCATAATCACCCACCCAATGTTGCCCCTCCTGTAACTCCTTTACCTCATAGCAATACGCCATTACCTTGTCCACTGGTTTGTGATTCCAGAGAACAAATAAATCGCTGGAATATTAAATTCGATGGTACCTCAGGGTTAAATCAATTTCTTGAAAAAATTCATGATACCGCTCGTTCCCGTGGTTCCCGTTCTCATGAACGGCTATTTGCTCAAGCTGGTGATCTTTTTATTGGTCATGCTCTTGTGTGGTATCGTATGATCCGTAATTCTGTAGCTACATGGTCGAACCTTGTTTCAAAACTACGACATACTTTCCTTCCCGCCAACTATGATATCGCCCTTTGGGACGAAATTAGGACTCGTACTCAAGCTCCCACCGAAAGAGTAGAAATTTTCATTGCCATAATGGAAAATTTATTTTCCCGTTTAAGCCAACCACTCGCCGAGAATACTAGAGTATGTTACATTGTTCGTAATTTGCAGCCAAATTATCAAAGATTTTGTGCCCTCCAGAATATTACTACTTTGGCGGACTTAATTACTATTTGTAAGCGACTAGAAGATACTGAACAACACGTCGCTCAGTTTCGAAATCCACCATCAAGTACTTCACATACTTTAGAACCGGACTTATCATTCCAAGGTCGTTCTAATCATACTAGAACTGAACGAAGTTTTAATCGACCAATTATAGCATCTGTAGGTCACGATCAAGTTCGAAACTCTACCTCTAAATCTTGTTGGAATTGTGATAGTGTCGGACATTTATATCCCAATTGTCCTAAACCGCGAACTCGTTTTTGTTTTAGCTGTGGCCATAAAAATGTTATTAAGTCTCAATGCCCACGGTGTTCAAAAAACGTGCACGGAGTCTCGTATTTGTCAGCCGACGAGGCAAACACCGATTCAGAGCTGGCACAACAGACCGAAGCGAATGGTCTACATGGTTAAACACAGTAGCAAATTTCTTTAAAAATAGTAATATTTCTCCCTTATTTCGTAAATTAAGCCACGATAATAGACCTTTCGTTAATATTACCGTACAAGGCATTTCGATGATAGCTCTAATTGACTCAGGCGCTAATATATCAGTCCTAGGTGGTCGCGGTTATTCTCTATTAAAACAACTAAAGTTTAATGTTAAATCAGTTCCCTTACCAAATGTTTCTACCGCAGATGGCAATTGTCATTCCATATTAGGTGAAGTTTTTCTCCCTATTTGCTTCGGAAAAATTGAGAAACCTCATTCACTTTTTGTAGTCCCTTCTGTACGGCACTGTATTATTCTCGGTGTGGATTTTTGTCGCTCCTTTGGCATTACTTTAGATTTCAAGTCTGATTCCTGGTCTTCACCTCTCGATATTGCTTCTATTTCTGTTATTCATAGTCGTAACAATTTAAATCCTTCTCAACAACAAACTCTTGACCTAGTTATCGCTGACTATAAAAAATTAGGCTCTTTAGGTCTTGGATGTACAAATAAAGTACAACATGTAATTGATACCGGTGACGCGACTCCCACCAAGCAAAGTCAATATCCTCTTTCACCAGTCCTAATGGAATACGTGAATAAGGAAGTAGATCACATGTTGAACATGGAAGTTATTCAACCTTCTTCCAGTCCTTGGTCAAGCCCTATCCTATTAGTTAAAAAATCTTCAGGCGACTATCGGTTATGCTTCGACGGTTGTAAACTTAACTCAGTAACTCGTAAGGATAGTTATCCATTACCTCGCGTTGATTATATTCTAAGTAAATTAGGCTAAATTTTTGTCTTCCATTGATCTGAAAAGCGCACTCTGGCAGATTCCGTTATACGTTTCTTCCCGCGAAAAAACTGCATTTGCTGTAGCTGGCCGTGGATTGTTCGAGTTTGTTCGAATGCCCTTCGGACTTTGCAATGCTCCTCAAACCTTACAAAGACTTATGGATCAAGTTTTCGGTCCTGAGTTAGATCCTAATGTATTTGTTTACCTCGACGACTTAATTATCGCTACTGCGACTTTCGAGGAACACATGGTAATTTTATATAAAGTTTTAAATCGTTTAAAAGCTGCTGGTTTCACGGTGAATGTGGATAAGTGCGAATTTTGCTTACCGTCTCTAAAATACCTCGGTTTCGTCATTGATGAACATGGTCTTCGTACTGACCCCGAAAAAATTTCTGCTATTGCCAATCTCCCGAGACCTCGAAACGTAACAGAAGTTCGAAGAGCCATGGGCCTCTTTTCTTGGTACCGAAGATTCGTACCTAATTTTGCCTCCATGTCAGCAGTAATTACTGAACTCACAAAGGGTAAAGGTAGAAATAAAAAATCTCCTATTTTGTGGACCACCGCCGCTGAAGAAGCATTTAATCAGCTTAAGCTTTCCTTAATTTCCAGTCCTACTCTCGCTAGCCCTGATTATCGCCAGCCTATTAAACCGTTTAAAATTTATACGGACGCATCTAACTACGGTCTTGGTGCGGTACTCACCCAGGTTGGTGAAGATGGTGAGGAGTATCCTATTTCGTATGCCAGCCGTACCTTGAATAAGGCTGAAAAAAATTATTCTGCCACTGAGAAGGAATGCCTTGCCGTGCTCTTTGGTATTTTAAAATTTCGTCCCTATGTGGAAGGTCTCCACTTTGAAGTGATTACTGATCACTATTCGCTTTTGTGGTTGTTGAAGATGGACGACCCTCATGGTAAACTAGATCGATGGGCTGTCCAGTTACAACAATTCACTTTTACGATTACTCATCGCCCCGGTAAATTAAATGAACTTCCTGATGCGCTCTCGCGATGTCCTCTTGAAATTGCTGTTATTGAAAATTTCGGGAATACTACAGACAAGTGGTATTGTCGTATGCGAGAGGCGGTTACACAAAATCCTGCCAACTATCCTGCCTGGCGTGTAGATAATCATCTTCTTTATAAGAATATCGCGACGCCATATTCGCTACCTCCGAACTTATCTACGTGGAAGCCTGTCGTCCCACGCGAGTTTCGAAAATCTATTTTACAGCGTTGCCATGATGATCCCACTGCAGCACATCTCGGTATTTTTAAAACCCTACAGCGTGTCGCCTCGGAGTATTATTGGCCAAAAATGCATCATTTTGTCGCCGGCTATGTTAAACACTGCAAGGTGTGTCTCGCCCAAAAAGTCCCTCAATTACCTCCATCTGGTTTGATGGGTAAGGAAAAGATTATACGATTTCCTTGGCAGGCTATATCTGTTGACATCATGGGTCCCTTACCTCCATCTTCCGCCGGAAATCGATACATTTTCGTTGTAACCGACTGGTTCTCTAAATTCGTTCTTGTTCATCCCATGCGTGAAGCTACTGGTCCTAAAATTTGTAAGTTTTTGGAAGAGGGAGTATTCCTTTTATTTGGTGTGCCTCAGATAGTAATGTGTGACAATGGAACTCAATTTATTTCTAAACTCTTCACCGATCTTATAAAGAAATACGAAATTCCTAAACTTTGGTATAATGCGAAATTCCATCCTCAGGTAAATTTTGTTGAACGAACGAATCGTATTATAAAAACAGCCATACGATCTTATCCCAATGACAATCATCGTATTTGGGATAAAAACCTTCAAGCAATTGCTCAGGCAATTCGTACTAGTGTTCATGAAGTTACTCGATTCAGCCCAGCCTTTTTAACCTTTGGCCGACAAGTACCATTATCTGGCAATTTTTACAAAACGTTACCTAATAACATCTGCTCAAATGATCACGCGGATTACGCACGTAAACTGAAAGAATTGTCGGAATTCTTTTCCCTTGTTAAAAATCGTATTCATGGTGCCTACGAAAGAAACGCTAAATATTATAATCATAACCGTCGCCACCTTGAATTTAAAGAAGGTGATTTAGTATATCGTCGAAATCGTGTTCTTTCTGTCGGTTCTAGGTATTATTCTTCTGCTCTTGCACCCCGATTCGTTCCAAGTAGAGTTATTAAAAAGCTTTCACCATTAGCATACCATCTTCATGACCACAATGGAAATGATGCCGGTATATATCACATTAAGGATCTTAAACCAGCTCCTATCGACTCTGATTCCTCCTCCGACTCCTCCCAATAGGCTCTCTAGGTAAACTTTTCTGAGGGGGGGCAGTGAAACGATTTCGATATCGTTTCTCATTTTTACATTTAAATTCTATTCTTTAGCGCCACCTTTCTTTTTATTTATTAAAACTTATCTTGAGTTTGCGACCGTGAGCGGCGAACGATGGAGAGACGCGTTCGGAGAGGATTCCGGTGTGTGCGGTCTGAGGCGACAGACACGAAATTTACAAGGTTAAATTTTTCGGGCGATTTAAAATCTTTTTTATCGATTAATATCTATGCCATCTAAATTTAATTGTGGTCTATTTTATTTTACTAGTGATTCTTGTAAATTTATTTGGTAAGTTAAATTGTTATTTTGTAATTATTTCATTTTTGCGGTGCGAGCCGTACCTCGTGTCGACTTAGGTTGCACCCTGGAATTATTCCTTCCCTTATCTTATATCTTTTACTATCCCTGTCCTTCTATTATTGTCCGGAATATTTTAAATTCCTTTCTAGTGTTTTTTGTCTTGGTTCAAAAATTTTCCAAGTCTCGACCTAGGTTCATTTTCTTGCGGTGGAAAACAGACTGAGCTCATAGCTGATTTAGAAGTCGTAAGTAGAATTTGTATCGTTCTAATTTTGGTATACCGGCGCGTAATTTTATTTTTATCTTGTCTTGTCGGAAACCAAATTTTCAAATTTTGTTCCACAGCGGAACAATTGAGTACTTTTTTTTATTATCTATCGCATATTTTGGTTTCTCAATTGTTGAGTTCACCTATCGAGCCTTTTCTTTTTTTCACTATTTTTTTCTTTCGCTGTCTAATTCTTGCCAGCCTGATCAGCTGGATTGTATATTTTATGTATGATATTATTTTTCATTAATATTAAAATTCATTATCTTGTTATTACAGTTTATTAACAAATTTAATGTATTGTATTTAAATTTTGAATTCTTGTTAAATTAAAAATTTTATGAATTTCATTGTGAGAATATTTTGTGCTCAAATTTTTTTTTATGATTTATGTTCCCTCCTGGTACTGGCCTGGTCGAGGTTCGTTGGTCTTGGAGTACACCCGTCAACCAAAAACATGGCTTAACCCACAGCAGGACGCTTGTGCCTAATTGCAACATCAGCATCACTGATAGCTTTTGCTACCGTACACAAAAATCAGACATCATACACACTTTCACCGCTGCCACACCAAGCTGCACTACACTACACAGAACACACCATACACCGTTCACATTCGGAGCCCCATCCGCTGGTTGTTCCTGTTGCTACGTCACTGCTGTGCTACTGCCAATTATCTAAGTACGACTCCTGCCGACGGCCCGTCCAGTCCGGACCCATCAAAAATTGTAACCCCAAGTTAAGTACAATATTTTTTGTAATTTTGAGTACTTTGTATTCCCATAATATTTTGTTCAAAATAAACTTTAGTCTCGTTCTTTATCAGTGTTGTTGTGCCCACTGTTTCCTTTCGGCACAACTGGCGCCCTGTTTCCTGTCGCAACCCAATTCTCTCTGGAACCCACGACCTAGCGCAACCATAAACACATCTGGGCACCGCGGTATAGTGTGGACGGTGTGGTTCACGGTGATTTCCCTTCAGGAGATCACTATAGTTGTCCATTACGTCACAATTGTAAGCTACATGGGTTAGATTGTAGAATAACCACCACACTTGAAATAGCAATTTTCTTGTTGCAATGTTTTCTTTCAGCTAAAATATGATAAAGAATTATAAAATACGGGCGCGGAAGCAAATATTTATATGATTTTTTACAAAAATTAAGTCAGCTTTTACCAATTCTTGATGAATACGTTGTATATTGTAGGCTACTTGGGCTGGATTCTAGAACACCTACCACACTTGAAATAGCAATTTTCTTGTTGCAATGTTTTCTTTTTGCTAATATATGATAAAGGATTATAAAAATCAGGCGCGAAAGCAAATATTTATATGATTTTTTACAAAAATAAAGTCAGATTTCACCAATCCTTGATGAATACGTTGTATATTGTAAGCTACATGGGCTGGATTCTAGAAAACCCACCACACTTGAAATGGCAATTTTCTTGTTGCAATGTTTTCTTTCGGCTAAAATATGATAAAGAATTATAAAATACGGGCGCGGAAGCAAATATTTATATGATTTTTTACAATTATAAAGTCAGATTTTACCTATTTTTGATGAATACATTGAATATTGTAAGCTACATGAGCTGGATTCTAGAAAACTTACCACACTTGAAATAGCAATTTTCTTGTTGCAATGTTTTCTTTTAGCTAAAATATAATGTAGTATCATAAAATTCGGGCGCGGAAGCAAATATTTATATGATTTTTTACAAAAAATTAAGTCAGATTTTACCAATTCTTGATGAATACGTTGTATATTGTAGGCTACTTGGGCTGGATTCTAGAACACCTACCGCACTTGAAATAGCAATTTTCTTGTTGAAATGTTTTCTTTTAGGTAAAGTATGATACAAAAATTATAAAATTCGGGTGCGAAGCAAATATTTATATGATTTTTTTACAAAAATAAAGTCAGATTTTACCTATTCCTGAAATAGATATTTTATTTTTGTTAACACATTTATATTCATGCTTTAGGATCTAAACTATGGATAATTCTAGCATTGGACACGCAAATGTGACCATAACGTGGTACCAATCAGATAATAAACATTAAATATTCAGGTGTCATTTTAATGAATACGTTGTATATTTGAAGCTATATGGGCTGGATTCTAAAATACCTACCACACTTGAAATAGCAATTTTCTTGTTGCAATGTTTTCTTTAAGCTAAAATATTATAAAAAATTATTAAATTCGGGCGCGGAAGCAAATATTTATATGATTTTTTTACAAAAATAAAGTCAGATTTCACCAATCCTTGATGAATACGTTGTATATTGTAAGCTACATGGGCTAGATTCCAGAATACCTACCACACTTGAAATAGCAATTTTCTTGGTGCAATGTTTTCTATTAGCTAAAACAAGATAAAAAATTATAAAATTCGGGCGCGTGAGCTAATATTTATATGATTTTTTACAAAAATAAAGTCAGATTTTACCAATTCTTCATGAATACGTTGTATATTGTAAGCTACATGGGCTGGATTCTAGAAAACCCACCACAGTTGAAATAGCAATTATCTTGTTGCAATGTTTTCTTTTAGCTAAAATATGATGAAGAATTATAAAATACGGGCGCGGAAGCAAATATTTATATGATTTTTTACAAGAATATATATATATATATATATATATATATATATATATATAATTTTCTTGTTGCAATGTTTTCTTTTAGCTAAAATATGATAAAGTATCATAAAATTCGGGCGCGGAAGCAAATATTTATATGATTTTTTACAAAAATTAAGTCAGATTTTACCAATTCTTGATGAATACGTTGTATATTGTAGGCTACTTGGGCTGGATTCTAGAACACCTACCACACTTGAAATAGCAATTTTCTTGTTGCAATGTTTTCTTTTTGCTAATATATGATAAAGGATAATAAAAATCAGGCGCGGAAGCAAATATTTATATGATTTTTTACAAAAATAAAGTCAGATTGTACCTATTCTTGATGAATACGTTGTATATTTTAAAGCTACATCGGCTGGATTCTAGAATACCTACCACACTTGAAATAACAATTTTCTTGTTGCAATGTTTTCTTTAAGATAAAATTGATGAAGAATAATAAAAGTTTTGCGCGGAAGCAAATATTTATATGAATTTTTACGAAAATAAAGTCAGACTTTACCTATTCTTGATGAATACGTTGTATATTGCAAGCTACATGGGCTGGATTTTAGAATACGTACCACACATAATATAGCAATTTTCTTGTTGCAATGTTTTCTTTTAGCTAAAATATGGTAAAGAATTATAAAATTCAGGTGCGGAAGCAAACATTTATATGATTTTTTACAAAAATAAAGTTACATTTTACCTGTTCTTGATGAATACGTTGTATATTGTATGCTACATGGGCTGGATTCTAGAATACCTACCACACTTGAAATAGCAATTTTCTTGTTGCAATGTTTTTTTTAGCTAAAATATGATAAAGAATTATAAAATTCGGGCGCTGAATCAAATATTTATATGATTTTTTAGAAAAATGAAGTTAGATTTTAGCTATTCTTGAAATAGATGTTTTTGTTAAAACATTCATATTTATGCTTTAGGATCTATACTATGGATAATTTTAGCATTGGACATGCAAAAGTGACCATAACGTGGTACCAGTCAGATAATAAACATTAAATTTTCGGGTGTCATTTTAATGAATACATTGTATATTTTAAGCTACATGGGCTGGATTCTAGAATACATTCCACACTTGAAATAGCAATTTTCATGTTGCAATGTTTTCTTTTAGCTATAATATGATGAAAAATTATAAAATTCGGGCGCGAAAGCAAATATTTATATGATTTTTTACAAAAATAAAATCAGATTTTACCTAATCTTGATGAATATGTTGTATATTGTAAGTTACATGGGCTGGATTCTAGAATACCTACCGCACATGAAATAGCAATTTTCTTGTTGCAATGTTTTCTTTTAGCTAAAATATGATAAAGAATTATAAAATTCAGGCGAGGAAGCAAATATTTATATGATTTTTTACAAAAAATAAAGTCAGATTTTACATATTCTTGATGAATACGTTGTATATTGTAAGCTACATGGGCTGGATTCTAGAATACCTACCACACTTGAAATAGCAATTTTCTTGTTACAATGTATTCTTTTAGCTAAAATATGATGAAAAATTATAAAATTCGGGCGCGGAAGCAAATATTTATATGATTTTTCACAAAAATTAAGTCAGATTTTACCTATTCTTGATGAATACGTTGTATATTGTAAGCTACATAGGCTGGATTCTAGAATACCCACCACACATGAAATAGCAATTTTCTAGTTGAAATGTTTTCTTTTGGCTAAAATATGATAAAAAAATTATAAAATTCGGGTGCGAAGCAAATATTTATATGATTTTTTTTACAAAAATAAAGTCAGATTTTACCTATTTTTGATGAATACATTGAATATTGTAAGCTACATGAGCTGGATTCTAGAAAACCCACCACACTTGAAATAGCAATTTTCTTGTTGCAATGTTTTCTTTTAGCTAAAATATAATGTAGTATCATAAAATTCGGGCGCGGAAGCAAATATTTATATGATTTTTTACAAAAAATTAAGTCAGATTTTACCAATTCTTGATGAATACGTTGTATATTGTAGGCTACTTGGGCTGGATTCTAGAACACCTACCGCACTTGAAATAGCAATTTTCTTGTTGAAATGTTTTCTTTTAGCTAAAATATGATAAAAAAATTATAAAATTCGGGTGCGAAGCAAATATTTATATGATTTTTTTACAAAAATAAAGTCAGATTTTACCTATTCCTGAAATAGATATTTTTGTTAACACATTCATATTCATGCTTTAGGATCTAAACTATGGATAATTCTAGCATTGGACACGCAAATGTGACCATAACGTGGTACCAATCAGATAATAAACATTAAATATTCAGGTGTCATTTTAATGAATACGTTGTATATTTGAAGCTATATGGGCTGGATTCTAAAATACCTACCACACTTGAAATAGCAATTTTCTTGTTGCAATGTTTTCTTTAAGCTAAAATATTATAAAAAATTATTAAATTCGGGCGCGGAAGCAAATATTTATATGATTTTTTTACAAAAATAAAGTCAGATTTTACCTATTCTTGAAATGAATATTTTTGTTAAAACATTCACATTCATGCTTTAGGATCTCTGCTATGGATAATTTTATCATTAGTCATGCAAAAGTGACCATAACGTGGTACTAATCAGATAATAAACATTCAATTTTCGGGTGTCATTTTAATGAATACGTTGTATATTGTAAGCTACATGGGCTGGTTTCTAGAATACCTACCACACTTTTAATAGCAATTTTCTTGTTGCATTGTTTTTTTTAGCTAAAATATGATGAAGAATTATAAAATTCGGGCGCGGAAGCAAATATTTATATGATTTTTTGCAAAAATAAAGTCATATTTTACCTTTTCTTGAAGAATACGTTGTATATTGTAAGCTACATAGGCTGGATTCTAGAATACCTACCACACATGAAATAGCAATTTTCTTTTTGCAATGTTTTCTTTTAGCTAAAATATGATGAAGGGTTTAAGCGTAATGAACTCACGGTACATTAAAACTCACCTAGAAATACCTAGAATCACCAAAACTATTAGCACGTCTTTACTTACGTCTTTACTCTTTCAAAAACAACAAGTGACTGATTATAATCTAACGTTTACAAATACAATTAATGCCTGTCTTATTGTATAACTGTTGCATCACACCTTAATCACTCGCACAATAAATTCTTAATCTTGTAACCAAATTAATAGCTATCGTGTTACTTCTCACCACTACCATCAATACGCCACCCAAGCATCGTAGTACCACCATCACGTATCCGTTCCAGAGACACCCCAGGATTCAGGCAGTCCCGTCTCGTGGATGTTGCTGTAACTCAAACAAATCATTAAAACGTATCCTTAGATACTCCCAGTCAATACATAAGTCTACCTGTGAATTGTAGAGGGTAGATTCGTAACACGTTTGTCTCATTCTCTTTCGTCGATGTTCGTATCCACATCAAGCGCGGGACCCACCTTCGCGCTAACACAACCAGGGCACGACCTACGAAGGTGGTGTTTCTCCAACCTTCGCAGACGACACTAACTCCAGCACGGGACCCACCTTCGTGCTAACACAAAGACACCTAATAGGTACTTCATCTCTTTGGAGTGGTCTGCAACCCTAAACCTGAAAATCACACAACTCCGCACACAAGCACTGCACGCTTGTCAATGTATGTCTTGTATAATCATGTATCTGCTCTAACTCTGCAGTCAAGACGGCGTCCGATGGTGCCCTAGTTTTATACCCAAGCAGTAATTCGCTTGCAGCTCGTTTTGTTGTTTTATTAATATTGTTATTTACTGCGAATTGTACATTTGCGACTTTTGTGTCCCATGATTCATCTCCCGCCGAACTTACCGCAAGTGCTGGTCTGATGACGCGGTTGAATCTTTCGACCTGTCCGTTAGCCCTCGGAGTGGCTACGGCATTTAGTATGAGTGTAATTCCATATCGATTACAGAAGTTTTTAAATTTCTTGGAGGTGAATGCCGTTCCGCGATCTGTAATTACTCTAGTGGGGACGCCGTAACTCACTATAATTTCTTCGATGAATTTTATTGTATCTCTTGGCCCAGTGTTCCGTACAGGTTTCATCATTAAATACTTGGTGAATCCTTCAACGGCTACGATGATGTGAGTATTTTTCTTTTTGGTAGGTATAAATGGCCCTAGGTGATCTAAGTGTATGGTGTGAAAGGTCACGCTAAACTTTTGAATTGGGTGAAGAAATCCTTGTTTTGGTCCTGAAGTTTTCTTATTATAAAGACATTTTATACAGCACTTGATATACTTTGTGACATAAGCTCTCATGTTGTCAAACCAGTAATTTTCTTTGAGTTTTTGTAAAGTTTTAACTACCCAACGATTTCCTTCCACTGTTTTCTTATAGATCCTCCCATCACATAGTTCGTATTCTTTGTGTATTTCTCGGAATTTTTCGTCTTTCGTAGAATTCATTAACACTTCACGAATGTTTCGCAATTTTTCATCCGACAGTTGTCCCGCTAGAATCCAATCGTCTTCCCGAATATGTAGGATACTTGCATCGGTTGAGCTGGTTATGTTTGCGGGAGGGTTGCGGCTTAAAGCGTCGACGTGTGGCATCTTTTGGCCAGGTCTGTACTCTATGATAAAATCGTAATCCGCATGATCCAACCACCATCTTGCTATTTTCGCATTCAAATCACGTTTGGTTTGGGCTGCTTTCATCGCATTACAATCAGTCTTTAATTTAAATTTTCTTCCCAATAGATAGACTCTGAATTTTCTAATTGATTCTACTGCAGCTAGAACTTCTAGTTCGTAAGAGTGATAATTTTGCTCACATTTGTCGGTTTGTCGGCTGTAGTATGCGACAGGTTGCAATTTGTTTTCCTTTTGCTTCTGTAAGAGTATTCCAGCAACTCCAAATTTGTTTGCGTCCGTATGGACTGTTTCAGCGGTTTAACTGAATATTGCTAATACTGGTCGTTCTGTTAGAATTTTCTTCAGTTGATCAAAAGCATTTACTTGTTCTTGTCCCCATTTCCAACATTGACTTTTCCGAGTGAACATGGTGATGGGTTTTGCAATAAACGCGAAATTGGGGACAAATTGTCGGAAGTAAGTAGCAAGCCCGAGGAACTGACGTAATCGGTGCACATCTGTCGGAACTGGAAATTCTTGTAATACTCGAACTTTATGTTCCCCTGGTCGAACACCGTTTTCATTGATGTGAAAACCCAAGTAAGTTACTGAGGTAGCTAGAAACTGGCACTTACTCAATTTTAGTGTTAATCCTTCTTCTCGTAAAACTTTTAATACTTCTTCCAAATTGGCGAGTCCTTCTTCAACAGTTTTGCTAGGAATGAGGATATCGTCCAAATATACGGTAATTGCATCATATCTCATTGATCCTAATATCTTGTTAATCAGCCTGTGGAATATGCTAGGCGCGTTTGCCAGACCAAATGGCATGCGGTTGTATTCAAATTGACCGTCTGGCGTAATAAATGATGTTAAATATTTGCATTCTTCAGAGACGGGTATTTGATAATATCCATTGCATAAGTCTAGGCTGGTAAAGAATTTGCATTCGTGTAGGGGATCAATCTGATCGTCTATCCTTGGCAAGGGGTAGTGATCCTTTACTGTCTGGTTGTTTAGCTTCCGGTAGTCTACGCACATACGATCCTCGCCAGTCTTCTTTTTAACGAGTAAAATTGATGAGGTAAATGGTGAGTTTGACTCTCGAATAATGCCGGCGCCAAGTAATTCCTGTACGATCTTTCTTACTTGCTCTCGCTGGCTAGCAGAAAGAAGATATGGACGGTAGCTTACTACTTTGTTGTCATCGAATGATATTTTCATTTCTGTTGATTTAGCACATCCGAGTTCGTTTATATTCTGAGCGAAACAATCTCTGTATCGATTTAAAAGGTTCCATACTTTCTGTCGGTCTTCGGATGAGATTGAACCAATTTGTATGTCCGACACACGTAGTGGTTCCATTGGTGTTGCCTTCGTTTGGAGCACAACAGCTGATTGCGTGTCATTTTCTACGTCCGCTTGAATGCATGGCCACCCTTGTGTGATAGTTCGCTGCCTCTTAATAATTAAATCGTGGTTCGATAAATTAATTACCGGGATCACGCTGTGCTCTTCTGGCTCCATTCGCAACATCACTTCTGGGATGCAGGACTTCTGATCTCCTTGTTCACGAATCTTGGCTTCGACGTACAAATCACCCACATAACCGTCTACTGCTCCGACATGAACGTGTCCCACATGGTTCGGTGGTATGACGATAGCTTTCTTTGCCCAAAGAGTTGTTGGTTTGGTGGTGCTTTCGCTGTTGGTGTGAGCACATTTCGCAGTTGTGATTTTCAGCTTTTGATGATCTTTGTGAACAACAACATTCTTACTCTCTGTAAATGGCTGGCCGATTATTAATGGAATCACTTAATCACTGTCCGGAACAATGTCAGCATTTACATCTACTACTGCTTCGTCTACTTGGAGGGTGAAACTTGTTGAGCCCAGAGTGTTTACATGTCCGTTGCCATATCCTCGGATAACTTTCTTCCTATGTGCATCGATCGGTAGTTGCAAACGAGTTATTTCACTTTCTCGGATTGCGATACAGCCACTGCCGAAGTCAACGTAACTCTTTATTGGTATCCCATTCAGAAAAGCATCGACAAAGAATTTTTCATAAGCTGAAGCACTCTCCTCGTTCATTATCAGGGTCGTACTTGTTAGTTTCGGTTTTGAGCGAAAGTTTTTATCGATGTTTCCTGGTCTTCGGCATATTTTACAATATAGTTGAGGCTTACGGCAATTTCTTGCGATATGACCAATTTCATTGCATTGATAACATTTTATTTGATTCATATTTCGATTACTCTGATGTCTATTATCTTGTCTTATTCGATTATTGTGATGCTTGTGGAAATTCTGTTTCTTGAATCCATGAGGTTTATACGTCCGTTCTTTGCACGTTCTCAAATATTCGAAGAGAGTCCCGGGATCCGAGTAGTGGCCAGCTCGTGCCGCATTTTGTATTTGTTCGTCGGTAATTCCATGAATAATGCATGATACGGCTTTAGTTCCATTGATATCGCACGCGGCCACCAGTGCGTTCTTCTCATAGAAGTATTTTGCCATGTCTTCGTCCGGTCGCTTCTTACGGCGCAGCATTTCTTCCAACAGTACGGCGTAATCTTTCTGAATGGGAAACGCACGGATGAGTTTTTCCTTCCATTCATTCCACGTATAGTTTAACGAGGGTAGACCGCTGTACCATGTTGCTGCGAGTCCGCGCAGTTTCCCTAGGGCATGGTAAATGGTGGTTTCCTCTGACCACTGAAACATGTTGCGTAACTCATCTAATTTGCGAATCCACTTAGTAATGTCATGGTTAGGATCTTCCGGGATGAACGGAGGCACTGCATCACCTCCAAAAACCTGTGACGTAACCGGCGGCACAGGTGAACGAGAGCTGGAAGCAGTTTCGGTTTGATAACGAACAGTTTCCGCAAGACCAGTCACAATAGTTGTAAGTTCTGCCAAATTATGTGCCATGGACGACGTGCGGCGCACACGTTTCTCCCGTTGTGAAAGGAACATAACCTCCTCATCGTCGAAACAGCTTCACTTGAACGTCAAGGCATCGCGGGGCAAGTGAATACTATCCCACTTCTGAAATGAAAGCGCAATGAACTCACGGTACTTTAAAACTCACCTAGAAATACCAAGAATCTCCAAAACTGTAAGCACGTCTTTACTCTTTCAAAAACAACAAGCGACTGATCATAATTTAACGTTTACAAATACAATTAATGCCTGTCTTATTGTATAACTGTTGCATCACACCCTCAATCACTCGCACAATAAATTCTTAATCTTGTAACCAAATTGATAGCTATCGTGTTACGTCTCACCACTACCATCAATACGCCACCCAAGCATCGTAGTATGACGTCACAGGCAGGGTTGGCTTCATTTTTGCAATACCACCATCACGTATCCGTTTCAGAGACACCCCAGGATTCAGACAGTCCCGTCTCGTGGATGTTGCTGTAACTCAAACAAATCATTAAAACGTATCCTTAGATACTCCCAGTCAATACATAAGTCTACCTGTGAATTGTAGAGGGTAGATTCGTAACACGTTTGTCTCATTCTCTTTCGTCGATGTTCGTATCCACATCAAGCGCGGGACCCACCTTCGCGCTAACACAACCAGGGCACGACCTACGAAGGTGGTGTTTCTCCAACCTTCGCAGACGACACTAACTCCAGCACGGGACCCACCTTCGTGCTAACACAAAGACACCTAATAGGTACTTCATCTCTTTGGAGTGGTCTGCAACCCTAAACCTGAAAATCACACAACTCCGCATACAAGCACTGCACGCTTGTCATGTAACTCGACAGACTGCAGATTCCTACCACTGTAAATAATAATGTAAGAACGGGGGTGATGCAACAATACAGTTATTATCTAATACCCTTTTATTGTAAACCACAAAAAATAAAACAAATTCTAATAAATTGCTTACAAGAATTATAAAATTACGACGCGGAAGCAAATATTTATATGATTTTTTACAAAAATAAAGTCAGATTTTACCTATTCTTGAAATGCATATTTTTGTTAAAACATTCATATTCATGCTTTAGGATCTATACTATGGATAATTTTAGCATTGGACATGCAAATGTGACCATAACGTGGTACCAATCAGATAATAAACATTCAATTTTTAGGTGACATTTTAATGAATACGTTGTATATTGTAAGCTACATGGGCTGGATTCTAGAATACATACCACACTTGAAATAGCAATTTTCGTGTTGCAATGTATTCTTTAAGCTATAATATGATAAAGAATTAATAAATTCGGGCGCGGAAGCAAATATTTATATGATTCTTTACAAAAATAAAGTCAGATTTTACCTATTCTTGATGAATACGTTGTATATTGTAAACTACGTGGGCTAGATTCTAGAATACCTACAACACTTGAAATAGCAATTTTCTTGTTGCAATGTTTTCTTTTAGCTTAAATATGATGTAAAATTATAAAATTCGGAGGCAGAATCTATTATTTATATGATTTTTTAAAAAATAAATTTAGATTTTACCTTTTCTCGATGAATAAGTTGTATGTTGTAAGCTATATGAGCTGGATTCTAAAATATCTACCACACTTGAAATAGTAATTTTCTTGTTGCAATGTTTTCTTTTAGCTAAAATATGATGAACAATTATAAAATTCGGGCGCGGAATCTAATATTTATATGATTTTTTCCAAAAATAAAGTCAGATTTTACCTTTTCTTGATGAATACGTTGTATGTTGTAAGCTACATGTGCTGGATTCTAGAATACCTACCACACTTGAAATAGCAATTTTCTTATTGCACTGTTTTCTTTTAGTTAAATATGATGAAGAATTGTAAAATTCGGGAGCGGAAGCAAATATTTATATGATTTTTTACAAAAATAATGTCAGATTTTACCTATTCTTGAAATTGATATTTTTGATAAAACATCCATATTCATGCTTTAGGATCTATACTATGGATAATTTTAGCATTGGACATGCAAAACTGACCATAACGTGGTACCAATCAGATAATAAACATTCAATTTTCGGGCGTTATTTTAATAAATACGTTGTATATTGTACGCTACATGGGCTGGATTCTAGAATACCTACCACACTTGAAATAGCAATTTTCTTGTTGCAATGTTTATTTTTCGCTAAAATATGATGAAAAATTATGGAATTCGGCCGCTGAAGCAAATATTTATATGATTTTTTACAAAAATAAAGTCGGATTTTACCTATTCTCGAAATGGATATTTTTGTTAAAACATTCATATCCATGCTTTAGGATCTATACTTTGGATAATTTTAGCATTGGACATGCAAAAGTGACCATAACGTGGTACCAATCAGATAATAAACATTCAATTTTCGGGTGTCATTTTAATGAATACGTTGCATATTGTAAGCTACATGGGTTGGATTCTAGACCTACCACACTTGAAATAGCAATTTTCTTGTTGCAATGTTTACCAATTCTTGATGATTACTTTGTATATTGTAAGCTACATGGGCTAGATTCTAGATTACCTACCAAACTTGAGATAGCAATTTTCTTGTTGCAATGTTTTTTTAGCTAAAATATGATAAAGAATTATAAAATTCGGGCGCGGAAGAAAATATTTATATGATTTTTTACAAAAATAAAGTCAGATTTTAGCTTTTCTAGATGAGTACTTTGTATATTGCAAGCTGCATGGCCTGGATTCTAGAATACCCTACCACACTTGAAATAGTAATTTTCTTGTTGTAATGTTTTTTTTAGCTAAAATATGATAAAGAATTATAAAATTCGGGCGCGGAAGCAAATATTTCTATGATTTTTTACAAAAATAAAGTCAGATTTTACCTTTTCTTGATGAATACGTTGTATATTGTAAGCTACATATGCTGGATTCTAAAATACCTACCACAATTGAAACAGCAATTTTCTTGTTGCAATGTTTTCTTTTGGCTATAATATGATGAAGAATTATAAAATTCGGGCGCGGAAGCAAATATTTATATGATATTTTACAAAAATATAGTCGGATTTTACCTATTCTTGATAATTACGTTGTATATTGTAAGCTACGTTGGCTGGATTGTAGAATACCAACCACACTTGAAATAGCAATTTTGTTGTTGCAATGTTTTCTTTTAACTAATATATGATGAAGAATTATAAAATTCGGGGGCGGAAGCGAATATTCATATGATTTTTTACAGAAATAAAATCATATTTTACCTATTCTCGAAATGGATATTTATGTTAAAACATTCATATTCATGCTCTAGGATCTATACTATGGAAGGTTTTAAGTATTGGACATGCAAAAGTGACCTAAATGTGGTACCAATTAGTTAATAAACATTCAATATTCGGGTGTCATTTTAATGAATACGTTGTATATTGTAAGCTACATGGGCTGGATTCTAGAATACCTACCACACTTGAAATAGAAATTTTCTTGTTGATATGTTTTCATTTAGTTAAAATATGATGAAGAATTATAAAATTCGGGGGCAGAAGCAAATATTTATATGATTTTTTACTAAAATAAAGTCAGATTTTACCTATTCTTGATGAATACGTTGTATATTGTAAGCTGCATGGGCTGAATTCTAGAATACCTACCACACTTGAAATAGCAATTTTCTTGTTGCAATGTTTTCTTTTAGCTAAATTATGATGAAGAATTATAAAATTCGGGCGCGGAAGTAAATATTTATATGATTTTTTACAAAAATAAAGTCAATTTTTACCTTCTCTTGATGAATACTTTGTATATTGTAAGCTACATGAGCTTGATTCTAGAATACCTACCACACTTGAAATAGATATTTTCTTGTTGCAATGTTTTCTTTTAGCTAAAATATGAGAAAAAATTATAAAATTCGGGCACGGAAGCAAATATTCATATGATTTTTTACAAAAGTAAAATCAGATTTTTCCTATTCTTGATGGATACGTTGTATATTGTAATCTACATGGGCTAGATTTTTGAATACCTACCACACTTGAAATAGCAATTTTCTTATTGCAATGTTTTCTTTTAGCTGAAATATGATAAAGAATTATAAAATTTGGGCGCGAAAGCAAATATTTATATGATTTTTTACAAAAATAGTGTCAGATTTTAACTATTCTTGATGTATACGTTGTATATTGTAAGCTACATGGGCTGGATTCTACATTACCTACCACACTTGAAATAGCAATATTCTTGTTGCAATGTTTTCTTTTAGCTAAAATAAGATGAAAAATTATAAAATTCAGGCGCGAAAGCAAATATTTACATGATTTTTTAGAAAAATAATGTCAGATTTTACTTTTTCTTGATGAATACGTTGTATATTGTAAGCTACATGAACTGGATTCTAATATACCTACCACACTTGAAATAGTAATTTTCTTGTTGCAATGTTTTCTTTTAGCTAAAATATGATAAAGAATTATAAAATTCGGGCGGGGAAGCAAATATTTATATGATTTTTTACAAAAATAAAGTCAGATTTTACCTAATCTTGATGAATACGTAGTATATTTTAAGCTACATAGACTGGATTCTAGATTACCTATCACACTTGAAATAGCAATTTTCTTGTTACAATGTTTTCTTTTAGCTAAAATATGATGAAGAATTATAAAATTCGGGCGCGGAAGCGAATATTTAAATGATTTTTTTACAAAAGTAAAGTCAGATTTTACCTATTCTTGATGAATACGTTGTATATTGTAAGCCACATATGCTGGATTCTAGAATACCTACCACACTTGATATAGAAATTTTCTTGTTGCTATGTTTTCATTTAGCTAATATATAATAAAGAATTATAAAATTCGTGAGCGGAAGCTAATATTTATATGATAATTTACAAAAATAAAGTCAGATTTTACATATTCCTAAAATGGATATTTTTGTTAAAACATTTATATTCATGCTTTAGGATCTATACTACGGATAATTTTAGCATTGGACATGCAAAAGTGACCATAGCGTGGTACCAATCAGATAATAAACATTCAATTTTCGGGTGTCATTTTAATGAGTACGTTGTATATTGTAAGCTGCATGGGCTGGATTCTAGAATACCTGCCACACTTGAAATAGCAATTTTCTTGTTGCAATGTTTTCTTTTAGCTGAAATATGATAAAGAATTATAAAATTCGGGGGCAGAAGCAAATATTTATATGATTTTTTACTAAAATAAAGTCAGATTTTTCCTTCTCTTGATGAATACTTTGTATATTGTAAGCTTCATGGGCTTGATTTTAGAATACCTACCACAATTGAAATAGCAATTTTCTTGTTGTAATGTTTTCTTTTAACTGAAATATGATGAAAAATTAAAAAATTCGGGCGCGGAAGCAAATATTTATATGATTTTCTACAAAAATAAAGTCAGATTTTACCTATACTTGATAAATACATTGTATATTGTAAGCAACATGGGCTGGATTCTAGAATACTTACAACACTTAAAATAGCAATTTTCTTGTTGCAATGTTTCTTTTAGCTAAAATATAATGAAGAATTATAATAATTCGGGCGCGGAAGCAAATATTGATATGATTTTTTACAAAAATAAAGTCCGATTTTACCTATTCTTGAAATGGATATTTTTGTTAAAACATTTATATTCATGCTTTGGGATCTATACTATGGATAATTTAAGCATTGGACATGCAAAAGTGACCATAACGTGGTACCAATCAGATAATAAACATTAAATTTTCGAATGTCATATTATTGAATACGTTGTATATTGTAGGCTACATGGGCTGGATTCTAGAATACCTACCACACTTCAAACAGCAATTTTCTTGTTGCAATGTTTTCTTTTAGCTAAAATATGATGAAGAATTATAAAATTCGGGTGCGGCAGCAAATATTAATATGATTTTTTAGAGAAATAAAGTCAAATTTTACCTTTTCTTGATGAATACGTTGTATATTTTAAGCTACATGGGCTGGTTTCTAGAATACCTACCACACTTGAAATAGCAATTTTCTTGTTGCAATGTTTTCTTTTAACTGAAATATGATGAAGAATTTTAAAATTCGAGCGCGGAAGCTAATAATTATATGATTTTCTACAAAAATAAAGTCAGATTTTACCTATTCTTGATGAATACGTTGTATATTGTAAGGTACATGGGCTGGATTCTAGAATACCTACCAAACTTGAAATAACATTTTTCTGGTTTCAATGTTTTCTTTTAGGTAAAATATAATGAAGAATTATAAAATTCGCGCGGAAGCCAATATTTATATGATTTTTTACAAAAATAAAGTCAGATTTTACCCATTCTTCATGAATACGTTTTATATTGGAAGCTACATGAGCTGGATTCTAGAATACCTACCACACTTTAAACAGCAATTTTCTTGTTGCAATGTTTTCTTTTAGCTAAAATATGATGAAGAATTATAAAATTCGGGTGCGGCAGCAAATATTAATATGATTTTTTAGAGAAATAAAGTCAAATTTTACCTTTTCTTGATGAATACGTTGTATATTTTAAGCTAAATGGGCTGGTTTCTAGAATACCTACCACACTTGAAATAGCAATTTTCTTGATGCAATGTTTTCTTTTAGCTAAAATATGATAAAGAATTATAAAATTCGGGCGCGGAAGCAAAACCAAAACGTGGTACCAATCAGATAATAAACATTCAATTTTCAGGTGTCATTTTAATCAATACGTTGTATATTGTAAGCTACATGGGCTGGATTCTAGAATACCTACCACACTTGAAATAGCAATTTTCTTGTTGCAATGTTTTCATTTAGCTAAAATATGATGAAGAATTATAAAATTCGGGCGCGGAAGCAAATATTTATATGATTTTTTACAAAAATAAAGTTAGATTTTACCTATTCTTGAAATGGATATTTTTGTTAAAATATTCATATTCATGCTTTAGGATCTGTACTATGGAAAATTTTAGCATTGGACATGCAAAACTGACCATAACATGGTACCAATCAGATAATAAACATTCAATTTTCGGGTGTCATTTTAATGAATATGTTGTATATTGTAAGCTACATGGGCTGGATTCTAGAATAACTACCACACTTGAAATAGTACTTTTCTTGTTGCAATGATTTCTTTTAGCTAAAATATGATGAAGAATTATAAAATTCGTGCGCGGAAGCAAATATTTATATGATTTTTTACAAAAATAAAGTCAGATTTTACCTTTTCTTGATGAATACGTTGTATATTGTAAGCTACATGGGCTGGATTCTAGAAAACCTACCACACTAGAAATAGCAATTATCTTATTGCAATGTTTTCTTTTAGCTAAAATATGATGAAGAATTAAAAAAATCCGGCACAGAACAAATATTTATATAATTATTTACAAAAATAAAGTCAGATTTTAACTATTCTTGATGAATACGTTGTATATTGTAAGCTACATGGGCTGGATTCTAGAATACCTACTACACTTGAAATAGCAATTTTCTTGTTGCAATGTATTCTTTTAGCTAAAATATGATGAAGAATTATAAAATTCGGGCGCGGAAGCAAATATTTATATGATTTATTACAAAAATTAAATTAAGGTGTTAACCTATTCTTGATGAATACGTTGTATTTTGTAAGCTACATGGGCTGGATTCTAGAATACCTACCACACTTGAAATAGCAATTTTCCTGTTGCAATGTTTTCTTTTGAGCTAAAATATGATGAAAAATTATAAAATTAGGGCGCGGAAGCAAATATTTATACGATTTTTTACAAAAATAAAGTCATATTTTACCTTTTCTTGATGAATACGATGAATATTGTAAGCTACATGGGCTGGATTCTAAAATAACTACCACACTTGAAATAGCAATTTTCATGTTGCTATGTTTTCTTTTAGCTAAAATATGATGAAGATTTATAAAATTCGGGCGCGGAAGCAAATATTTATGTGATTATTTACAAAAATATAGTCAGATTTTACCTATTCTTGATGTATACGTTGTATATTGTAAGCTACATGGGCTGGATTCTAGAATACCTATCACACTTGAAATAGCAAGTTTCTTGTTGCAATTTTTCTTTTAGCTAAAATATGATGAAGAATTATAAATTTCGGGCGCGGAAGCAAATATTTATGTGATTATTTACAAAAATAAAGTCAGATTTTATCTATTCTTGATGAATACGTTGTATATTGTAAGCTACATGGGCTGGATTCTATAATACATACCACACTTAAAATAGCAATTTTCTTGTTGTAATGTTTTCTTTTAGCAAATATAAAGTCAGATTTTACCTATTCTTGATGAATACGTTGTATATTGTAAGCTACATAGGCTGGATTCTAGAATACTTTCCACACTTCAAATAGCAATTTTCTTTTTGCAATGTTTTCTTTTAGCTAATATATGATGAAAAATTATAAAATTCAGGCGCGGAAGCAAATATTTATAAGATTTTTTACAAAAATCAAGTCAGATTTTACCTATAATATTAGCATTGGACAATCAAAGTGACCATAACGTGGTACCATTTAAATAATATACATTTAATTTTCGGGTGTCATTTTAATGAATAAGTTGTATATTGTAAGCTACACGGGCTGGATTCAGGCCCTTTTCACTTAAGTTGAATTTTGCGTGCATTATATGTTAGTTCCATAATACATTGGCAGATGCGCTGTTGTTACCGTTTCATGCGCACAACCACATGTTTAAATTTCAAATTCAAACGAACATCACATCACATGACAAAACATGACTAAACTGTCAGCAGTGCAGTACACAAACCACCCTAGTTATCTTGTTTGTGTTTATAAATTTGTTGTATTTTGTGTAAAGTGAAGCAGCTATGAAACTTGTAAGTACAATTTGAATATTTTTAACGTTAAATTACTTTCTTCTGTCTTTAAACTGTGTGATCTATTCAGGTTACTTTAAATATGATGATTATATTTTGTGCAAATTATAAGTGCTATAAAGTTATTCTGTAACGCTGTAACAATTATGTATGAATCATTTCGCATCATATTTAGTAACAAATAAAAAATTAATTATTATTTATTAAATCATATATTTCGTGAATATTATTGAATCTATTTAAAATCTTTTTCAGCTGTGTGCTGTTCGTAGCTGTGAAACAAACCTAAGGGATTTTTTCATCAAAAAATATTTAATCGTGGGTATCAAGTATGTCATCTCCACTTCGCTGAGCATCAATTCCAAACAGCTGAGAAAAAAACTCCTCAGGGGACAGATACCTTTCAGCGTCGTACAACATGGTAAGTTTATTTATTAATTGAAGCCTAATACTCGTTCATTATTAATTTCTACTGCATTAATGAATTTCAGTAATTAGGCATTTGTTGTTACACATAATTTTTTCGCAGTTGTGGAAGCCCAGCCCGTATAGCCGGTTAGTGAGGTTATTTCCGTGGTAGATACAGAGGTTGACATCCCCATTGAAGCAATATCAGTAAGTTGATAAATAATATATTGCAGAAAATGTACCCATTTTATCTGGTGTAGCTTATGTAATTACGGGATATGTGATGATGTTGTAGGATATAGGATATTTCCCAAAAATTAGTAATTATGTATACTTGGTAAAGTGAAAAAAAATACAAATTTTAATTTCCAAAGTAATTCTAGGAAAATCGCGGACTGTAATTACCGTTGTACAGGCTTTTTCAAATTTACATGGAAAGGATAATCCGGGCTCTTTTCAAATACAATCATTAAATCTATTTTTGTACTAAGTAAGTTTATTCTTAAATAAGAGGGTCGGCTTGCTAATGACATATTATAGATAATTTTATTTGTACCGTTTCTTGCTTCATAGAGTTACTTGCACCGAAGTATTGTTTTTCTATAATGTCCGAATATTTTTAATACACAGTACCATTATTTCATAGTCACTGATATATCAGTTCTACTTTACTGAGAATTTTTTGGTCATTTATATTTTATATGTTTCTAAATATATTTTAATTTCATAGGGTTAAGAAAAGGGACATTCTTCCGAGATTTCGGATGCAGGAAAAACCAGGCCAAGCCGAGGAAGAGGAAGATGTTTCAACTGCTGCTACATACAGAACGGTTATTAAAACTGAGCAGGAAACGCTGCCGCAACTACTGAAGTAATTTACATTTAAATAAAAAAAAAAATTCAAACAAAAACAATAGTGAATTGTTGTATTTGATTTTAATTATTCATTTTATAAAATTATGTAATTAAAGAAATGTAAAATATAATGAAGAATTTTAAAATTCGAGCGCGAAAGCAAATAATTATATGATTTTTAACAAAAATTAAGTCAGATTTTATCTATTCTTAAAGAATACGTTGTATAATGTTAGCTACATTGGCTGGATTCTAGAATACCTACCACACTTGAAATAGCAATTTTCTTGCTGCATTGTTTTCCTTTCACTAAAATATGATTAAAAATTATAAAATTCGGGCGCGGAGGAATATATTTATATGATTTTTTACAAAAATAAAGTCAGATTTTACCTTTTCTTGATGAATACGTTGTATATTGTAAGCTACATGGGCTGGATTCTAGAAAACCTACCACACTTCAAATAGCAATTTTCTTGTTGCAATGTTTTCTTTTAGCTAAAATATGATGAAGATTTATAAAATTCGGGCGCGGAAGCAAATATTTATATGATTTTTCACAAAAATAAAGTCAGATTTTACCTATTCTTAAAATGGATATTTTTGTTGAAACATTCATATTCATGCTTTAGGATCTATACTATGGATAATTTTAGCATTGGACATGCAAAAGTGACCATAACGTGGTACCAATCAGATAATAAACATTAAATTTTCTGGTGTCATTTTAATAAATACGTTGTATATTTTTAGCTACATGGGCTAATTTCTAGAATACCTACCACACTTGAAATAACAATTTTCTTGTTGCAATGTTTTCTTTTAGCTAAATATGATGAATTATAAGATTCGGGCGCGGAAGCAAATATTTATATGATTTTAAAAAAAATAAATCAGATTTTACCTATTCTTGATGAATACGTTGTATATTGTAAGCTACATGGGCTGGATTCTAGAATAACTACATCACTTAAAATAGCAATTTTCTTGTTGCAATGTATTCTTTTAGCTAAAATATGATGAAGAATTATAAAATTCGGGCGCGGAAGCAAATATTTATATGATTTTTTACAAAAATAAAGTTAGGTGTTACCTATTCTTGATGAATACGTTGTATATTGTAAGCTACATGGACTGGATTCAGGCCCCTGTCACTTAAGTTGAATTTCGCGTGCATTATATGTTAGTTCCATAATACATTGGCAGAAGCGCTGTTGTTACCGTGTCATGCGCACAACCATATGTTTAAATTTCAAATTCAAACGAACATCACATCACATAACAAAACTTGACTAAACTGCTAGCAGTGCAGTACACAAACCACCCTATTTTTCTTGTTTGTGTTTATAAATTTGTTGTGTTTTGTGTAAAGTGAAGCAGCTATGAAACTTGTAAGTACAATTTGAATATTTTTAACGTTAAATTACTTTCTTCTGTCTTTAAACTGTGTGATCTATTCAGGTTAATTTAAATATGATGGTTATATTTTGTGCAAATTATAAGTGCTATAAAGTTATTCTGTAACGCTGTAACAATTAAGTATGAATCATTTCGTGAATATTATTGAATCTATTTAAAATCTTTTTCAGCTATGTGTTTTTCGTGGCTCTGAGACAAATCTAAGGGATTTTTTCATCAAGAAATATTTAATCGTGAGTAACAAGTATGTCACCTCCACTTCGCTGAGCATCAATTCCAAACAGCTGAGAAAAAAACCTCCTCAGGGGACAGATACCTTTCAACGTCGTACAACATGGTAAGTTTATTTATTAATTGAAGCCTAAAACTTGCATTAATGAATTTCAGTGATTATGCATTTGTTGTTACAAATAATTTTTTCGCAGTTGTGGAGGCCCAGCCCATATAGCCGGTTAGTGAGGTTATTTCCGTGGTAGATGCATAGGTTGACATCCCCATTGAAGCAATATCAGTAATTTGATAAATAATATATTGCAGAAAAGGTACCCATTTTATCTGGTGTAACTTAGGTAGTTACGGGATTTGTGATGATGGTGTAGGATATAGAATATTTCCCAAAAATTAGTAATTATGTATACTTGATAAAGTGCAAAAAAATTCAAATTTTAATATCCAAAGTAATACTAGGAAAACTGCGGACTGTAATTACCGTTGTACAGGCTTTTTCAACTTTACATGGAAAGGATAATCCGGGCCCTTTTCAAATACAATCATTAAATCTACTTTTGTACTAAGTAAGTTTATTCTTAAATAAGAGGGTCGGCTTGCTAATGACATATTATAGATAATTTTATTTGTACCGTTTCTTGCTTTATTGTTTTTCTATAATGTCTGAATATTTTTAATACACAGTACCATTATTTCATAGTCACTGATATATTAGTTCTACTTTACTAAGAATTTTTTGGTCATTTATATTTTATATGTTTCTAAATATATTTTAATTTCATAGGGTTAAAAAAGGGACATTCTTCCGAGATTTCGGTTGCAGGAGAAACCAGGTCACGCCGAGGAAGAGGAAGATGTTTCAGCTGCTGCTGCATGCAGAACGGTTATTAAAACTGAGCAGGAAACGCTGCCCCAACTACTGAAGTAATTTAAGACTTTTGCGTGAATTTAAAGACGATCAAAATTTAATAAAGTATCCGTCGAGTATTTTACATTTAAATTAAAAAAAAAATAATTCAAACAAAAAAAAATAGTGAATTGTTGTATTTGATTTTAATTACTCATTATATAAATTTATGTAATTAAATAAATGTACAGAATTGACTAAGAAACAAATAATGTTTTCAATGTTTTGTAATTAATGTATTCTACTATTTATTAAAAATTGTATATAAGCAGAAATTAATTGTTTCTTTTTTAAATAAAATAAGAATTTAATTTAAAATAGCAATTTTCTTGTTGCAATGTTTTCTTTTAGCTAAAATATGATAAAGAATTATAAAATTCGGGCGCGAAAGCAAATACTTATATGATTTTTTACAAAAATAAAGTCAAATTTTACCTATTCTTGAAATGGATATTTTTGTTAAAACATTCATATTCATGCTTTAGGATCTATACTATGGATAATTTTAGCATTGGACATGCAAAAGGTACCATAACGTGGTACCAATCAGATAATAAACATTCAATTTTCGGGTGTCATTTTAATGAATACGTTGTATATTGTTAGCTACATGGGCTGGATTCTGGAATACCTACCACACTTGAAATAGCAATTTTCTTATTGCAATGTTTTCTTTTAGCTAAAATATGATGAAGAATTATAAAATCCGGGCGCGGAAGCAAAAATTTATATGATTTTTTACAGAAATTAAGTCAGATTTTACCTTGTCTTGATGAATACCTTGTATATTGTAAGCTACATGGGCTGGATTCTAGAATACCTACCACACTGAAAATAGCAATTTTCTTATTGCAATGTTTTCTTTTAGCTAAAATATGATAAAGAATTATAAAATTCGGGCGCAGAAGCAAATATTTATACGATTTTTTACAAAAATAAAGTCATACTTTACCTTTTCTTGATGAATACGTTGTATATTGTAAGCTACATGGGCTGGATTCTAGAATACCTAGCACACTTGAAATAACAATTTTCTTGTTGCAATGTTTTCTTTTACCTAAAATATGATGAAGAATTATAAAATTCGGGCGCGGAAGCAAATATTTATATGAATTTTTACAAAAATAAAGTCAGATTAAACCTATTTTTGATGAATACGTTGTATATTGTTAGCTACGTGTACTGGATTCTAGAATACCTACCACATTTGAAATAGCAATTTTCTTGTTGCAATGTTTTCTTTTAGCTAAAATATGATGAAAAATTATATAATTCGGGCGCGGAAGCAAATATATTTATATGATCTTTTACAAAAATAAAGTCAGATTTTACATTTTCTTGATGAATACGTTGTATATTGTCAGCTACAAGGGCTGGATATTAGAATACCTAACACACTTGAAATAGCAATTTTCTTGTTGCAATGTTTTCTTCTCTCTAAAATATGATTAAAAATTATAAAGTTCGGGCGCAGGGGCATATATTTATATGATACTTTACAAAAATAAAGTTAGATTTTACCTTTTCTTGATGAATACGTTTTATATTGTTAGCTACATGGGCTGGATTCTAGAATACCTACCACACTTGAAATAGCAATTTTCTTGTTGCAATGTTTTCTTTTAGCTAAAATATGATGAAGAATTATAAAATTCGGGCGCGGAAGCAAAAACTTATATGATTTTTTACAAAAATAAAGTCAGATTTTACCTATTCTTGAAATGGATATTTTTGTTAAAACATTCATATTCATGCTTTAGGTTCTATACTATGGATAATTTTAACATTAGACATGCAAAACAGACCATAACGTGGTACCAATCAGATAATAAACATTTAATTTTAAGGTGTCATATTAATGAATACGTTGTATATTGTAAGCTACATGGGCTGGATTCTAGAATACCTAGCACACTTGAAATAGCAATTTTCTTGTTGCAATGTTTTCTTTTAGCTAAAACATGATGAAGAATTATAAAATTCGGGCGCGGAAGCATATATTAATATGATTTTTTACAAAAATTAAGTCAGATTTTACCTATTCTTGATAAATACCTTGTATAATGTAAGCTAAATAGGCTGGATTCTAGAATACCTACTACACTTGAAATAGCAATTTTTTTGTTGCAATGTTTTCTGTTAGCTAAAATGTTATAAAAAATTATAAAATTGAGGCGCGGAAGCAAATATTTATATGATTTTTACAAAAATAAAGTCATATTTTACCTTTTCTTGATGAATACGTTGCATATTGTAAGCTTCATAGGCTGGATTCTAGAATACCTACCACACTTGAATTTGCAATTTTCTTGTTGCAATATTTTCTTTTTGCTAAAATATGATGAAGAATTAAAAAATTCGGGCGAGAAAGCAAATATTTATATGATTTTTTACAAAAATAAAGTCAGATTATACCTATTCTTGATGAATACGTTGTATATTTTAAGCTACGTGGACTGGATTCTGAAATACCTACCACATTTAAAATAGCAATTTTCTTGTTGTAATGTTTTCTTTTAGCTAAAATATGATGAAAAATTATAAAATTCGGGCGCGGAAGCAAATATTTATATGATTTTTTACAAAAATAAAGTCAGATTTTTCATTTTCTTGATGAATACGTTGTATATTGTAAGCTACATGGGCTGGATTCTAGAATACCTACCACATTTGAAATAGCAATTTTCTTGTTGCAATGTTTTCTTTTAGCTAAAATATTATGAAGAATTATAAAATTCGGGCGCGGAAGCAAATATTTATACGATTTTTTACAAAAATAAAGTCATATTTTACTTTTTCTTGATGAATACGTTGTATATTGTAAGCTACATGGGCTGGATTCTAGAATACCTACCACACTTGAAATAGCAATTTTCTTGTTGCAATGTTTTCTTTTACCTAAAATATGATTAAGAATTATGAAATTCGGACGCGGAAGCAAATATTTATATGATTTTTGACAAAAATAAAGTCAGATTTTACCTATTCTTGAAATGGATATTTTTGTTAAAACATTCATATTCATGCTTTAGGATCTATACTATGGATAATTTTAGCAATGGACATGCAAAAATGACCATAACGTGGTACCTATCAGATAATAAACATTCAATTTTCGGGTGTCATTTTAATGAATACGTTGTATATTGTAAGCTACATGGGCTGAATTCTAGAATACCTACCACACTTGAAATAGCAATTTTCTTGTTGCAATGTTTTCTTTTAGCTAAAATATGATGAAGAATTATAAAATTCGGGCGCGGAAGCAAATATTTATATAAGTTTTTACAAAAATAAAGTCAGATTATACCTATTTTTGATGAATACGTTGTATATTGTTAGCTACGTGTACTGGATTCTAGAATACGTACCACATTTGAAATAGCAATTTTCTTGTTGCAATGTTTTCTTTTAGCTAAAATATGATGAAAAATTATATAATTCGGGCGCGGAAGCAAATATTTATATGATTTTTTACAAAAATAAAGTCAGATTTTTCATTTTCTTGATGAATACGTTGTATATTGTAAGCTACATGGACTGGATTCTAGAATACCTACCACATTTGAAATAGCAATTTTCTTGTTGCAATGTTTTCTTTTCTCTAAAATATGATTAAAAATTATAAAATTCGGGTGCGGAGGCATATATTTATATGATACTTTACAAAAATAAAGTCAGATTTTACCTTTTCTTGATGAATACGTTGTATATTGTTAGCTACATGGGCTGGATTATAGAATACCTACCACACTTGAAATAGCAATTTTCTTGTTGCAATGTTTTCTTTTAGCTAAAATATGATGAAGAATTTTAAAATTCGGGCGCAGAAGCAAATACTTATATGATTTTTTACAAAAATCAAGTCAGATTTTACCTATAATATTAGCATTGGACAATCAAAGTGTCCATAACGTGGTACCATTTAAATAATATACATTTAATTTTCGGGTGTCATTTTAATGAATAAGTTGTATATTGTAAGCTACACGGGCTGGATTCAGGCCCTTTTCACTTAAGTTGAATTTTGCGTGCATTATATGTTAGTTCCATAATACATTGGCAGATGCGCTGTTGTTACCGTTTCATGCGCACAACCACATGTTTAAATTTCAAATTCAAACGAACATCACATCACATGACAAAACATGACTAAACTGTCAGCAGTGCAGTACACAAACCACCCTAGTTATCTTGTTTGTGTTTATAAATTTGTTGTATTTTGTGTAAAGTGAAGCAGCTATGAAACTTGTAAGTACAATTTGAATATTTTTAACGTTAAATTACTTTCTTCTGTCTTTAAACTGTGTGATCTATTCAGGTTACTTTAAATATGATGATTATATTTTGTGCAAATTATAAGTGCTATAAAGTTATTCTGTAACGCTGTAACAATTATGTATGAATCATTTCGCATCATATTTAGTAACAAATAAAAAATTAATTATTATTTATTAAATCATATATTTCGTGAATATTATTGAATCTATTTAAAATCTTTTTCAGCTATGTGCTGTTCGTAGCTGTGAAACAAACCTAAGGGATTTTTTCATCAAAAAATATTTAATCGTGGGTATCAAGTATGTCATCTCCACTTCGCTGAGCATCAATTCCAAACAGCTGAGAAAAAAACTCCTCAGGGGACAGATACCTTTCAGCGTCGTACAACATGGTAAGTTTATTTATTAATTGAAGCCTAATACTCGTTCATTATTAATTTCTACTGCATTAATGAATTTCAGTAATTAGGCATTTGTTGTTACACATAATTTTTTCGCAGTTGTGGAAGCCCAGCCCGTATAGCCGGTTAGTGAGGTTATTTCCGTGGTAGATACAGAGGTTGACATCCCCATTGAAGCAATATCAGTAAGTTGATAAATAATATATTGCAGAAAATGTACCCATTTTATCTGGTGTAACTTAGGTAGTTACGGGATTTGTGATGATGGTGTAGGATATAGAATATTTCCCAAAAATTAGTAATTATGTATACTTGGTAAAGTGCAAAAAAATTCAAATTTTAATTTCCAAAGTAATTCTAGGAAAACTGCGGACTGTAATTACCGTTGTACAGGCTTTTTCAACTTTACATGGAAAGAATAATCCGGGCCCTTTTCAAATACAATCATTAAATCTACTTTTGTACTAAGTAAGTTTATTCTTAAATAAGAGGGTCGGCTTGCTAATGACATATTATAGATAATTTTATTTGTACCGTTTCTTGCTTTATTGTTTTTCTATAATGTCCGAATATTTTTAATACACAGTACCATTATTTCATAGTCACTGATATATCAGTTCTACTTTACTAAGAATTTTTTGGTCATTTATATTTTATGTTTCTAAATATATTTTAATTTCATAGGGTTAAAAAAGGGACATTCTTCCGAGATTTCGGTTGCAGGAGAAACCAGGTCACGCCGAGGAAGAGGAAGATGTTTCAGCTGCTGCTGCATGCAGAACGGTTATTAAAACTGAGCAGGAAACGCTGCCCCAACTACTGAAGTAATTTAAGACTTTTGCGTGAATTTAAAGACGATCAAAATTTAATAAAGTATCCGTCGGAGTATTTTACATTTAAATTAAAAAAAAAATAATTCAAACAAAAAAAAATAGTGAATTGTTGTATTTGATTTTAATTACTCATTATATAAATTTATGTAATTAAATAAATGTACAGAATTGACTAAGAAACAAATAATGTTTTCAATGTTTTGTAATTAATGTATTCTACTATTTATTAAAAATTGTATATAAGCAGAAATTAATTGTTTCTTTTTTAAATAAAATAAGAATTTAATTTAAAATAGCAATTTTCTTGTTGCAGTGTTTTCTTTTATCTAAAATATGATAAAGAATTATAAAATTCGGGCGCGAAAGCAAATACTTATATGATTTTTTACAAAAATAAAGTCAAATTTTACCTATTCTTGAAATGGATATTTTTGTTAAAACATTCATATTCATGCTTTAGGATTTATACTATGGATAATTTTAGCATTGGACATGCAAAAGGTACCATAACGTGGTACCAATCAGATAATAAACATTCAATTTTCGGGTGTCATTTTAATGAATACGTTGTATATTGTTAGCTACATGGGCTGGATTCTGGAATACCTACCACACTTGAAATAGCAATTTTCTTATTGCAATGTTTTCTTTTAGCTAAAATATGATGAAGAATTATAAAATTCGGGCGAGGAAGCAAATATTTTTATGATTTTTTTACAAAAATAAAGTCAGATTTTACCTATTTGTGAAATGGATACTTTTGTTAAAACATTCATTTTCATGCTTTAGGATCTATACTATGGATAATTTTAGCATTGGAAATGCAAAAGTGACCATAACGTGGTAGCAATCAGATAATAAACATTCAATTTTCAAATGACATTATAATGAATACGTTGTATATTGTAAGCTACATGGGCTGGATTCTAGAATACCTACCACACTTGAAATACCAACTTTCTTATTGCAATGTTTTCTTTTAGCTAAAATATGATGAAGAATTATAAAATTCGGGCGCGGAAGCAAAAATTTATATGATTTTTTACAGAAATTATGTCAGATTTTACCTTGTCTTGATGAATACCTTGTATATTGTAAGCTACATGGGCTGGATTGTAGAATACCTACCACACTGGAAATAGCAATTTTCTTATTGCAATGTTTTCTTTTAGCTAAAATATGATAAAGAATTATAAAATTCGGGCGCAGAAGCAAATATTTATACGATTTTTTACAAAAATAAAGTCATATTTTACCATTTCTTGATGAATACGTTGTATATTGTAAGCTACATGGGCTGGATTCTAGAATACCTAGC
Organism: Stenolophus ochropezus; assembly: GCA_035578165.1. Classification (NCBI taxonomy): domain Eukaryota; kingdom Metazoa; phylum Arthropoda; class Insecta; order Coleoptera; family Carabidae; genus Stenolophus; species Stenolophus ochropezus. The sequence continues at coordinate 160,936 of JAQOWZ010000072.1, read as the reverse complement.
ACACTTGAAATAACAATTTTCTTGTTGCAATGTTTTCTTTTACCTAAAATATGATGAAGAATTATAAAATTCGGGCGCGGAAGCAAATATTTATATGAATTTTTACAAAAATAAAGTCAGATTAAACCTATTTTTGATGAATACGTTGTATATTGTTAGCTACGTGTACTGGATTCTAGAATACCTACCACATTTAAAATAGCAATTTTCTTGTTGCAATGTTTTCTTTTAGCTAAAATATGATGAAAAATTATATAATTCGGGCGCGGAAGCAAATATATTTATATGATCTTTTACAAAAATAAAGTCAGATTTTACATTTTCTTGATGAATACGTTGTATATTGTCAGCTACATGGGCTGGATATTAGAATACCTAACACACTTGAAATAGCAATTTTCTTGTTGCAATGTTTTCTTCACTCTAAAATATGATTAAAAATTATAAAGTTCGGGCGCAGGGGCATATATTTATATGATACTTTACAAAAATAAAGTTAGATTTTACCTTTTCTTGATAAATAAGTTTTATATTGTTAGCTACATGGGCTGGATTCTAGAATACCTACCACACTTGAAATAGCAATTTTCTTGTTGCAATGTTTTCTTTTAGCTAAAATATGATGAAGAATTATAAAATTCGGGCGCGGAAGCAAAAACTTATATGATTTTTTACAAAAATAAAGTCAGATTTTACCTATTCTTGAAATGGATATTTTTGTTAAAACATTCATATTCATGCTTTAGGTTCTATACTATGGATAATTTTAACATTAGACATGCAAAACAGACCATAACGTGGTACCAATCAGATAATAAACATTTAATTTTAAGGTGTCATATTAATGAATACGTTGTATATTGTAAGCTACATGGGCTGGATTCTAGAATACCTAGCACACTTGAAATAGCAATTTTCTTGTTGCAATGTTTTCTTTTAGCTAAAACATGATGAAGAATTATAAAATTCGGGCGCGGAAGCAAATATTAATATGATTTTTTACAAAAATTAAGTCAGATTTTACCTATTCTTGATAAATACCTTGTATAATGTAAGCTAAATAGGCTGGATTCTAGAATACCTACTACACTTGAAATAGCAATTTTTTTGTTGCAATGTTTTCTGTTAGCTAAAATGTTATAAAAAATTATAAAATTCAGGCGCGGAAGCAAATATTTATATGATTTTTACAAAAATAAAGTCATATTTTACCTTTTCTTGATGAATACGTTGCATATTGTAAGCTACATAGGCTGGATTCTAGAATACCTACCACACTTGAATTTGCAATTTTCTTGTTGCAATATTTTCTTTTTGCTAAAATATGATGAAGAATTAAAAAATTCGGGCGAGAAAGCAAATATTTATATGATTTTTTACAAAAATAAAGTCAGATTATACCTATTCTTGATGAATACGTTGTATATTTTAAGCTACGTGGACTGGATTCTGAAATACCTACCACACTTGAAATAGCAATTTTCTTGTTGCAATGTTTTCTTTTACCTAAAATATGATTAAGAATTATGAAATTCGGACGCGGAAGCAAATATTTATATGATTTTTGACAAAAATAAAGTCAGATTTTACCTATTCTTGAAATGGATATTTTTGTTAAAACATTCATATTCATGATTTAGGATCTATATTATGGATAATTTTAGCAATGGACATGCAAAAATGACCATAACGTGGTACCTATCAGATAATAAACATTCAATTTTCGGGTGTCATTTTAATGAATACGTTGTATATTGTAAGCTACATGGGCTGAATTCTAGAATACCTACCACACTTGAAATAGCAATTTTCTTGTTGCAATGTTTTCTTTTAGCTAAAATATGATGAAGAATTATAAAATTCGGGCGCGGAAGCAAATATTTATATGAGTTTTTACAAAAATAAAGTCAGATTATACCTATTTTTGATGAATACGTTGTATATTGTTAGCTACGTGTACTGGATTCTAGAATACGTACCACATTTGAAATAGCAATTTTCTTGTTGCAATGATTTCTTTTAGCTAAAATATGATAAAAATTATATAATTCGGGCGCGGAAGCAAATATTTATATGATTTTTTACAAAAATAAAGTCAGATTTTTCATTTTCTTGATGAATACGTTGTATATTGTAAGCTACATGGGCTGGATTCTAGAATACCTACCACATTTGAAATAGCAATTTTCTTGTTGCAATGTTTTCTTCTCTCTAAAATATGATTAAAAATTATAAAATTCGGGTGCGGAGGCATATATTTATATGATACTTTACAAAAATAAAGTCAGATTTTACCTTTTCTTGATGAATACGTTGTATATTGTTAGCTACATGGGCTGGATTCTAGAATACCTACCACACTTGAAATAGCAATTTTCTTGTTGCAATGTTTTCTTTTAGCTAAAATATGATGAAGAATTTTAAAATTCGGGCGCAGAAGCAAATACTTATATGATTTTTTACAAAAATAAAGTCAGATTTTACCTATTCTTGAAATGGATATTTTTGTTAAAACATTCATAATTATGCTTTAGGTTCTATACTATGTATAATTTTAACATTGGACATGCAAAACTGTCCATAACGTGGTACCAATCAGATAATAAACATTCAATTTTCGGGTGTCATTTTAATGAATAAGTTGTATATTGTAAGCTACATGGGCTGGATTCTAGAATACCTACCACACTTGAAATAGCAATTTTCTTGTTGCAATGTTTTCTTTTAGGTAAAATATGATGAAAAATTAAAAATTCAAGCGCGGAAGCAAATATATACATGATTTTTTACATAAATTAAGTCAGATTTTACCTTTTCTTGATGAATACGTTGTATAGTGTAAGCTACATGGGCTGGATTCTAGAATACCTACCACACTTGAAATAGCAATTTTCTTGTTGCAATGTTTTCTTTTAGCTAAAATATGATGAAGAATTTAAAATTCGAGTGCGGAAGCAAATAACTATATGATTTTTTACAAAAATAAAGTCAGATTTGACCTATTCTTGAAATGGATATATTTGTTAAAACATTCATATACATGCTTTAGGATGTATACTATAGATAATTTTAGCATTGGACATGCAAAAGTGACCATAACGTGGTACCAATTAGATAATAAACATTCAATTTTCGGGTGTCATATTAATGAATACGTTGCATATTGTAAGCTACATGTGCTGGATTCTAGAATACCTACTACACTTGAAATAGCAATTTTCTTGTTGCAATGTTTTCTGTTAGCTAAAATATGATAAAAAATTATAAAATTCGGGCGCGGAAGCAAATATTTATATGATTAATTACAAAAATTAAGTCAGATTTTACCTTTTCTTGATGAATACGTTGTATATTGTAAGCTACATGGGCTGGATTCTAGAATAACTACCACACTTGAAATAGCAATTTTCATGTTGCAATGTTTTCCTTTAGCTAAAATATGATGAAAAATTATAATATTCGGGCGCGAAAGCAAATATTTATATGATTTTTTACAAATATAAAGTCAGATTTTACCTATCCTTGAAATGGATATTTTTGTTAAAACATTCATATTCATGCTTTAGGATCTATACTATGGAAAATTTTAGCATTGGACATGCAAAATTAACGATAACGTGGTACCAATCAGATAATAAACATTCAATTTTCGGGTGTCATTTTAATGAATATGTTGTATATTGTAAGCTACATGGGCTAGATTCTAGAATACCAACCACACTTGAAATAGCAATTTTCTTGTTGCAATGTTTTCTTTTAGCTAAAATATGATGAAGAATTATAAAATTCGGGCGCGGAAGCAAATATTTATATGATTTTTTACAAAAATAAAGTCAGATTATACCTATTTTTGATGAATACATTGTATATTGTTAGCTACGTATACTGGATTCTAGAATACCTACCACATTTGAAATAGCAATTTTCTTGTTGCAATGTTTTCTTTTAGCTAAAATATGATGAAGAATTATAAAATTTGGGCGCGGAAGCAAATATTTATATGATTTTTTACAAAAATAAAGTCAGATTATACCTATTTTTGATGAATACGTTGTATATTGTTAGCTGCGTGTACTGGATTCTAGAATACCTACCACATTTGAAATAGCAATTTTCTTGTTGCAATGTTTTCTTTTAGCTAAAATATGATGAAAAATTATATAATTCGGGCGCGGAAGCAAATATTTATATGATTTTTTACAAAAATAAAGTCAGATTTTACATATTCTTGATGAATACGTTGTATATTGTTAGCTACATGGGCTGGATTCTAGAACACCCACCACACTTGAAATAGTAATTTTCTTGTTGCAATGTTTTCTTTTAGCTAAAATATGATGAAGAATTATAAAATACCGGCGCGGAAGCAAATATTTATATGATTTTTTACAAAAATAAAGTCAGATATTACCTATTCTTGAAGAATACGTTGTATATTGTAAGCTACATGAGCTGGATTCTAGAATACCTACCACACTTGAAACAGCAAATTTCTTGCTGCAATGTTTTCTTTTAGCTAAAATATGATGAAGAATTATAAAATTCGGGCGCGGAAGCAAATATTTATATGATTTTTTACAAAAGATAGTCAGATTTTACTTATATTTGAGGAATACGTTTTATATTGTAAGCTACATGGGCTGCATTCTAGAATAACTACCACACTTGAAATAGCAATTTTCATGTTGCAATGTTTACTTTTAGCTAAAATATGATAAAAAATTATAATATTCGGTCGCGGAAGCAAATATTTAAATGATTTTTTACAAATATAAAGTCAGATTTTATCTATCCTTGAAATGGATATTTTTGTTAAAACATTCATATTCATGCTTTAGGATCTATACTATGGAAAATTTTAGCATTGGACATGCAAAATTGACCATAACGTGGTACCAATCAGATAATAAACATTCAATTTTCTGGTGTCATTTTAATGAATATGTTGTATATTGTAAGCTACATGGGCTAGATTCTAGAATACCTACCACACTTGAAATAGCAATTTTCTTGTTGCAATGTTTTCTTTAGCTAAAATATGATGAAGAATTATAAAATACGGGCGCGGAAGCAAATATTTATATGATTTTTTACAAAAATAAAGTCAGATTTTACCTATTCTTGATGAATACGTTGTATATTGTAAGCTACATGGGCTGGATTCTAGAATACCTACCACGCTTGAAATAACAATATTCTTGTTGCAATGTTTTTTTTAGCTAAAATATGATGAAAAATGGAGTCATTTAAAAAAAGAATGTTACGATTTTTTTACATATATGGAAAATGCGACATTAACTATACATATTGCAATTTAATGTATGCCGATATATAATACTTTTCAAACATAACTTTGTTAAAAGATATTGGCGCTGCGAAGTTCGTGACGTCACGAATCAAAATCTCACACAAAGATATATCTCACATATATACGTACACCTAGGCGCTACAAGTTGAACGTCAGTGTAAAGCAAGAAGTATAATTTTATACTATGTGATGTAAAGTAACCTAAAAATTAGTTTGTTTTTATAGGTTTTTGTTTTGTTTATATTAGTGTAGAACTACTGGGTTGTAAGCGTGAAATATAATTGAAATAACAACACAGTGTAACATATTTATATATTTAAGTAAAGCATGGTGAACGATGTTTACATTTTGTCCGCAAGAGTGAGCTGATCATTCTGATTCGTGAGGTATTGGCAAATGGCGTCCTGTAAATATTTGAAATCGGAGTCTAATTTCAAAAAATTATATCTACAAAACAATGTACCCAAATGACATGAAAATATTATTTACATATATTGTAGACGGTAGACTTTCAGGAAAAAAATAAAACAGAAAATGTGAAATGACCCCATTATAAATTTCAGATTTTACCTATTCTTGAAATGGATATTTTTGTTAAAACATTCATATTCATGCTTTAGAATCTATAATATGGATAATTTTAGCATTGGACATGCAAAAGTGACCATAACATGGTACCAGTCAGATAATAAACATTTAATTTTCGGGTGTCATTTTAATGAATATGTTGTATAATGTAAGCTACATGGGCTGGATTCTAGAATACCTACCGCACTTGAAATAGCTATTTTCTTGTTGCAACGTTTTTTTTTAGCTAAAATATGATGAAGAATTATAAAATTCGGGCGCGGAAGCAAATATTTATATGATTTTTTACAAAAATATTGTCAGATTTTACCTTTTTACCTCCCGCCTATCAATATATAGATAAGGGAGGTATTGTATTTCTCGAGTATAAGTTTTCAACATATGAGCACGAATTAGGATCCCTAGAATACCATTTTACTATTTTTACCGTGATATCTGTATGTCCGTGTGTGCGTGTGTGTGTGCGTGTGTGTGTCTGTGTGTCTGTGACGATAACCCCAATACGAGACATGTAAAAAATATAATATTTAGTATATATGACTTATATTCAAATATGACGAACTGATTAGATTTTGACTATAATTGGTTAACAGGAAATAGTACTTTATTTGAAGCTTTATACAGTTTTTCAAAGAAAATACCTCTAATACAATTTTTTCGCTAATTACGGTATTATTAAATATAAAGATTTTTTAATTTTCTACCGATCTGCAAAATTACATTTATATATAACTTCTAGCTAGATAGAAAAAAAATATATAAATTATAATAATTTTACATATCGTTTAGGCTGAGAAATTTCGATAAAACAGATGAGTTATTCATATGTTCACAAAATTTGACATATGATGTCAAATTTGATGTAAGTAAATGTAAAAGATAACATAAGTAAATATGAAGTAGTTTTATCGTAAAATTAGAAAAGGTGGAAGAAATATATAAGGCATACATTTGCATGCGTAAATTAAGGTAAGTTCGGTTCCGGTTTTAGTAATGTCAAAAATAGCTGTCATATTGGTCATACAAATTTTATGACGGAAATTTTAGGTATGAAATGAATTAAAAATATTCTGAACTGCAATAATAAACTAATTTTAAAAATACAAATTTAATGTATTGAAAAACTTATATAGAATATATGTATTACTACAGTTGCGGGAGGTAATGTGTTGGACACATCAGATTTTTTGATGAATACGTTGTATATTGTAAGCTACATGGGCTGAATTCTAGAAAACCTACCACGCTTGAAAAAGCAATTTTCTTGTTGCAATGTTTTCTTTTTGCTAAAATATGATAAAGAATTATAAAATTCGGGCGCGAAAGCAAATATTTACATGATTTTTACAAAAATAAAGTCAGATTTTACCTATTCTTGAAATGGATATTTTTGTTAGAACATTCATATTCATGCTATAGGATCTATACTATGGATAATTTTAGCATTGGACATGCAAAAGTGACCATAGCGTGGTACCAATCAGATAATAAACATTAAATTTTCGGGTGTCATTTTAATGAATACGTTGTATATTGTAAGCTACATGGGCTGGATTCTAGAATACCTACCATACTTGAAATAGCTATTTTCGTGTTGCAAGGTTTTCTTTTAGCTAAAATATGATGAAGAATTATAAAATTCGGGCGCGGAAACAAATATTTATCAGTATTTTTACAACAATAAAGTCAGATTTTACCTATTCTTGATGAATACGTTGTATATTAAAAGCTATATAGGCTGGATTCTAGAATACCTACCACACATGACATAGCAATTTTCTTGTTGCAATATTTTCTTTTAGCTAAAATATGATAAAAAATTATAAAATTCGAGCGCGGAAGCAAATATTTATATGAATTTTTACAAAAATAAAGTCAGATTTTACCTTTTATTGATGAATACGTTGTATATTGTAAGCTACATGGGCTGGATTCTAGAATACCTACAACACTTGAAATAGCAATTTTCTTGTTGCAATGTTTTCTTTTAACTAAAATATGATGAAGAATTATAAAATTCGGACCCGAAAGCAAATATTTATATGATTTTTTACAAAAATAAAGTCAGATTTTACCAAATCTTAAAATGGATATTTTTTTTAAAACATTCATTTTCATGCTTAAGTATATATACTATGGATAATTTTAGCATTGGACATGCAAATGAGACCATAACGTGGGTACCAATCAGATAGTAAACATTCAATTTTCGGGTGTCATTTTAATGAATACGTTGTATATTGTAAGCTACATGGGCTGGATTCTAGAATACCTACCACACTTTAAATAGCAATTTTCTTGTTGCAATGTTTTCTTTTAGCTAAAATATGACAAAAAATTATGAAATTCGTTCGCGGAAGCAAATATTTATATAATTTTTTTAAAAAATAAAGTCAGATTTTACCTATTCCTGAAATGGATATTTTTGTTAAAACATTTATACTCATTCTTTAGGATCTAAATTATGGATAATTTTAGCATTGGACATGCGAATGTGACCATAACGTGGTACCAATCAGATAATAATCATTCAATTTTCGGGTGTCATTTTATTGAGTACGTTGTATATTGTAAGCTACATGGGCTGGATTCTTGAATACCTACCACACTTGAAATGGTAATTTTCTTGTTGAAATGTTTTCTTTTAGCTAAAATATGATGAAGAATTATAAAATTCGAGCGCGGAAGCAAATATTTATATAAATTTTTACGAAAATAAAGTTAGATTTTACCTATTCTTGATGAATACGTTGTATATTGTTAGCAACATGGGCTGGATTCTAGAATACCTATCACACATGAAATAGCAATTTTCTTGTTGCAATGTTTTCTTTTAGCTAAAATATGATAAAGAATTATAAAATTCGGGTGCGGAAGCAAATATTTATATTATTTTTTACAAAAATAATGTCAGATTTTACCTGTTCTTGATGAATACTTTGTATATTTTAAGCTACATGGGCTGGATTCTAGAATACCTACCACACTTGAAATAGCAATTTTCTTGTTGCAATGTTTTCTTTTAGCTGAAATATGATAAAGAATTATAAAATTCGGGCGCTGAATCAAATATTTATATGATTTTTTACAGAAATGAAGTCAGATTTTAGCTATTCTTGAAAAGGATATTTTTGTTAAAACATTCATATTTATGAGGATTGTAAATATTCGGGTATTCAGTCAAAAAATCTTTATTTTCTATAAAGCGACACCACTTGTGTCTTCTTCAGGGCTCTACACACATTTACAATAAGATGTTACAATTTTATTTTTTGTTTTAATAATGTTTACTTACAATAGATGTTGTTTTAATTGTTAATGTTGATATATAATGTATATGAAAGTAAAATAAATTCTGTTATTACAGAAAAGTCGTCAAAAATTTTGTTAAAATTTCGAAACACGCCAAAAAATTCGCACATGTTACTTGGGCAAGCCGAAAAACAGATATAACGAGTAGGACCTACACCTTCGTCAAGGATAACGTGTATATACACGAAAAACCTGATGTCTGTGAAATATGATTTAAAATGTAATGTAACTAAAAAAATATTTAGCGGAGTCTAGATATGTAAAATGTAAATAAATAACATATAATTCAGGTTTTATATAATTTTAAAATGTTATGGTATACGTTATTTAAATCCTGTATGTCGCTACGGGAATTAACACAGTTTTCTTCTTTTTGAATATGTAGCATTTCTAAAAACAGTCTCTTATTTAAATTATTTTCCCTGTCAATTATTCTTGTGTTTAAGAAGTTAAAAGTATGTTTTTGGTCTCTACAATGTTGTGTTAACGCACAGGTGTTCGTGGGTTTTGTAGTCAGCTTAGTTGAGTTTCTTTCGTGTTCTTTTGTTCTGGTTTTAAGGTAGCGTTTCGTTTGTCCAATGTAACATTTGTTGCAGTCTTTGCATGGAATTTTGTATACTACTCCTGATTGTAATCCAGTATTTATTGGATCTTTTATCTTGCTGTAAAGGATATTTATTGTTTTGACTGATTTCAGAGCTACATTAACATTTAATTTTGATTACAATGCAAAAGTGACCATAACGTGGTACCAGTCAGATAATAAACATTCAATTTTCGGGTGTCATTTTAATGAATATGTTGTATAATGTAAGCTACATGGGCTGGATTCTAGAATACCTACCGCACTTGAAATAGCTATTTTCTTGTTGCAACGTTTTTTTTTAGCTAAAATATGATGAAGAATTATAAAATTCGGGCGCGGAAGCCAATATTTATATGATTTTATAAAAAAATAAAGTCAGATTTTACCTATTCTTGATGAATACGTTTTATATTGTAAGCTACTTGGGCTGGATTCTAGAATACCTACCACACTTGAAATAGCAATTTTCTTGTTGCAATGTTTTCTTTTTGCTAAAATATGATAAAGAATTATAAAATTCGGGCGCGGAAGCAAATATTTATATGATTTTTTACAAAAATAATGTCAGATTTTACCTTTTTACCTCCCGCCTATCAATATATAGATAAGGGAGGTATTGTTTTTGGTCATATTTCTCGAGTATAAGTTTTCAACATATGAGCACGAATTAGGATCCCTAGAATACCATTTTACTATTTTTACCGTGATATCTGTATGTCCGTGTGTGCGTGTGGGTGTGCGTGTGTGTGTGCGTGTGTGTGTGTGCGTGTGTGTCTGTGTGTCTGTGACGATAACCCCAATACGAGACATGTAAAAATTATAATATTTGGTATATATGACTTATATTCAAATATGACGAACTGATTACATTTTGACTATAATTGGTTAACAGGAAATAGTACTTTATTTGAAGCTTTATACAGTTTTTCAAAGAAAATACCTCTAATACAATTTTTTCGCTAATTACGGTATTATTAAATATAAAGATTTTTTAATTTTCTACCGATCTGCAAAATTACGTTTATATATAACTTCTAGCTAGATAGAAAAAAAATATATAAATTATAATAATTTTACATATCGTTTAGGCTGAGAAATTTCGATAAAACAGATGAGTTATTCATATGTTCACAAAATTTGACATATGATGTCAAATTTGATGTAAGTAAATGTAAAAGATAACATAAGTAAATATGAAGTAGTTTTATTGTAAAATTAGAAAAGGTGGAAGAAATATATAAGGCATACATTTGCATGCGTAAATTAAGGTAAGTTCGGTTCCGGTTTTAGTAATGTCAAAAATAGCTGTCATATTGGTCATACAAATTTTATGACGGAAATTTTAGGTATGAAATGAATTAAAAATATTCTGAACTGCAATAATAAACTAATTTTAAAAATACAAATTTAATGTATTGAAAAACTTATATAGAATATATGTATTACTACAGTTGCGGGAGGTAATGTGTTGGACACATCAGATTTTTTGATGAATACGTTGTATATTGTAAGCTACATGGGCTGAATTCTAGAAAACCTACCACGCTTGAAAAAGCAATTTTCTTGTTGCAATGTTTTCTTTTTGCTAAAATATGATAAAGAATTATAAAATTCGGGCGCGAAAGCAAATATTTACATGATTTTTACAAAAATAAAGTCAGATTTTACCTATTCTTGAAATGGATATTTTTGTTAGAACATTCATATTCATGCTATAGGATCTATACTATGGATAATTTTAGCATTGGACATGCAAAAGTGACCATAGCGTGGTACCAATCAGATAATAAACATTAAATTTTCGGGTGTCATTTTAATGAATACGTTGTATATTGTAAGCTACATGGGCTGGATTCTAGAATACCTACCATACTTGAAATAGCTATTTTCTTGTTGCAAGGTTTTCTTTTAGCTAAAATATGATGAAGAATTATAAAATTCGGGCGCGGAAACAAATATTTATCAGTATTTTTACAACAATAAAGTCAGATTTTACCTATTCTTGATGAATACGTTGTATATTAAAAGCTATATAGGCTGGATTCTAGAATACCTACCACACTTGACATAGCAATTTTCTTGTTGCAATGTTTTCTTTTAGCTAAAATATGATGAAAAATTATAAAATTCGAGCGCGGAAGCAAATATTTATATGAATTTTTACAAAAATAAAGTCAGATTTTACCTTTTATTGATGAATACGTTGTATATTGTAAGCTACATGGGCTGGATTCTAGAATACCTACAACACTTGAAATAGCAATTTTCTTGTTGCAATGTTTTCTTTTAACTAAAATATGATGAAGAATTATAAAATTCGGACCCGAAAGCAAATATTTATATGATTTTTTACAAAAATAAAATCAGATTTTACCAAATCTTGAAATGGATATTTTTTTTAAAACATTCATTTTCATGCTTAAGTATATATACTATGGATAATTTTAGCATTGGACATGCAAATGAGACCATAACGTGGTACCAATCAGATAGTAAACATTCAATTTTCGGGTGTCATTTTAATGAATACGTTGTATATTGTAAGCTAAATGGGCTGGATTCTAGAATACCTACCACACTTTAAATAGCAATTTTCTTGTTGCAATGTTTTCTTTTAGCTAAAATATGACAAAAAATTATGAAATTCGGGCGCGGAAGCAAATATTTATATAATTTTTAAAAAAAATAAAGTCTGATTTTAACTATTCCTGAAATGGATATTTTTGTTAAAACATTCATACTCATTCTTTAGGATCTAAATTATGGATAATTTTAGCATTGGACATGCGAATGTGACCATAACGTGGTACCAATCAGATAATAATCATTCAATTTTCGGGTGTCATTTTATTGAGTACGTTGTATATTGTAAGCTACATGGGCTGGATTCTTGAATACCTACCACACTTGAAATGGTAATTTTCTTGTTGAAATGTTTTCTTTTAGCTAAAATATGATGAAGAATTATAAAATTCGAGCGCGGAAGCAAATATTTATATAAATTTTTACGAAAATAAAGTTAGATTTTATCTATTCTTGATGAATACGTTGTATATTGTTAGCAACATGGGCTGGATTCTAGAATACCTATCACACATGAAATAGCAATTTTCTTGTTGCAATGTTTTATTTTAGCTAAAATATGATAAAGAATTATAAAATTCGGGTGCGGAAGCAAATATTTATATTATTTTTTACAAAAATAAAGTCAGATTTTACCTGTTCTTGATGAATACTTTGTATATTTTAAGCTACATGGGCTGGATTCTAGAATACCTACCACACTTGAAATAGCAATTTTCTTGTTGCAATGTTTTCTTTTAGCTAAAATATGATAAAGAATTATAAAATTCGGGCGCTGAATCAAATATTTATATGATTTTTTACAGAAATGAAGTCAGATTTTAGCTATTCTTGAAAAGGATATTTTTGTTAAAACATTCATATTTATGAGGATTGTAAATATTCGGGTATTCAGTCAAAAAATCTTTATTTTCTATAAAGCGACACCACTTGTGTCTTCTTCAGGGCTCTACACATTTACAATAAGATGTTACAATTTTATATTTTGTTTTAATATTGTTTACTTACAATAGGTGTTGTTTTAATTGTTAATGTTGATATATAATGTATATGAAAGTAAAATAAATTCTGTTATTACAGAAAAGTCGTCAAAAATTTTGTTAAAATTTTGAAACACGCCAAAAAATTCGCACATGTTACTTGGGCAAGCCGAAAAACAGATACAACGAGTAGGACCTACACCTTCGTCAAGGATAACGTGTATATACACGAAAAACCTGATGTCTGTGAAATATGATTTAAAATGTAATGTAACTAAAAAAATATTTAGCGGAGTCTAGATATGTAAAATGTAAATAAATAACATATAATTCAGGTTTTATATAATTTTAAAATGTTATGGTATAGGTTATTTAAATCCTGTATGTCGCTAGGGAATTAACACAGTTTTCTTCTTTTTGAATGTGTAGCATTTCTAAAAACAGTCTCTTATGTAAATTATTTTCCCTGTCAATTATTCTTGTGTTTAAGAAGTCAAAAGTATGTTTTTGGTCTCTACAATGTTGTGTTAACGCACAGGTGTTCGTGGGTTTTGTAGTCAGCTTAGTTGAGTTTCTTTCGTGTTCTTTTGTTCTGGTTTTAAGGTAGCGTTTCGTTTGTCCAGTGTAACATTTGTTGCGGTCTTTGCATGGAATTTTGTATACTACTCCTGATTGTAATCCAGTATTTATTGGATCTTTTATCTTTCTGTAAAGGATATTTATTGTTTTAACTGACTTTAGAGCTACATTAACATTTAATTTTGATTCCAATACCCGTTTTAAGTAAGTATGGGTAGCCCCATGAGCCCAACCTTAGCTAATCTTGTCATGGATCAACTGTTAGAAACAATCATTCCTACATTACCATTCGATATTCCGATCATCAAAAAATATGTCGACGATATAATCACAGCCGTCCCATTACAACATATTCCAATGACTCTCGTGAAGTTTAACAGCTACAATAAAAATCTTCAGTTTACGTTAGAGGCAGAACAAAATAAGACCATTGCTTTTCTAGATGTCCAATTAATCCACAAGGAAGACAACACTATCGCCTATAAATGGTATAGGAAACCAACGTCCTCCACGAGATACATCAGCTATCTTTCGAGACATCCTAGAAACCAGCTTATAAATGTTGCAAAAAATTTAAAACACCGTGCCCTCTCTCTAACATCACCTGAATACCAAAACGAAGCTTTACACACAGTAAAAGAATTATTAAAATCAAACAACTACCCCCAAAAAACAATAAATAAAATTATAAATTATAACCTAACTTCATCAAACCGCAATGACAACAACAACCTTGACGACGCGCCTGTACAAAATAAAACGTACATTTCAGTTCCATATGTAGAGGGAGTTTCATATAACTTAAAACGGGTATTGGAATCAAAATTAAATGTTAATGTAGCTCTAAAGTCAGTTAAAACAATAAATATCCTTTACAGCAAGATAAAAGATCCAATAAATACTGGATTACAATCAGGAGTAGTATACAAAATTCCATGCAAAGACCGCAACAAATGTTACACTGGACAAACGAAACGCTACCTTAAAACCAGAACAAAAGAACACGAAAGAAACTCAACTAAGCTGACTACAAAACCCACGAACACCTGTGCGTTAACACAACATTGTAGAGACCAAAAACATACTTTTGACTTCTTAAACACAAGAATAATTGACAGGGAAAATAATTTACATAAGAGACTGTTTTTAGAAATGCTACACATTCAAAAAGAAGAAAACTGTGTTAATTCCCTAGCGACATACAGGATTTAAATAACCTATACCATAACATTTTAAAATTATATAAAACCTGAATTATTTGTTATATATTTACATTTTACATATCTAAATTCCGGTAAATATTTCTTTAGTTACATGACATTTTAAATCATACATATTTCACAAACATCAGGATTTTCGTGTATATACACTTTATGCTTGACGAAGGTTTAGGTCCTACTCGTTATATCTGTTTTTCGGCTTGCCCAAGTAACATGTGCGAATTCTTTGGTGTGTTTCGAAATTTTAACAAAATTTTTGACGACTTTTCTGTAATAACAGAATTTATTTTAAATTCATATACATTATATATCATCATTAACAACTAAAACAACATCTATTGTAAGTACACATTATTACAACAAAAAATAAAATTGTAACATCTTATTGTAAATGTGTGTAGAGCCCTGAAGAAGACACAAGTGGTGTCGAAACGTTGGCTTTATAGAAAATAAAGATTTTTTGACTGAATACCCGAATATTTACAATCCTCATCATTCTCTACAGTCAAATATTCCTTCCATTATTCATATTTATGCTTTAGGATCTATACTATGGATAATTTTAGCATTGGACATGCAAAAGAGACCATAACGTGGTACCAATCAGATAATAAACATTCAATTTTCAAGTGTCATTTTAATGAATACGTTGTATATTGTAAGCTACATGGACTGGTTTCTAGAATCCCTACCATACTTGTAATAGCAATTTTTTTGTTGCAATGTTTTCTTTTAGCTAGAATATGATGAAGAATTATTAAATTCGGGCGCAGAAGAAAATATTTATCAGATTTTTTACAAAAATATAGTCAGAATTTACCTATTCTTGATGAATACGTTGTATATTGTAAGCTACATGGGCTGTATTCGAGAATACCTACCACATTTGAAATAGCAATTTTCTTGTTTCATTATTTCTTTTAGCTAAAATATGATGAAGAATTATAAAATTCAGGCGCGGAAGCAAATATTTATATGATTTTTTACACAAAATAAAGTCAGATTTTACCTATTATTCATGAATACGTTGTATATTGTAGGCTACATGGGCTGGATTCTAGAATATCTACCACACTTGAAATAGCAATTTTCTTGTTGCAATGTTTTCTTTTAGCTAAAATATGATGAAAAATTATAAAATTCGGGTGCGAAGCAAATATTTATATGATATTTTATAAAAGTAAAGTCAGATTTTACCTATTCTTGATGAATACGTTGTATATTGTAAGCTACATGGGCTGGATTCTAGAATACCTTCCACACTTAAAATATCAATTTTCTTGTTGCAATGTTTTCTTTTGGCTAAAATATGATGAAAAATTATAAATGTCGGGCGCGGAAGCATATATTTATATGATTTATTACAAGAATAAAGTCAGATTTTACCTTTTCTTGATAAATACGTTGTATATTGTAAAATACATTGGCTGGATTATACAATGCCTATCACACTTAAAATAGCACTTTTCTCGTTGCAATGTTTTCTTTTAGCTAAAAGATGATGAAGAATTATAAAATTCGGGCGCGGAAGAAAATATTTTTATGATTTTTTATAAAAATAAAGTCAGATTTTACCTATTCTCGATGATTATGTTGTATATTGTAAGCTACATGGGCTGGATTCTAGAATACCTACCACACTTGAAATAGCAATTTTCTTGTTGCAATGTTTTCTTTTAGCTAAAATATGATGAGGAATTATAAAATTCGGGCGCGGAAACAAATTTTTATATGATTTTTTACAAAAATAAAGTCAGTTTTACCTTTTCTTGATGAATACGTTGTATATTGTAAGCTACATGCACTGGATTCTAGAATACCTACCACACATGAAATAGCAATTTTCTTGTTGCAATGTTTTGTTTTAGCTAAGAAATGATGAAGAATTATAAAATTCGGGCGCGGAAGCAAATATTTATATGATTTTTTATAAAAATAAAGTCAGATTTTACCTATTCTTGATGAATATGTTGTATATTGTAAGCTACATGGGCTGGATTCTAGAATACCTTCCACACTTGAAATATCAAGTTTCTTGTTGCAATGTTTTCTTTTGGCTAAAATATGATAAAAAATTATAAATGTCGGGCGCGGAAGCATATATTTATATGATTTATTACAAGAATAAAGTCAGATTTTACCTTTTCTTGATGAATACGTTGTATATTGTAAAGTACATGGGCTGGATTGTAGAATGCCTACCACACTTGAAATAGTTTTTTTCTCGTTACAATGTTTTCTTTTAGCTAAAAGATGATGAAGAATTATAAAATTCGGGCGCAAAAGAAAATATTTATATGATTTTTTACAAAACTAAAGTCAGATTTTACCTATTCTCGAAAATTATATTGTATATTGTAAGCTACATGGGCTGGATTCTAGAATACCTACCACACTTGAAATAGCAATTTTCTTGTTGCAATGTTTTCTTTTAGCTAAAAGATGATGAAGAATTATAAAATTCAGGCGCAGAAGCAAATTTTTATATGATTTTTTACAAAAATAAGGTCAGATTTTACCAATTCTTGATGAATACGTTGTATATTGTAAGCTACATGCACTGGATTCTAGAATACCTACCACACTTGAAATAGCAATTTTCTTGTTGCAATGTTTTCTTTTAGCTAAAAAATTATGAAGAAATATAAAATTCGGGCGCGGAAGCAAATATTTATATGATTTTTTATAAACAAAAAAAAAGTCAGATTTTTCCTATTCTCGATGATTATGTTGTATATTGTAAGCTACATGGGCTGGATTCTAGAATACCTACCACACTTGAAATAGCAATTTTCTTGTTGCAATGTATTCTTTTAGCTAAAAGATGATGAAGAATTATAAAATTCAGGCGCGGAAGCAAATATTTATATGATTTGTTACAAAATAAAATTCAGATTTTACCTTTTCTTGATGAATCTGTTGTATATTGTAAGCTACATGTGCTGGATTCTAAAATACCTACCACACTTGAAACAGCAATTTTTTTGTTGCAATGTTTTTTTTTAGCTAAAATATGATAAAGAATTATATAACTAGGACGCGGAAGCAAATATTTATATGATTTTTTACAAAAATAAAGTTATATTTTACCTATTCTTGAAATGGATATATTTGTTAAAACATTCATATTTATGCTTTGGGATCTAGACTATGGATAATTTTAGCATTGGACTTGCAAAAGTGACCATAACGTGATACCAATTAGATAATAAACCTTCAATTTTAGGGTGTCATTTTAATGAATACGTTGTATATTGTAAGCTACATGGGCTGGATTCTAGAATACCTACCACACTTGAAATAGCAATTTTCTTGTTGCAATGTTTTATTTTAGCGAAAATATGATGAAGAATTATGAAAATCGGGCGCGAAAGCAAATATTTATATAATTTTTTACAAAAATAAAGTCAGCTTTTACCTATTCTTGATGAATACGTTGTATATTGTAAGCTACATGAGCTGGATTCTAGAATACCTATCACATTTGAAATAGCAATATTCTTGTTGCTATGTTTTCTTTTAGCTATAATATGATAAAGAATTATAAAATTCGGGCGCGGAAGCAAATATCTATATGATTTTTTACAAAAATAAAGTTAGATTTTACCTATTCTTAAAATGGATATTTTTGTTAAAACATTCATATTCCGGCTTTTGGATCTATACTATGAATAATTTTAGCATTGGACATTCAAAAGTGACCATAACGTGGTACTAATCAGATAAACATTCAATATTCGGGTGTCATTTTAATGAATACGTTGTATATTGTAAGCTACATGGGCTAGATTCTAGATTACCTACCACATTTGAAATAGCAATTTTCTTGTTGCAATGTTTTCTTTTAGCTAAAATATGATAAAGACTTATAAAATTCGGGAGCGGAAGCAAACATTTATGATTTTTTACAAAAATAAAGTCATATTTTACCTATTCTTGATGAATACGTTGTAGATTGCAAGCCACATGGGCTGAATTCTTAAATACCTACCACACTTGAAATGGCAATTTTCTTGTTGAAATGTTTTTTTTTTTTAGCTAATATATGATAAAGAATTATAAAATTCGGACGCTGAAGCAAATATTTATATGATTTTTTACAAAAATAAGATCAGATTTTACCTATTTTTGATAAATACGTTGTACATTGTAAGCTACATGGGCTGTATTCTAGAATACCTACTACCCTTGTAATAGCAATTTTCTTGTTGCAATGTATTCTATTAGCTAAAATATTATTTTATATATAATTATAAAATTCGGGCGCTGAAGCAAAAATATTTATATGTTTTTTTACAAAAATGAAGTCAGATTTCACCTATCAGTTGGCTTACAACCGCCGAGCAGCGCAGACGTGTGGTGCTATTCCGTGCGCGTGCAGTGTCGAAAGGTGTGTCATACTGTGTGTGCTTACAGTGCAAATTTATTTCCTGTGTTCATTGCAATGAAGTATGTCGAAGAAGATTGAAAAGTCAATAGCTAAAATAACAAAAAGAGACGGCGTCTTCTTTTTGATTCCACCTAGCCAAAAAACATCTATACCGCCAGAGCTTAAGAATGCAGCATTGGTACTTAGAAACCAGCCAAGCTCAGTAAATCAACCCGGCACTTCCCCAACCAACCTAGCTATGCCTGTAACCATTCACCATCTAGAAATTCAATACAACACCAACTACTACTTATCCTCAGATACTTTCATCAACCAATACGCCCCCAGCCAACTCCATAACGGACGCTTTTTAGAATCCTCTCCAAACTAATACTGCAATTCTCTTTACCCAGATATCCGAAATAGAAAATCAGCCTCAAACACAAAACTCTCCTACAGGATACACCCAGATTTTTCCACCTTTATCGAACAGCGCGAACAGTAGCTCAAAATGGCAAACAGTTAAATGAAACAAAACAAAACGAAACGGTCCAGAAATTAACAGCAGGAACATCAGACAAAAAACTCTAACTGATTTTGTAGTAAGGATAAATATTTAAAATAGATTCCAGGAATTAACTAATCAAGACCCAGAAAATGATAATGATGACGAAAATACAGTTGAAAAACGAGAACCTAAACCGCCACCTATTTTTATTCCTGATATAATTAAATTGCAACCATTACTGGAAATATTGAACTTAGTAGCCAAGAATGATTATTTTTTAAAGTTAATGTTAAACAATCAGGTTAAAGTCCAACCCCATACATCTGAGAGTTACACACAAATCATTAAGACCTTAACAGAGAAAAAAACGGCTTTTCATACATATCAGTTAAAACAGAAAAGAAATTTTAGAACAGTCCTAAGAAATATCCACTACTCTGCGGATATAGAATATTTGAAAACTGAAATAGAATCGTATGGTCACAAAGTTATTAATATTCACAATACTAAAAATTGGAAAACTAAACAGCCCCTTCCCATGTTTTATGTGCACTTAGAATAGCAGGAAAATAATAAAAAAGTATACGACATTAAATATTTATTATACTGCAAAATTGAATTCGAACCTCCGCGAGTAAAACGACAAATCGTACAGTGTACTAATTGCCAAAGATACGGACATACCCATAACTACTGCGAGCGGCAAGCACGCTATGTGAAATGTGGGCAAAATCATCATACATCTACGTGTGAAAAACCATCTAATACAGATGCAACCTGTTCCTTATGAGATGGAAAACACCCTGCAAATTATAAAGGTTGTGCAATATACAAAGGGATTCAAAAAAGAAAATATCCCACTTTAGGTACTAAACAAATTACTCAACGACCTACAAATAATAATGTCAACATCCGTCCAGCGTAATATGTAAAAACAATAACAATACATATGCAAGTATTGCAAAAATGTCTAATCAGCAACCTACTAATATTAATGCAAATACTGCAAAAAATTCACAGGTTGAGACGCCAGCTAATGAAATCGTTACCCCGGAAATAAACACACAAGCTAATTCTAATAAAAATCTAAAACAAATGTTATGTAAACTAATGGAACGTATGGACACAATGTTAAATATTTTAACAACTTTAATTTCAAAAATAAAATGAATACTCAGATGAAAATTGTATTATGGAATGCCAACGGCTTGGCTCAACATAGCCAAGAATTAAAATCATTTATTAATAACCACCAACTAGATATAATACTTATATCAGAAACTCATTTTACGAATAAAAACTATCTTAAAATACCAAATTAATCAATATATTCAACAAATCATCCTGACGGAACGGCTCATGGTGGAACTGCAATTATTGTAAAAAATTCAATTAAACATTATGAACTTGTAAAATACCAGAAAGAATATTTGCAAGCCAGAAATATACAAATTGAAATGATATCGGAATCTTTTGTAGTGTCAGCAATTTATATGCCACCGAAACATATAATTGAAAACGAAGAATGTACTACATTTTTTAATACATTGGGAAATAAATTCATTGCTGGTGGAGATTACAATGATAAACATCAAATTTGAGGATCGAGACTCATTACACCAAGAGGAAGAGAATTACTCAAAACTATCTAGAATAAACATTACATAACCCTTTCAACTGGAGAACCAACCTACTGGCCGACTGACCCAAATAAAAAACCTGATCTACTTGATTATTTCATAGTCAGTGGAAAATCAGAAAAATATTGTAAAATAGAATCCTGCGTAGATTTATCATCAGACCACTCACCCGTAATTCTAATATTTAGTACACAAATACCAAAATTAGATAAACCCGCCTCTCTCTGTAATAAAAAAAACGAATTGGCACAAATTCAGGAACATACTAGAAAGTAAAATCTCGTTAAATGTCAGGTTAAAATCTCAAGAAGACTTAGATAATGCTGTAGAACATTTAACAAAATCAATTCAGGAATCAACTTGGCAATCGACCCCAGTACAAAAATCTTGTAATACTGTAACAAACATACCAGCGTACATCAAACATTTAATAGCCCATAAACGGAAAATTAGAAGAATCTGGCAGACAACTCGAGACCCCCAAGTAAAAAGTAAATTAAATAAAGCCACCAAAGACTTGAAAAAAATCTTGCAACAAGAAAACAATGAAACAATTCAAAACTATCTTCAGAATTTATCAGCGACAGAAGCAAGTGACTACTCATTATGGAAAGCAACGAAAAAAATCAAACAGCCCCCTAACACATTCCACCTATTAGGAAAGAACGCGGGCTATGTGCAAGGATTGACTCTGACAAAGCCTTTGCAAATCACCTAACAAAAGTATTCCAACCTTTTCCACCCTCGATACCACCAGAAGATGAACAATTCATTTACAACACGTTAGAACATCCCTTTCAGTTGGATTATTCTATACAACATAGATAATATGCAAACATGTATATCCAAAAAAAAACTCCCGGATACGATTTAATCTCTGGAAAAATTTTAATATATAAAAGCATCTTTAAACCAGTCTGGAATACAACTATGGGGAACAGCAAGCAACTTCAATATTGAAATACTTCAACGCCTTCAATCTAAGTGCCTCCGAACAATTACAAATGCTCCTTGGTTTGTGCCAAATGTAAACATCCACAGAGACCTCAACATGTGTACAGTGAAAGAAACAATCTAACAATTTAGTACCAAATTTCTTAAAAGACTTGAAGAACACCCAAACACAAGTGCAGTGAAATTGTTAGACAGCAGTGAGGACATACGACGATTAAAACGTTTTAAACCATTAGATTTAGTAGATAGATTTAACTAACATTATATAGATAATATTTCGAGTTTTTGTCAGTGGACAAATGCTCCTTATGTAATTCATTTGCTGTTATATTTCTACTTATTATCTTATATTTAGATAGATTGTAAAATTCTTAAGAGATACAAAGAAAAAAAAGATTTTACCTATTCTTGAAATGGATATTTTTGATAAAACATTCATATTCATGCGTTAGGATGTAAACTATATATAATTTTAGCATTAGACATGAAAACTGACCGTAATGTAGTACCAATCAGATAATAAACATTCAATTTTCGGGTGTCATTTTATTGAATACGTTGTATATTGTAAGCTACATGGGCTGGATTCTAGAATACCTACCACAATTGAAATAGCAATATTCTTGTTGCAATGTTATCTTTTAGCTAAAATATGATGAAGAATTATAAAATTCGGGCGCGGAAGCAAATATTTATATGATTTTTTACAAAAATAAAGTCAGATTTTACCAATTCTTGATGAATACGTTGTATATTGTAAGCTACATGGCCTGCATTCTAGAAAACCTACCGCACTTGAAATAGCAATTTTCTTGTTGCAATGTTTTCTTTTAGCTAAAATATGATAAAGAATTATAAAATTCGGGCGTAAAAGCAATTATTTATATGATTTTTTACAAAAATAAAGTCAGATTTTACTTATTCTTGATGAATACGTTGTATGTTGTAAGCTACATGGGCTAGATTCTAGAATACCGACCACACTTTAAATAGCAATTTTCTTGTTGCAATGTTTTCTTTTAGCTAAAATATGATGAAAAATTATAAAATTCGGGCGCGGAAGCAAATATTTATATTTTTTTTACAAAACTAATGTCAGGTTTCACCTTTTCTTGATGAATACGTTGTATATTGTAAGCTACATGGGCTGGATTCTAGAATACCTACCACACTTAAAATAGCAATTTTCTTTTTGCAATGTTTTCTTTTCGCTAAAATATGATAAAGAATTATAAAATTCAGCCGCGGAAGCAAATATTTATATGATTTTTACAAAAAAAAAATCAGATTTTACCTATTCTTCAAATGGATACTTTTGTTAAAACATTCATATTCATGCTTTAGGATCTATAAAATGGATAATTTTAGCATTGGACATGCAAAAGTGACCATAACGTGGTACCAGTCACATAATAAACATTCAATGTTCGTGTGTAATTTTAATGAATACGTTGTATAAAGTAAGCCACATGGCCTGGATTCTAGAATACCTACCACACTTGAAATAACAATTTTCTTGTTGCAATGTTTTCTTTTAGCTAAAATAAGATAAAGAATTATAAAATTCGGGCGCGGACGCAAATATTTATATGATTTTTTACAAAAATATAGTCAGATTTTACCTATTCTTGATGAATAAGTTGTATATTAAAAGCTATACGGGCTGGATTCTGGAATACCTACCACACTTGAAATAGCAATTTGCTTGTTGCAATGTTTTCTTTAAGCTAAAACATGATGAAGAATTATAAAATTCGGGCGCGGAAGCAAATATTTATATGATTTTTTACAAATATAAAGTCAGATTTTACCTATTCTTGATGAATACGGTGTATATTGTCAGCTACATGGCCTGGTTTCTATAATACCTACCACACTTGAAATAGCAATTTTCTTGTTGCAATGTTTTCTTTTGGTTAAAATATGATAAAAAATTACAAAATTCGGGCGCGGAAGCAAATATTTATATGATTTTTTCAAAAATAAAGTCAGAATTTACCAATTCTTAATGAATACGTTGTATATTGTAAGCTACATTTGCTGGATTCTAGAATACCTACCACTCCTGAAATAGCAATTTTCTTGTTGCAATGTTTTTTTTCAGCTAAAATATAATGAAGAATTATAAAATTCAGGCGCGAAATCAAATATTTATATGATTTTTTACAAAAGTAAAGTCAGATTGTACCTATTCTTTAAATGAATATTTTTGTTAAAATATTAATATTCATAGTTTATGATCTATAATATGAATAATTTTAGCATCGTACATGCAAAAGTGACCATAACGTGGTACCAATTAGATAATAAACATTCAATGTTCATGTGTTATTTTAAAGAATACGTTGTATAATGTAAGCTACATGGGCTGGATTCTAGAATACCTACCACACTAGAAATAGCAATTTTCGTGATGCAATGTTTTCTTTTAGCTAAAATATGATGAAGAATTAAAAAATTCAGGCGCGGAAGCAAATATTTATATGATTTTTTACAGAAATAAAGTCAGATTTTACCTATTCTTGAAATAGATATTTTTATTAAAACATTCATATTCATCCTTTAGGATCTATAATATGGATAATTTTAGCATTCGACATGCAAAAGTTACCATAACGTGGTACCAATGAGATAATAAACATTCAATTTTCGGGAGTCATTTTAATGAATACGTTGTATAATGTAAGCTACATGGGCTGGATTCTAGAATACCTACTATACATGAAATAGCAATTTTCTTGTTGCAATGTTTTCTTTTAGCTAAAATATGATAAAGAATTATAAAATTCGAGCGCAGATGCAAATATTTATATTATTTTTTACAAAAATTAAGTCAGATTTTACCTATTCTTGATGAGTACGTTGTTTATTAAAAGTTATATGGGCTGGATTCTGGAATACCTACCACACTTGAGATAGCAATTTAATTGTTGCAATGTTTTTTTTTTAGCTAAAATATCATGAAGAATTATAAAATTCGGGCGCGGAAGCAAATATTTATATGATTTTTTTACAAAAATAAAGTCTGATTTTACCTATTCTTGATGAATACGTTGTATATTGTAAGTTACATGGGCTGGATTCTGGAATACCTACCACACTTAAGATAGCAATTTTATTCTTGCAATGTTTTCTTTTAGCTAAATTATCATGAAGAATTATAAAATTCGGGCGTGGAAGCAAATATTTATAAGATTTTTTACAAAAATAAAGTCAGATTTTACCTATACTTCATGAATAAGTTGTATATTGTAAGTTACATAAGCTGGATTCTGGAATACCTATTACACTTGAGATAGCAATTTTATTGTTGCAATGTTTTCTTTTAGCTAAAAAATCATGCAAAATTATAAAATTCAGGCTCGGAAGCAAATATTTATATAATTTTTTACAAAAATAAAGACATATTTTACCCTTTCTTGATGAATACGTTGTATATTGTAAGCTACATTGGTTGGGTTCTAGAATACCTACCACACTTGAAAAAGCAATTTTCTTGTTGCAGTGTTTTCTTTGAGCTAAAATATGATGAAGAATTATAAAATTCGGGCTCTGTATCAAATATTTATATGATTATTAACAATAATGAAGTCAAATTTTACCTATTCTTGAAATGGTTGTTTTTGTTAAAACATTCATATTTATGCTTTAGGATCTACAACATGGATAATTTTAGCATTGGACATGCCAAAGTGACCATAACGTGGGTACCAATCAGATAATAAACATTCAATTTTTGGGTGTCATTTTAATGAATACGTTGTATATTATAAGCTACATGGGCTGGATTCTAGAATACCAACCACAATTGAAATAGCAATTTTCTTGTTGCAATGTTTTCTTTTAGCTAAAATATGATGAAGAATTATAAAATTCGGGCGCGGAAGCAAATATTTATATGATTTTTTACAAAAATAATGTCAGATTTTACCTTTTCTTGATGAATACGTTGTATATTGTAAGCTACATGGGCTGGATTCTAGAATACCTACCACACTTGAAATAGCAATTTTCTTGTTGCAATGTTTTCTTTTAGCTAAAATATGATGAAGAATTATAAACTTTAGGCGCGGAAGCAAATATTTATATGATTTTTTATAAAAATAATGTCAGATTTTACCTATTCTTGAAATGGTTATTTTTGTTAAAACATTCATATTCATGCTTTAGGATCTATAATATGGATAATTTTAGCATTGGACATGCAAAAGTGACCACAACGTGGTACCAATCAGATAATAAAAATTCAATTTTCGGGTGTCATTTTAATGAATTCGTTGTATAATGTAAACTACATGGGCTGGATTCTAGAATACCTACCACACTTGAAATAGCAATTTTCTTGTTGCAATGTTTTCTTTTAGCTAAAATATGATAAAGAATTATAAAATTCGGGCGCGGAAGCAAATATTTATATGATTTTTTACAAAAATAAAGTCAGATTTTACCTGTTCTTGATGAATACGTTAAAAAATTGTAAGCTACGTGGGCTGGATCCTAGAATACCTACCACACTTGAAATAGAAATTTTCTTGTTCTAATGTTTTCTTTTAGCTAAAATATGATAAAAAATTATAAAATTCGGGCGCGGAAGCAAATATTTATATGATTTTTTACAAAAATAAAGTCAGATTTTACCTATTCTTGATGAATAGTTTGTATATTGTAAGCTACATGGGCTAGATTCTAGAATTCCCGCCACACTTGAAATAGCAAATTTCTTGTTGAAATGTTTTCTTTTAGCTAAAATATGACAAAGAATTATAAAAATCGGTCGCGGAAGCAAATGTTTATATGGTTTTGTACAAATATAAAAGTCAGATTTTACCTATTCTTTATGAATACGTTGTATATTGTAAGCTACATGGGCTGGATTCTAGAATACAAATCACACTTGAAATAGCAATTTTCTTGTTGCATTGTTTTCTTTTAGCTAAAATATGATGAAAAATTATAAAATTCGGGCGCGGAAGCAAAAATTTACATGATTTTTTTACAAAAATACTGTCATATTTTACCTTTTCTTTATGAATACCTTGTTTATTGTAAGCTACATGGGCTGGATTCTAGAATACCTACCTTACTTGAAATAGCAATTTTCTTGTTGCAATGATTTCTTTAAGCTAAAATATGATGAAGAATTATAATATTCAGGCGCGGAAGCAAATATTTATATGATTTTTTACAAAAATAAAGTCAGATTTTACCTATTCTTTAAATGGATATTTTTTTAAAACATTTATATATTCATGCTTTAGGATCTATAATATGGATAATTTTAGCATTGGACATGCAAATGTGACCATAACGTGGTACCAATCAGATAATGAACATTGAATTTTCAGGTGACATTTTAAAGAATACGTTGTACAATGTAAGCTACATGGCCCAACTAGCACAGATATTTTATAACACAAAATCTTATAACATTGTAATTTTATAAAGTATATATTATTGTTGTTTAAATATAGAAGTGCTTTTTATCTATTCTATTTGGTACAAAAATGCCACTAGAAGCTGAAATGTATTTTAATATGTTTATTTAAATGTTCTCAAAACTATATAATGAAACTGTTTTATATAAACATTTTACATTAGCTGTAACAATATTCTAAAATACGGCTTACAAAGCATTTCGTTTCAATGAATAATTATGTTCTATTAGTATCTTGTAATAGTTAATCACATAACTAATAAAACCTATAAGAAACACAATTGTATAAATGAATAAAAGTTTTACAGTGGTGTTCCTAAAATGTTCTAATAAATACTTTATATAATAAATATGCATTATGAAATATCATCATTATTGTAAGAATTGCATTATTTCCTTTATAAAGCTATTTGCTTATTATTGAGAGCTTAACAAGATCATATTGTGTAATTAATTTCGACACACGCATTTGACATTTGCTAAGGTTAGAAGGAAGACAGCAGATTGTGAAACAAATTTATTTTATTTCATCATGGAAAATTGGAAAAAGCGGAAATTTTCGAAGAAAAGTGAATGAAAATTTAAATAAAATAAAGAAAAGACAATTAAGCCTGATACAGTTCTACAAGACACAAAAATTGATTGAAAATAAACACTGTAAAGTTGAATCGAATACTAATTTTGTGACTAACCCCATCCTAGCAGAAGGACCAACTCTAAATAGAACATCAGAAAAACAGGAAAATACACTAGAAATAGAAGATCATACAATAAACAACTGGAATGTAGAGCTGGAGAACAGTGATGAGGAAGATTTATCAAGTGAACATTCTGAAAGTGATGATTCAATTAAAAATGCAAATGTTAGGCTTGGACTAAAAGTTTGGGCCAATTCGTTAATATTAACCACACTGCTTTAAGAGAATTGTTTAAAATTTGGAATGAACGTATTCCAAACTTATTACCTTTGGACCCTCGAACTTTACTTCAAACTTCAAGAACTGTGAATGTAAATAAAATACCAGGTGACGAATATTGGCATCAAGGAGTGCAATTTTACTTGAAAAAATATCTAACCAATATTCCCGCAAATTTAACGTCCGTGTCTTTGAATATCAATATCGATGGCTTACCTATATATAAAAGTTCCAGACAAGAATTTTGGCCAATTCTATGCAACATTTATGAAATTCCACAAATTAAACCAATGGTTATTGGTATTTATTGTGGCTTTGGTAAGCTTGTGAATATAAAAGATTTTCTTCAGCCTTTTGTTGATGAAATGAACGAAATATTATTAAATGGAATTATTGTAAATGAAAAAAATAGTTATTGCGAGCATAAGAAAATGCGGAGAATAGATGTTAAAATCAGATGTTTCATTTGCGATTCTCCTGCGCGAGCATTTGTGAAAGGTAATTTATTAAATTGAGATATATAATTTAAATACGAATTATTTTAATGTATTTTCATTGTACAGGTGTAGCTAATTTTCAACATGGTTGCATAAAATGCACTACAGTTAGGGAGTATGCTTATATTTCCCGTTGTAATTATTATCCACGTAATAAGTTTGAAAAGCGAACAGATAAATTATTTCGAGAAATAAAATACGGTTTACATCATAAATGTGAAACACCACTTACAGAGCTTCCAATTGATATGATGACCTGTTGGCGATTTTCTACATTTAATTGACCTGGGTATAATGAAGAAATGTTTAATTGGCTGGCGAGATGGAAGTTTTGGTAATTATGGAGCCAAGTGGTCTGCGAGAGATATAATACAAATATCTGAATTTTTAATAAAATGTAAAATACCATCAGAAATTCACCGAAGTGTTCGAGGATTAGAATGTCTCTCTCATTGGAAAGGATTAGAATACAGAACATTTTTATACTATATTGGAATAGTTATTTTAAAGGAATTGTTACCACCTGATATTTATGAGCATTTTTTATTACTCTTCTGTGCTGTTACTATCTGTTCTTCAACTGTTTACAGTAATATGTTACCTTTGGCAGAAACATTATTTGATTACTACATAGAATATTATGGTGATTTATACGGAGATGATTTTATTACAAGTAATGTTCATAATCTATCTCATATGGTAGATGAAGTGAAAAAATTTGGTATTTTATCAACATTCAGTGCATATCCCTTCGAAAGCAAATTGTATCAAATTAAGAATTTGTTAAGAAATGGCAATTGTCCGTTAATACAAGCTGCAAAAAGATTAGGTGAAATAACTATGTCCGAAATTGAAATAAGTATAAATGAATTCATAAAAAATTATCCAATTTTAAAACGTAAAAGTTCTAATGATGATTTTTACTTAAAAGTAGAATTCGAAAAATTTTCATTAAGTAACGAATCTCGAAATAAATGGTTTTTAACTCGTGAAAATGAAATAGTTGAAATGAAACATGCTGTATTACAAAACGGGATAGTATATATATACGGATGTTCATTGAGTCAAATTAAAACTTTCTTTGACAAACCAATAAAATCCAGTTACTTAAATATATATGCTTCTGATTGTCAAAAAAAATTACCAAAATTTTACACTATGGAAGAAATAAAGTGCAAACTAGTTGCCATTCAGTATCATAAGACAAATATTGTATTCATACCGTTACTTCATACATTGCATATCTAATTGTTGGCACTGATGTTGTAAAAATATTATTTTTATTGCATATTGAACAATACATATAAATGTTTATTTTTATACTTTTACAACAATTTACTTACAAAAGAAAATCACAGTTCTGTTCTTTCGTTATGAATAATATTGTAACATTAAATATAATAAAAAATAAATAACATTTCCTTTATAAAAATAATACAAAAACCCTTTAAAAATATCAAGTATATTTATTGCCGCTTTATATGTTATTTATAATTCTCGTACTTCTGTTACTACGACACGTAGCGAACATTGATATTGGTATTGACAGTTTTATCTATTCTGCGAATTAATTTTTATTTTTACAGTAAACTAACTTCTAATAATTCATATAAATGCAATTCCGTTGGTCTAAATAAGAGCAGATAAGTCCATGTCATCATTTCATTATTTATGAACATTATTTTGTATGCGGCAACAAATATACTTTATACTTTACTGACTTCTTAACCGTCTGATCCTTCATCATCCCCTTCAATGTTTTCATCATTTTGCATATCTCTTTCAATTTCCTTGGGTGTTTCTTCAGTTGATAATACTTCTGTTTTCTTATTGTTCTTATACAAAAGCTTTTTTGGTCTCTTCTTGCTTTTTGAAGTTCGTAATAAAACACTTTCATTTCTCTGGGTTTTATTTCTAATAACATTCTTTAGAAACATATGGCAAGATTCTAATGAAAAATCGTTAACTGCTAAACGAATTATTTGAAAAAAAGCATTTATACTGTTTTTGTAAAATTTAAAGGCAATATTTTCCTTCTTCTCTCTTGATCCACCTGCCCAAGAACAAAGAGTCATAAATCTTCTTGTAAAAACTTTATCAATAAGCATATAGCAATGATCTATCCCATTGCCTTTTTCCCGAGTTTCCACAAATAAAACTCATATCATGCACAAACTTCTGTAATTTGTTTTTGTCTTTTAATTTATCTTCAAATACTTTTAGCTCTTCTACGGTATCAATCGGATTTGGTAACAACAAATCAGTATTTTGAGTCGTCTTTTTATTAATATATAGAGAAGTATCACTTTGCTTTATCATTTGTTTGATTAACTCGTCAAACATAGTCTCCAATTTAGCTAAACGCTCCATCATTACGGTTTTATTTGCTATAATGTTGTCTATTTTCTGTTCAGTTGACTGATCTAACTGCACCTGAGACATTGAAATATTTTCTTCGTTTATACGTATAAAACCATTTGCTGACGCTTCTCCTAATATCACATATGACGAAGACTGTGTTTCTTGTCCCTGATATAATATATCACTTTGTGGTTCAGCATACTGTACAACTTTGTCATCTTCCACTGTAACAATAAATGAAGAAAGATTTACGTTTCGTGTCTGGAAAAAAATAATATGTATTCAATAAAATAACTTACGAAAAAAAATGTTGACATACCAATTTATTGATGTCACGTTCTTCTGATTGTACAGTTATTTTTTCATTTTTGGTCCCTTCATCTGAAGTACAAGGTTCTAAGATTTGTGGCTAAAAATGAAGATAAGTACATATAATTAAAAATATTTTATAGTAATGCTTATTATACCTACCATTAAATTATTAAAATCGGGAATTGGTGAATATAATGTTTTATTCGTAGATCTGTATCTTTTTTTTGATGGCCCGTCTTTATCTGAATATAATCCTTTTGTATCGTCATCTTCACACATCTTTTTGACCTTATTTTCAGCTTCGCGATATGTTTTTAAATTACTTCTTTTTAAAATACAAGGCATTTGTAACCAATCTTTTTCCGGTACAGAAAACTTATTTTGAATAAGTTTATCAATTTTGTTTTTTGGCCACAATAACAAACCATCTTTTTCCCATGAATTGGGAATTATTGTTAGGTGTAATTTACCCTTTTCAATTGGTTGGACTATTTTATATGACATCTGAAACATTTGGAATTATAAATTTGTGCAGTTCTAAACATAACCAAAATCATTTAAATTAATTATATTATCTGTACCTTTTACTTACCTTTAAAATCAAATGTGTGATGTATTCCTTTCTATAAAAGTGCATACAAAATATAATTATATTACAAATAATTTGTAAGGTCTTTTTTATTTCTACCTATATAACTTCAAACCGGCCATATTTTCTAATAAACTTTACCAGCAACTACGGCATCCATTTTGGAAATAAACAACAAAATTATTAAAATATCTAAAATAAATGCATTTATTGGAAATATTTATGAATTTTAGCTAATATCTTATCATTCTACATTGATTACTGACTTTTAATTGTTAATTCACGAATATATATTTTTTATTTATCTTTATTATTACAAAATGTTTCTAAAATATAATAAGATTTCAGGAGGCGCATAAATTGGTTTCGTACTAAAATATCTCTGTTTCACAGTAAAATTTCTTTCGTAACAATTTTAATGTCTAATAAACTCTACAACTTATTTTTTAAATATTATGAATACACTCAATATCTAAAGTGAAATGAAATACTTGAAGATGCAGTGCTGTGAATATGTTATATATTACAACAAGAACAAATTTCTTATAAAAATAATTGATATATTATTATAACGACAGAAGCAAAACTGAAACATTTTGGTTATAAAAATGTTTTTATAAGAATACATAATAAAATAATTGAAGAGTTTTGTAATAGTATAGCACACAATCTTTATAATAAACACTAATTTTATAGAGATTGTATAATATATCCGTTACATTTTATATACACATTTATAAAGCATATTATTATAAAATTCTGTAGTTTAATAGGTGCTCTATTTGTGATAGTTATAATACAATAACTTATCGTATAAGCTGTGCCTATTTGCGCTGTATACCTGTTTTATAAGTTCTTTAAGAATATTTTTTATAACCAATTACATGACAAAAATGCATTATGGATATGTTACTATAATATTATTACGATTCTTAAGAAACATAAATTGCTAGTTTGGGGGCTAGATTCTAGAATACCTACTACACTTGAAATAGCAATTTTCTTGTTGCAATGTTTTCTTTTAGCTAAAATATGATAAAGAATTATAAAATTCCGGCGCGGAGGCAAATATTTATATGATTTTTTTACAAAAATAATGTCAGATTTTACCTTTTCTTGATGAATACGTTGTATATTGTAAGCTACATGGGCTGGATTCTAGAATACCTACCACACTTGAAATAGCAATTTTCTTGTTGCAATGTTTTCTTTTAGCTAAAATATGATGAAGAATTATAAAATTTAGGCGCGGAAGCAAATATTTATATGATTTTTTACAAAAATAAAGTCAGATTTTACCTATTCTTGAAATGGATATTTTTGTTAAAACATTCATATTCATGCTTTAGGATCTATAATAAGGATAATTTTAGCATTGGACATGCAAAAGTGACCACAACGTGGTACCAATCAGATAATAAAAATTCAGTTTTCGGGTGTCATTTTAATGAATTCGTTGTATAATGTAAACTACATGGGCTGGATTCTAGAATACCTACCACACTTGAAATAGCAATTTTCTTGTTGCAATGTTTTCTTTTAGCTAAAATATGATAAAGAATTATAAAATTCGGGCGCGGAAGCAAATATTTATCTGATTTTTTACAAAAATAAAGTCAGATTTTACCTGTTCTTGATGAATACGTTAAAAAATTGTAAGCTATGTGGGCTGGGAAGCTGGGAAGAAAATATTTATATGATTTTATCAAAAATAAATTCAGATTTTACCTATTCTTGATGAATACGTTGTATATTAAAAGCTATATGGGCTGGATTCTGGAATACCTACCACACTTGAGATAGCAATTTTCTTGTTGCAATGTTTTCTTTTAGCTAAAATATGATGAAGAATGATAAAATTCGGGCGCGGAAACAAATATTTATATGATTTTTTACAAAAATAAAGTCAGATTTTACCTATTCTTGAAATGGATATTTTTGTTAAAACATTCATATTTATGCTTTAGGATCTATAACATGGATAATTTTAGCATTGGACATGCCAAAGTGACCATAACGTAGTACCAATCAGATAATAAACATTCAATATTCGCGTGTCATTTTAACGAATACGTTGTATATTGGAAGCTACATGGGCTGGATTCTACAATACCTACCACACTTGACATAGCAATTTTCTTGTTGAAATGTTTTCTTTTAGCTAAAATATAATGAAAAATTATAAAATTCGGGCGCAGAAGCAAATATTTATATGATTTTTTACAAAAATAAAATCAGATTTTACCTATTCTTGATGAATACGTTGTATATTGTAAGCTACATGGCCTGGATTCTAGAATACCTACCACACTTGAAATAGAAATTTTCTTGTTCCAATGTTTTCTGTTAGCTAAAATATGATAAAAAATTATAAAATTCGGACGCGGAAGCAAATATTTATATAATTTTTTACAAAAATGAAGTAAGATTTTACCTATTCTTGAAATTTATATTGTTGTTAAAACATTCATATTCATGCTTTAGGATCTATAATATGGATAATTTTTGCATAGGACATGCAAAAGTGACCATAACGTGGTACCAATCATATAATAAACATTCATTTTTCAGGTGTCATTTTAATGAATACAATGTTTAATATAAGCTACATGGGCTAGATTCTAGAATACCCACCACACTTGAAATAGCAATTTTCTTGTTGCAATGTTTTCTTTTAGCTAAAATATGATGAAGAATTATAAAATTCGGGCGCGAAAGCAAATATTTATATGATTTTTTACAAAAATAAAGTCAGATTTTACCTATTCTTGATAAATACGTTGTATATTTTAAGCTACATGAGTTGGATTCTAGAATACCTACCACACTTGAAATAGCAATTTTCTTGTTGTAATGTTTTCTTTTAGCTAAAATATGATGAAAAATTATAAAATTCGGGAGCGGATGCAAATATTTATATGATTTTCTACAAAAATTAAGTCAGATTTTACCTATTCTTGATGAATACGTTGTATATTGTAGGTACATGGGCTGGATTCTAGAATACCTACCACACTTGAAATAGTAATTTTCTTGTTGCAATGTTTTCTTTTAACTAAAATATGATGTAGAAGTATAAAATTCGGGCGCGGAAGCAAATATTTATATGATTTTTTACAAAAATTAATTTAGGTTTTACCTATTCTTGATGAATCCGTTGTATATTGTAGGCTACATGGGCTGGATTCTAGAATACCTACCACACTTGAAATAGCAATTTTCTTGTTG
The DNA here is from genome assembly GCA_035578165.1 of Stenolophus ochropezus. Classification (NCBI taxonomy): domain Eukaryota; kingdom Metazoa; phylum Arthropoda; class Insecta; order Coleoptera; family Carabidae; genus Stenolophus; species Stenolophus ochropezus. The sequence goes on along the minus strand of JAQOWZ010000072.1, from coordinate 124,971 downwards.
CAATGTTTTCTTTTAGCTAAAATATGATAAAGAATTATAAAATACGAACGCGGAAGCAAATATTTATACGATTTTTTACAAAAATAATGTCAGATTTTACCTTTTCTTGATGAATACGTTGTATATTGTAAGCTACATGGGCTGGATTCCAGAATACCCACCACACTTGAAATAGTAATTTTCTTGGTGCAATGTTTTCTTTTAGCTAAAATATGATGAATAATTATAAAATTCGGGCGCGGAAGCAAATATTTATATGATCTTTTACAAAAATATACCCAGATTTTACCTATTCATGATGAATACGTTTTATAATGTAACCTACATGGGCTGGATTCTAGAATACCTACCACACTTTAAATAGCAATTTTCTTGTTGCAATGTTTTCTTTTAGCTAAAATATGATGAAGAATTATAAAATTCGGACGCGGAAGCAGATATTTATATGATTTTTTACAAAAATAAAGTCAGATTTTACCTTTTCTTGATGAATACGTTGTATATTGTAAGCTACATGGGCTGGATTCTAGAATTCCCACCACACTTGAAATAGCAATTTTCTTGTCGCAATGTTTTATTTAGCTAAAATATGATGAAGAATTATAAAATTCAGGCGCGGAAGCAAATACTTATATGATTTTTTACAAAAATAAAGTCAGATTTTACCAATTCTTGATGAATACGTTGTATATTGTAAGATACATGGGCTGGATTCTAGAATACCTACTACACTTGAAATAGCAATTAACTAGTTGCAATGTTTTCTTTTAGCTAAAATATAATGAAGAATTATAAAATTCGGGCGCGGTATCAAATATTTATAGGATTTATTACAAAAAGAAAGTCACATTTTACCTATTCTTGATGAATACGTTGTATATTGAAGCTACATTGGCTAGATTCTAGAATACCCACCACACTTGAAATAGCAATTTTCTTGTTGCAATGTTTTCTTTTAGCTAAAATATGATGAAGAATTATAAAATTCGGGCGCGAAAGCAAATATTTATATGATTTTTTACAAAAATAAAGTCAGATTTTACCTATTCTTGATAAATACGTTGTATATTTTAAGCTACATGAGCTGGATTCTAGAATACCTACCACACTTAAAATAGCAATTTTCTTGTTGTAATGTTTTCTTTTAGCTAAAATATGATGAAAAATTATAAAATTCGGGAGCGGATGCAAATATTTATATGATTTTCTACAAAAATTAAGTCAGATTTTACCTATTCTTGATGAATACGTTGTATATTGTAAGCTACATTCTAGAATACCCACCACACTTGAAATAGCAATTTTCTTGTTGCAATGTTTTCTTTTAGCTAAAATATGATGAAGAATTATAAAATTCGGGCGCGAAAGCAAATATTTATATGATTTTTTTACTAAAATAAAGTCAGATTTTACCTATTCTTGATAAATACGTTGTATATTTTAAGCTACATGAGCTGGATTCTAGAATACCTACCACACTTGAAATAGCAATTTTCTTGTTGTAATGTTTTCTTTTAGCTAAAATATAATGAAAAATTATAAAATTCGGGAGCGGATGCAAATATTTATATGATTTTCTACAAAAATTAAGTCAGATTTTACCTATTCTTGATGAATACGTTGTATATTGTAGGTACATGGGCTGGATTCTAGAATACCTACCACACTTGAAATAGCAATTTTCTTGTTGCAATGTTTTCTTTTAACTAAAATATGATGTAGAATTATAAAATTCGGGCGCGGAAGCAAATATTTATATGATTTTTTTACAAAAATTAATTTAGGTTTTACCTATTCTTGATGAATCCGTTGTATATTGTAGGCTACATGGGCTGGATTCTAGAATACCTACCACACTTAAAATAGCAGTTTTCTTGTTGCAATGTTTTCTTTTAGCTAAAATATGATAAAGAATTATAAAATACGAACGCGGAAGCAAATATTTATAAATTTTTTACAAAAATAATGTCAGATTTTACCTTTTCTTGATGAATACGTTGTATATTGTAAGCTACATGGGCTGGATTCCAAAATACCCACCATACTTGAAATAGTAATTTTCTTGGTGCAATGTTTTCTTTTAGCTAAAATATGATGAATAATTATATAATTCGGGCGCGGAAGCAAATATTTATATGATCTTTTACAAAAATATACCCAGATTTTACCTATTCTTGATGAATACGTTTTATAATGTAACCTACATGGGCTGGATTCTAGAATACCTACCACACTTTAAATAGCAATTTTCTTGTTGCAATGTTTTCTTTTAGCTAAAATATGATGAAGAATTATAAAATTTGGACGCGGAAGCAGATATTTATATGATTTTTTACAAAAATAAAGTCAGATTTTACCTTTTCTTGATGAATACGTTGTATATTGTAAGCTACATGGGCTGGATTCTAGAATACCCACCACACTTGAAATAGCAATTTTCTAGTTGCAATGTTTTCTTTTAGCTAGAATATAATGACGAATTATAAAATTCGGGCGCGGAATCAAATATTTATAGGATTTATTACAAAAAGAAAGTCACATTTTACCTATTCTTGATGAATACGTTGTATATTGTAAGCTACATTGGCTAGATTCTAGAATACCCACCACACTTGAAATAGCAAATTTCTTGTTGAAATGTTTTCTTTTAGCTAAACTATGACAAAGAATTATAAAATTCGGGCGCGGAAGCAAATATTTATATGATTTTTACAAAAATAAAAGTCAGATTTTACCTATTCTTGATGAATACGTTGTATATTGTAAGCTAGATGAGCTGGATTCTAGAATACCTACCACATTTGAAATAGCAATTTTCTTGTTGCAATGTTTTCTATTAGCTAAAACATGTTGAAGAATTATAAAATTCGGGCACGGAAGCAAATATTTATATGATATTTTACAAAAATAAAGTCAGATTTTACCAATTCTTGATGAATACGTTGTTTATTGTAAGCTACATGGGCTGGATTCTATAATACCTACCACACTTGAGATAGCAATTTTCTTGTTGCAATGTTTTCTTTTAGCTAAAATATGATAAAGAATTATAAAATTCAGGCGCGGAAGCAAATATTTATATGATTTTTTACAAAAATAAATTCAGATTTTACCTATTCTTGAAATGGATATTTTTGTTAAAACATTCATATTCATGCTTTAGGATCTATAATATGGATAATTTTAGCATTGGACAAGCAAGGTGACCACAACGTGGTACCAATCAGATAATAAACATTCTTTTTTCGGGTGTGATTTTAATGAATTCGTTGTATAATGTAAGCTACATGGGCTGGATTCTAGAATACCTACCACACTTGAAATAGCAATTTTCTTGTTGCAATGTTTTCTTTTAGCTAAAATATGATAAAGAATTATAAAATTCGGGCGTGGAAGCAAATATTTATATGATTTTTTACAAAAATAAAGTCAGATTTTACCTGTTCTTGATGAATACGTTGTATATTGTAAGCTACGTGGGCTGGATTCGAGAATAACTACCACACTTGAAATAGAAATTTTCTTGTTGCAATGTTTTCTTTTAGCTAAAATATGATGAAAAATTATAAAATTCGGTCGCGGAAGCAAATATTTATATTATTTTTTTACAAAAATAATGTCAGATTTTACCTTTTCTTTATGAATACCATGTATATTGTAAGCTACATGAGCTGGATTCTAGAATACCTAGCACACTTGAAATAGCAATTTTCTTGTTGCAATGTTTTTTTTAGCTAAAATATGATGAAGAATTATATAATTCAGGCGCGGAAGCAAATATTTATATGATTTTTTCAAAAATAAATTCTGATTTTACCTATTCTTGATGAATACGTTGTATATTGTAAGCTACATGAGCTGGATCCTAGAATACCTATCACACTTGAAATAGCAATTTTTTTGTTGTAATGTTTTCTTTTAGCTAAAATATGATGAAGAATTATAAAATTCGGGCGCGCATGCAAATATTTATACGTTATTCCACACAAAAATTAAGTCAGATTTTACCTATTCTTGATGAATACGTTGTGTATTGTAGGTACATGGGCTGGATTCTAGAATACCTACCACACTTGAAATAGCAATTTTCTTGTTACATTGTTTTCTTCTAGCTAAAATATGATAAAGAATTATAAAAATCGAACGCGGAAGCAAATATTTATACGATTTTTTACAAAATTAATGTCAGATTTTACCTTTTCTTGATGAATACGTTGTATATTGTAAGCTACATGGGCTGGATTCTAGAATACCCACCACACTTGAAATAGTAATTTTCTTGTTGGAATGTTTTCTTTTAGCTAAAATATGATGAAGAATTATAAAATTCGGGCGCGGAAGCAAATATTTATATGATTTTTTACAAAAATAAAGTCAGATTTTACCTATTCTTGAAATGGATATTTTTGATAAAACATTCCTATTGAAGCTTTAGGATCTATACTATAAATAATTTTAGCATAGGACATGCAAAAGTGACCATAACGTGGTACCAATCATATAATAAACATTAAATTTTCAGGTGTCATTTTAATGAATACGTTGTATAATGTAAGCTAAATGGGCTGGAGTCTAGAATATCTACCACACATGAAATAGAAATTATCTTGTTGCAATGTTTTCTTTTAGCTAAAATATGATGAAGAATTATAAAATTCGTGCGCAGAAGCAAATATTTATATGATTTTTTACAAAAATAATGTCAGATTTTACTTTTTCTTGATGAATATGTTGAATATTGTAAGCTACATGAGCTGAATTCTGGAATACCTACCACACTTGAAATAGCAATTTACTTGTTGCATTGTTTTCTTTTAGCTAAAATATGATGAAGAATTATAAAATTCGGACGCGGAAGCAGATATTTATATGATTTTTTACAAAAATAAAGTCAGATTTTACCTGTTCTTGATGAATACGTTGTATATTGTAAGCTACGTGGGCTAGATTCGAGAATACCTACCACACTTGAAATAGCAATTTTCTTGTTGCAATGTTTTCTTTTAGCTAAAATATGATAAAGAATTATAAAATTCGGGCGCGGAAGCAAATATTTATATGATTTTTTACAAAAATAAAGTCAGATTTTACCTATTCTTGATGAATACGTTGTATATTGTAAGCTACATGAGCTGGATTCTAGATGACCTACCACATTTGAAATAGCAATTTTCTTGTTGCAATGTTTTCTTTTAGCTAAAATATGATGAAGAATTATAAAATTTAGACGCGGAAGCAGATATTTGTATGGTTTTTTACAAAAATAAAGTCAGATTTTACCTTTTCTTGATGACTACGTTGTATATTGTAAGCTACATGGGCTGGATTCTCGAATACCCACAACACTTGAAATAGCAATTTTCTAGTTGCAATGTTTTCTTTTTGCTAAAATATAATGAAGAATTATAAAATTCGGGCGCGGAATCAAATATTTATAGGATTTATTACAAAAAGAAAGTCACATTTTACCTATTCTTGATGAATACGTTGTATATTGTAAGCTACATTGGCTAGATTCTAGAATACCCACCACACTTGAAATAGCAAATTTCTTGTTGAAATGTTTTCTTTTAGCTGAACTATGACAAAGAATTATAAAATTCGGGCGCGGAAGCAAATATTTATATGATTTTTACAAAAATAAAAGTCAGATTTTACCTATTCTTGATGAATACGTTGTATATTGTAAGCTAGATGAGCTGGATTCTAGAATACCTACCACATTTGAAATAGCAATTTTCTTGTTGCAATGTTTTCTATTAGCTAAAACATGTTGAAGAATTATAAAATTCGGGCGCGGAAGCAAATATTTATATGATTTTTTACAAAAATAAAGTCAGATTTTACCAATTCTTGATGAATAAGTTGTTTATTGTAAGCTACATGGGCTGGATTCTATAATACCTACCACACTTGAAATAGCAATTTTCTTGTTGCAATGTTTTCTTTTAGCTAAAATATGATAAAGAATTATAAAATTCAGGCGCGGAAGCAAATATTTATATGATTTTTTACAAAAATAAATTCTGATTTTACCTATTCTTGAAATGGATATTTTTGTTAAAACATTCATATTCATGCTTTAGGATCTATAATATGGATAATTTTAGCATTGGACAAGCAAAGGTGACCACAACGTGGTACCAATCAGATAATAAACATTCTTTTTTCGGGTGTGATTTTAATGAATTCGTTGTATAATGTAAGCTACATGGGCTGGATTCTAGAATACCTACCACACTTGAAATAGCAATTTTCTTGTTGCAATGTTTTCTTTTAGCTAAAATATGATAAAGAATTATAAAATTCGGGCGTGAAAGCAAATATTTATATGATTTTTTACAAAAATAAAGTCAGATTTTACCTGTTCTTGATGAATACGTTGTATATTGTAAGCTACGTGGGCTGGATTCGAGAATACCTACCACACTTGAAATAGCAATTTTCTTGTTGCAATGTTTTCTTTTAGCTAAAATATGATGAAGAATTATAAAATTCGGGCGCGGAAGCAAATATTTATACGTTTTTCCACACAAAAATTAAGTCAGATTTTACCTATTCTTGATGAATACGTTGTATATTGTAGATACATGGGCTGAATTCTAGAATACCTACCACACTTGAAATAGCAATTTTCTTGTTGCATTGTTTTCTTTTAGCTAAAATATGATGAAGAATTATAAGATTCGGACGCGGAAGCAGATATTTATATGATTTTTTACAAAAATAAAGTCAGATTTTACCTGTTCTTGATGAATACGTTGTATATTGTAAGCTACGTGGGCTGGATTCGAGAATACCTACCACACTTGAAATAGCAATTTTCTTGTTGCAATGTTTTCTTTTAGCTAAAATATGATAAAGAATTATAAAATTCGGGCGCGGAAGCAAATATTTATATGATTTTTTACAAAAATAAAGTCAGATTTTACCTATTCTTGATGAATACGTTGTATATTGTAAGCTACATGAGCTGGATTCTAGATGACCTACCACATTTGAAATAGCAATTTTCTTGTTGTAATGTTATCGTTTAAGTCAGATTTTGCCTATTCTTGATGAATACGTTGTATATTATAGGCTACTTGAGCTGGATTCTAGAATACCTACCACACTTGAAATAGCAATTTTCTTGTTGCAACGTTTTCTTTTAGCTAAATATGAAAAAGAATTATAAAATTGGGACGCGGATGTAAATATTTATATGATTTTTTACAAAAATAAAGTCAGATTTTACCAATACTTGATGAATACATTGTATATTGTAAGCTATATGGACTGGATTCTTTAATACCTACCACACTTGAAATAGAAATTTTCTTCTTGCAATGTTATCTTTTAGCTAAATTATGAAGAAGAATTATAAAATTCGGGCGCGGAAGCAAATATTTATATGATTTTTTACAAAAATAAATTTAGATTTTACATATTCTTGATGAATACGTTGTATATTGTAAGCTACATGAGCTGGATTCTAGAAAACCTACCACACTTGAAATAGCAATTTTCTTGTTGCAATGTTTTCTATTAGCTAAAACATGATGCAGAATTATAAAATTCGGGCGCGTGAGCAAATATTTATATGATTTTTTCAAAAATAAATTCTGATTTTACCTATTCTTGATGAATACGTTGTATATTGTAAGCTACATGAGCTGGATTCTAGAATACCTACCACACTTGAAATAGCAATTTTTTTGTTGTAATGTTTTCTTTTAGCTAAAACATGATGAAGAATTATAAAATTCGGGCGCGGATGCAAATATTTATACGTTTTTCCACACAAAAATTAAGTCAGATTTTACCTATTCTTGATGAATACGTTGTATATTGTAGGTACATGAGCTGGATTCTAGAATACCTACCACACTTGAAATAGCAATTTTCTTGTTGCAATGTTTTCTTTTAACTAAAATATGATGTAGAATTATAAAATTCGGGCGCGGAAGCAAATATTTATATGATTTTTTACAAAACTTAAGTTAGATTTTACCTATTCTTGATGAATACGTTGTATATTGTAGGCTACATGGGCTGGATTCTAGAATACCTACCACTCTTGAAATAGCTATTTTCTTGTTGCAATGTTTTCTTTTAGCTAAAATATGATAAAGAATTATAAAATTCGAACGCGAAAGCAAATATTTATACGATTTTTTACAAAATTAATGTCAGATTTTACCTTTTCTTGATGAATACGTTGTATATTGTAAGCTACATGGACTGGATTCTAGAATACCCACCACACTTGAAATAGTAATTTTCTTGTTGGAATGTTTTCTTTTAGCTAAAATATGATGAAGAATTATAAAATTCGGGCGCGGAAGCAAATATTTATATGATCTTTTACAAAAATAAAGCCAGATTTTACCTATTCTTGATGAATACGTTGTATATTGTAACCTACATGAACTGGATTCTAGAATACCTACCACACTTTAAATAGCAATTTTCTTGTTGCAATATTTTCTTTTAGCTAAAATATAATGAAAAATTATAAAATTCGGTACTCTGAGATAGCGCGTATATGATTTTTACATAAATAATGTCAGATTTTACTTTTTCTTGATGAATACATTGTATATTGTAAGCTACATGGGCTGGATTCGAGAATACCTACCACACTTGAAATAGCAATTTTCTTGTTGCAATGTTTTCTTTTAGCTAAAATATGATGAAGAATTATAAAATTCGGGCGCGGAAGCAAATATTTATACGTTTTTCCACACAAAAATTAAGTCAGATTTTACCAATTCTTGATGAATACATTGTATATTGTAAGCTATATGGACTGGATTCTGGAATACCTACCACACTTGAAATAGAAATTTTCTTCTTGAAATTTTTCTTTTAGATAATTATTAAGAAGAATTATAAAATTCGGGCGCGGAAGCAAATATTTATATGATTTTTTACAAAAATAAATTTAGAATTTACATATTCTTGATGAATACGTTGTATATTGTAAGCTACATGAGCTGGATTCTAGAAAACCTACCACACTTGAAATAGCAATTTTCTTGTTGCAATGTTTTCTTTTAGCTAAAACATGATGAAGAATTATAAAATTCGGGCGCGTGAGCAAATATTTATATGATTTTTTAAAAATAAATTCTGATTTTACCTATTCTTGATGAATACGTTGTATATTGTAAGCTACATGAGCTGGATTCTAGAATACCTACCACACTTGAAATAGCAATTTTTTTGTTGTAATGTTTTCTTTTAGCTAAAATATGATGAAGAATTATAAATTCAGGCGCGGATGCAAATATTTATACGTTTTTCCACACAAAAATTAAGTCAGATTTTACCTATTCTTGATGAATACGTTGTATATTGTAGGTACATGGGCTGGATTCTAGAATACCTACCACACTTGAAATAGCAATTTTCTTGTTGCAATGTTTTCTTTTAACTAAAATATGATGTAGAATTATAAAATTCGGGCGCAGAAGCAAATATTTATATGATTTTTTACAAAACTTAAGTTAGATTTTACCTATTCTTGATGAATACGTTGTATATTGTAGGCTACATAGGCTGGATTCTAGAATACCTACCAGTTTTGAAATAGCAATTTTCTTGTCGCAATGTTTTCTTTTAGCTAAAATATGATGAAGAATTATAAAATTCGGGCGCGGAAGCAAATATTTATATGATTTTTTACAAAAATAAAGTCAGATTTTACCTATTCTTGAAATGGATATTTTTGATAAAACATTCCTCTTCAAGCTTTAGGATCTATACTATAAATAATTTTAGCATAGGACATGCAAAAGTGACCATAACGTGGTACCAATCATATAATAAACATTAAATTTTCAGGTGTCATTTTAATGAATACGTTGTATAATGTAAGCTAAATGGGCTGGAGTCTAGAATATCTACCACACATGAAATAGAAATTATCTTGTTGCAATGTTTTCTTTTAGCTAAAATATGATGAAGAATTATAAAATTCGTGCGCGGAAGCAAATATTTATATAATTTTTTACAAAAATAATGTCAGATTTTACTTTTTCTTGATGAATATGTTGAATATTGTAAGCTACATGGGCTGAATTCTAGAATACCTACCACACTTGGAATAGCAATTTTCTTGTTGCATTGTTTTCTTTTAGCTAAAATATGATAAAGAATTATAAAATTCGGACGAGGAAGCAGATATTTATATGATTTTTTACAAAAATAAAGTCAGATTTTACCTGTTCTTGATGAATACGTTGTATATTGTAAGCTACGTGGGCTGGATTCGAGAATACCTACCACACTTGAAATAGCAATTTTCTTGTTGCAATGTTTTCTTTTAGCTAAAATATGATGAAGAATTATAAAATTCGGGCGCGGAAGCAAATATTTATACGTTTTTCCACACAAAAATTAAGTCAGATTTTACCTATTCTTGATGAATACGTTGTATATTGTAGATACATGGGCTGAATTCTAGAATACCTACCACACTTGAAATAGCAATTTTCTTGTTGCATTGTTTTCTTTTAGCTAAAATATGATGAAGAATTATAAGATTCGGACGCGGAAGCAGATATTTATATGATTTTTTACAAAAATAAAGTCAGATTTTACCTGTTCTTGATGAATACGTTGTAAATAGTAAGCTACGTGGGCTGGATTCGAGACTACCTACCACACTTGAAATAGCAATTTTCTTGTTGCAATGTTTTCTTTTAGCTAAAATATGATAAAGAATTATAAAATTCGGGCGCGGAAGCAAATATTTATACGTTTTTCCACACAAAAATTAAGTCAGATTTTACCAATTCTTGATGAATACATTGTATATTGTAAGCTATATGGACTGGATTCTGGAATACCTACCACACTTGAAATAGAAATTTTCTTCTTGCAATGTTTTCTTTTAGCTAAATTATGAAGAAGAATTATAAAATTCAAGCGCGGAAGCAAATATTTATATGATTTTTTACAATAATAAATTTAGATTTTACATATTCTTGATGAATACGTTGTATATTGTAAGCTACATGAGCTGGATTCTAGAATACCTACCACACTTGAAATAGCAATTTTTTTATTGTAATGTTTTCTTTTAGCTAAAATATGATGAAAAATTGTAAAATTCGGTCGCAAAAGTAAATATTTATATGATTTTTTACAAAAATAATGTCAGATTTTACTTTTTCTTGATGAATACATTGTATATTGTAAGCTACATGGGCTGGATTCGAGAATACCTACCACACTTGAAATAGCAATTTTCTTGTTGCAATGTTTTCTTTTAACTAAAATATGATGTAGAATTATAAAATTCGGGCGCAGAAGCAAATATTTATATGATTTTTTACAAAGCTTAAGTTAGATTTTACCTACTCTTGATGAATACGTTGTATATTGTAGGCTACATGGGCTGGATTCTAGAATACCTACCACTCTTGAAATAGCAATTTTCTTGTTGCAATGTTTTCTTTTAGCTAAAATATGATAAAGAATTATAAAATTCGAACGCGAAAGCAAATATTTATACGATTTTTTACAAAATTAATGTCAGATTTTACCTTTTCTTGATGAATACGTTGTATATTGTAAGCTACATGGGCTGGATTCTAGAATAACCACTACACTTGAAATAGTAATTTTCTTGTTGGAATGTTTTCTTTTAGCTAAAATATGATGAAGAATTATAAAATTCGGGCGCGGAAGCAAATATTTATATGATCTTTTACAAAAATAAAGCCAGATTTTACCTATTCTTGATGAATACGTTGTATATTGTAAGCTATGTGGGCTGGATTCGAGAATACCTACCACACTTAAAATAGCAATTTTCTATGTTGCAATGTTTTCTATTAGCTAAAACATGATGAAGAATTATAAAATTCGGGCGCGTGAGCAAATATTTATATGATTTTTTACAAAAATAAAGTCAGATTTTACCAATTCTTGATGAATACGTTGTATATTGTAAGCTACATGTGCTGGATTCTAGAATACCTACCACACTTGAAATAGGAATTTTCTTGTTGCAATGTTTTCTTTTAACTAAAATATGATGTAGAATTATAAAATTCGGGAGCGGAAGCAAATATTTGTATGATTTTTTACAAAAATTAAGTCAGATTTTACCTTTTCTTAAAAAATACGTTGTATATTGTAAGCTACATAGGCTGGATTGTAGAATACCTACCACACTTAAAATAGCAATTTTCTTGTTGCAATGTTTTCTTTTAGCTAAAATATTATGCAGAATTATAAAATTCAGGCGCGGAAGCAAATATTTATATGATTTTTTACAAAAATAAAGTCAGGTTTTACCTATTCTTGTTGAATACGTTGTATATTGTAAGCTACATTAACTGAATCTAGAATACCTACCACACTTGAAATAGCAATTTTCTTGTTGCAATGTTTTCATTTAGCTAAAATATGGTGAAGAATTATAAAATTCAGGCGCGGAAGCAAACATTTTTATGATTTTTTACAAAAAAAAGTCAGATTTTACCTATTCTTTAAAGGAATATTTTTGTTAAAACATTCATATTCATGCTTTAGGAACTATAATATGGATAATTTTATCATTGGACATGCAAATGTGATCATAACGTGGTACCAATCAGATAATGAACATTTAATTTTCGGGTGACATTTTAAAGAATACGTCGTACAATGTAAGCTACATGGGCTAGATTCTAGAACACCTACTACACTTGAAATAGAAATTTTCTTGTTGCAATGTTCTCTATTAGCTAAAACATGATGAAGAATTATGAAATTCGGGCGCGTGAGCAAATATTTATATGATTTTTTACAAAAGTAAAGTCAGATTTTACCAATTTTTAATGAATACGTTGTATATTGTAAGCTACATGGGCTGGATTCTATAATACCTACCACACTTGAAATAGCAACTTTCTTGTTGCAATGTTTTCTTTTAGCTAAAATATGATGAAGAATTATAAATTTCGGGCGCGGAAGCAAATATTTATATGATTTTTTACAAAAATAAAATCAGATTTTGCCTATTCTTGATGAATACGTTGTATAATTTAAGCTACATGGGTTGGATTCTAGAAAACCCACCACACTTAAAATAGCAATTTTCTTGTTGCAATGTTTTCTTTTAGCTAAAATATGATGCAGAATTATGAAACATGGGCGCGGAATCAAATATTTATATGATTTTTTTCAAGAATAGAGTCAGATTTTACCTAGTCTTGATGAATACGTTGTATATTGTAGGCTACTTGGGCTGGATTCTAGAACACCTACCACACTTGAAATAGCAATTTTCTTGTTGCAATGTTTTCTTTTTGCTTAAATATGATAAAAGATCATAAAATTCAGGCGCGGAAACCAATATTTATATGATTTTTTACAAAAATAAAGTCAGATTGTAACTATTCTTTAAATGAATATTTTTGTTAAAACATTCATATTCATAGTTTATGATCTATAATATGAAAAATTTTAGCATTGCACATGCAAAAGTGACCATAACGTGTTACCAATCAAATAATAAACATTCAATTTTCGTGTGTTATTTTAAAGAATACGTTGTATAATGTGAGCTACATGGGCTGGATTCTGGAACACCTACCACACTTGAAATAGCAATTTTCTTGTTGCAATGTTGAATTAAAAATTCGGGCGCGGAAGCAAATATTTATATGATTTATTACAAAAATAAAGTCAAATTTTACCTATTCTTGATAAATATTGTAGGCTACATGGGCTGGATTCTAGAATACCACAACACTTGAAATAGCAATTTTCTTGTTGCAATGTTTTCTTTTAGCTAAAATATGATAAAGATTTATAAAATTCGGACACGGAAGCAAATATTTATATGACTTCTTACAAAAATAAAGTCAGATTTTACCTATTCTTGATGAATACTTTGTATATTGTAAGCTACATGGGCTGGATTCTGGAATACCTGCCACACTTTATATAGCAATTGTCTTATTGCATTGTTTTCTTTTAGCTAAAATATGATGATGATTTATAAAAGTCGGGCGCGGAGGCAATTATTTATATGATTTTTTACAAAAATAGAGTCAGATTTCACCTATTCTTGATGAATACGTTGTATATTAAAAGGTATATGGGCTGGATTCTGGAATACTTACCACACTTGAAATAGCAATTTTCTTGTTGCAATGTTTTCTTTTAGATAAAATATGATGAAGAATTATAAAATTCGGGCGCGGAAGCAAATTTTTATATGATTTTTTACAAAAAAAAGTCAGATTTTACCTATTCTTGATGAATACGTTGTATTTTAAAAGCTATATGGGCTGGATCCTAGAATACCTACCACACATGAAATAGCAATTTTCTTGGTGCAATGTTATATTTTAGCTAAAATATTATTAAGTATTATGAAATTCGGGCGCGGAAGCAAATATTTATATGATTTTTTACAAAAATAAATTCAGATTTGACCTATTCTTGATGAACACGTTGTATTTTCAAAGCTATATGGGCTGGATCCTAGAATACCTACCACACATGAAATAACAATTTTTTGTTGCAATGTTTTTTTTTAGCTAAAATATGATAAAGAATTATAAAACTCGGGCGCGGAAGCAAATATTTATATGATTTTTTACAAAAATAAAGTCAGATTTAGAATTATAAAATTCGGGCGCGGAAGCAAATATTTATATAATTTATTACAAAAATAAAGTCAAATTTTACCTATTCTTGATAAATACGTTGTATATTGTAAGCTACATGTGCTAGATTCTAGAATACCCACCATACTTGTAATAGCAATTTGCTTGTTGCAATGTTTTATTTTAGCTAAAATTTGAAGAAGAATGATAAAATTCGGGCGCGGAAGCAAATATCTATATGATTTTTTACAAAAATAAAGTCAGATTTTACTTATTCTTGATGAATACGTTGAATATTGTAAGCTGCTAGATTGTAGAATACTTATCACACTTGAAATAGCAATTTTCTTGTTGCAATGCTTTCTTTTAGTTAAAATATGATGAAGAATTATAAAATTCAGGCGCGCAAGCAAATATTTATATGATTTTTTACAAAAATTAAGTCAGATTTTACCTATACTTGATGAATACGTTGTATATTGTAAGCTACATGGGCTGGATTCTAGAATGCCTACCAAAGTTAATATAGCAATTTTCTTGTTGCAATGTTTTTTTTAGCTAAAATATGATAAAGAATTATAAAATTCGGGCGCGGAAGCAATTATTTATATGATTTTTTACAAAAATAGTCATATTTCACCTATTCTTGATGAATACTTTGTATAATAAAAGGTATATGGGCTGGATTCTGGAATACTTACCACACTTGAAATAGCAATTTTCTTGTTGCAATGTTTTCTTTTAGCTAAAATATGATGAAGAATTATAAAATTCGGGCGCGGAAGCAAATTTTTATATGATTTTTTACAAAAAAAAGTCAGATTTTACCTATTCTTGATGAATACGTTGTATTTTAAAAGCTATATGGGCTGGATCCTAGAATACCTACCACACATGAAATAGCAATTTTCTTGGTGCAATGTTATATTTTAGCTAAAATATTATTAAGTATTATGAAATTCGGGCGCGGAAGCAAATATTTATATGATTTTTTACAAAAATAAATTCAGATTTGACCTATTCTTGATGAACACGTTGTATTTTCAAAGCTATATGGGCTGGATCCTAGAATACCTACCACACATGAAATAACAATTTTTTGTTGCAATGTTTTTTTTTAGCTAAAATATGATAAAGAATTATAAAACTCGGGCGCGGAAGCAAATATTTATATAATTTATAACAAAAATAAAGTCAAATTTTACCTATTCTTGATAAATACGTTGTATATTGTAAGCTACATGTGCTAGATTCTAGAATACCCACCATACTTGTAATAGCAATTTGCTTGTTGCAATGTTTTATTTTAGCTAAAATTTGAAGAAGAATGATAAAATTCGGGCGCGGAAGCAAATATCTATATGATTTTTTACAAAAATAAAGTCAGATTTTACTTATTCTTGATGAATACGTTGAATATTGTAAGCTGCTAGATTGTAGAATACTTATCACACTTGAAATAGCAATTTTCTTGTTGCAATGCTTTCTTTTAGTTAAAATATGATGAAGAATTATAAAATTCAGGCGCGCAAGCAAATATTTATATGATTTTTTACAAAAATTAAGTCAGATTTTACCTATACTTGATGAATACGTTGTATATTGTAAGCTACATGGGCTGGATTCTAGAATGCCTACCAAAGTTAATATAGCAATTTTCTTGTTGCAATGTTTTTTTAGCTAAAATATGATAAAGAATTATAAAATTCGGGCGCGGAAGCAAATATTTATATGATTTTTTACAAAAATAATGTCAGATTTTAAATATTCTTGATGAATACGTTGTATATTGTAAGCTATATGGGCTGGATTCTAGAATACCTACCACACTTGAAATAGCAATTTTCTTGTTGCAATGTTTTCTTTTAGCTAAATTATGATGAAGAATTATAAAATTCGGGCGCGGAAGCAAATATTTATATGATTTTTTATAAAAAAAGTCAGATTTTACCTATTCTTGATGAATACGTTGTATATTGTAAGCTATATGGGTTGGATTCTAGAATACCTACTACACTTGAAATAGCAATTTTCTTGTTGCAATATTTTCTTTTAGCTAAAATATGATGAAGAATCATAAAATTCGGGCGCGGAAGCAAATATTTATATGATTTTTTACCAAAGAATTCAGATTTTACCTTTTCTTGAAATGAATATTTTCGTTAAAACATTCATATTCATGCTTTAGGAACTATACTATGGATAATTTTAGTATTGGACATGCAAAAGTGACCATAACGTGGTACGAATCAGATAATAAAATTTCAATTTTCCGGTGTCTTTTTAATGAATACGTTGTATATTGTAAGCTACTTGGGCTGGATTCTAGAATATCTACCACACTTGAAATAGCAATTTTCTTGTTGCAATGTTTTCTTTTAGCTAAAATATAATGAAGAATTATAAAATTCGGGCGCGGCCGCAAATATTTATATGATTTTTTACAAAATAAAAGTCAGATTTCACGTATTCTCGCTGAATACGTTGTATATTGTAAGCTACATGGGCTGGATTCTAGGACACTTGCTACACTTGAAATAGCAATTTTCTTGTTGCAATGTTTTATTTTAGCGAAAATATGATGAAGAATTATGAAAATCGGG
Organism: Stenolophus ochropezus; assembly: GCA_035578165.1. Classification (NCBI taxonomy): domain Eukaryota; kingdom Metazoa; phylum Arthropoda; class Insecta; order Coleoptera; family Carabidae; genus Stenolophus; species Stenolophus ochropezus. Next base: position 107,774 of record JAQOWZ010000072.1, on the reverse strand, counting down.
CGCAAAAGCAAATATTTATATAATTCTTTACAAAAATAAAGTCAGCTTTTACCTATTCTTGATAAATACGTTGTATATTGTAAGCTACATGAGCTGGATTCTAGAATACCCACCACACTTGAAATAGTAATTTTCTTGTTGCAATGTTTTCTTTTAGCTGAAATATGATGAAGAATTATAAAATACGGGCGCGGAAGCAAATATTTATATGATTTTTTACAAAAATATAGTCAGATTTTACCTATACTTGATGAATACGTTGTATATTGTAAGCTACATGGGCTGGATTCTAGAATGCCTACCACAGTTGATATAGCAATTTTCTTGTTGCAAAGTTTTTTTTAGCTAAAATATGATAAAGAATTATAAAACTCGGGCGCGGAAGCAAATATTTATATGATTTTTTACAAAAATAATGTTAGATTTTAAATATTCTTGATGAATACGTTGTATATTGTAAGCTATATGGGCTGGATTCTAGAATACCTACCACACTTGAAATAGCAATTTTCTTGTTGCAATGTTTTCTTTTAGCTAAATTATGATTAAGAATTATAAAATTCGGGCGAGGACGCAAATATTTATATGATTTTTTTCAAAAAAAGTCAGATTTTATCTATTCTTAATGAATACGTTGTATATTGTAAGCTACATGGGCTGGACTCTAGAATACCTACCACATTTAAAATAGCAGCTTTCTTGTTGCAATGTTTTTTTTTAGCAAAAATATTATTAAGAATTATAAAATTCGGGCGCGGAAGCAAATATTTCTATGAATTTTTACAAAAATAATGTCAGATTTTAAATATTCTTGATGAATACTTTGTATATTGTAAGCTATATGGGCTGGATTCTAGAATACCTACCACACTTGAAATAGCAATTTTCTTGTTGCAATGATTTCTTTTAGCTAAAATATGATGAAGAATCACAAAACTCGGGCGCGGAAGCCAATATTTATATGATTTTTTACAAAAAATAAGTCAGATTTGACCTATTCTTGATGAATACGTTGTATATTGTAAGCTACATGGGCTGGATTGTAGAATTCCCACCACACTTGAAATAGTAATTTTCTTGTTGCAATGTTTTCTTTTAGCTGAAATATGATAAAGAATTATAAAATACGGGTGCGGAAGCAAATATTTATATGATTTTTTTACAAAAATTTAAGTCAGATTTTACCTATTCTTGATGAATACGTTGTATATTGTAAGCTACATTAGCTAGATTCTAGAATACCCACCACACTTGAAATATCAATTTTCTTGTTGCAAAGTTTTCTTTTAGCTAAAATATGATAAAGAATTATAAAATTCGGGCGCGGAAGCAAATATTTATATAATTTTTTGCAAAAATTAAGTCAGATTTTACCAATTCTTGATGAATACGTTGTATGTTGCAAGCTACATGGGCTGGATTTTAGATTACCTACTACACTTGAAATAGTAATTTTCTTGTTGCAATGTTTTCTTGTAGCTAAAATTTGAAGAAGAATGATAAAATTCGGGCGCGGAAGCAAATATCTATATGATTTTTTACAAAAATAAAGTCAGATTTTACCTATTCTTGATGAATACGTTGTATATTGTAAGCTACATGGGCTAGATTGTAGAATACCCATCACACTTGAAATAGCAATTTTCTTGTTGCAATGCTTTCTTTTAGTTAAAATATGATGAAGAATTATAAAATTCAGGCGCGCAAGCAAAAATTTATATGATTTTTTAAAAAAATTAAGTCAGATTTTACCTATACTTGATGAATACTTTGTATATTGTAAGCTACATGGGCTGGATTCTAGAATGCCTACCACAGTTGTTATAGCAATTTTCTTGTTGCAATGTTTTCTATTAGCTAAAATATGATGAAGAATTATAAATTTCGAGCGCGGAAGCAAATATTTATATGATTTTTTTACAAATAAAGTCAGATTTTACCAATTCTTGATGAATACGTTGTATATTGCAAGCTACATGGGCTGGATTTTAGATTACCTACTACACTTGAAATAGTAATTTTCTTGTTGCAATGTTTTCTTTTAGCTAAAATTTGAAAAAGAATTATAAAATTCGGGCGCGGAAGCAAATATCTATATGATTTTTTACAAAAATAAAGTCAGATTTTACCTATTCTTGATGAATACGTTGTATATTGTAAGCTATATGGGCTGGATTCTAGAATACCTACCACACTAAAAATACAAATATGATGAAGAATTATGAAATTCGGGCGCGAAAGCAAATATTTATATGATTTTTTACAAAAATGATATCAGATTTTACCTATTCTTGATCAATACGTTGTATATTGTAAGCTACATGGGCTGTATTCCAGAATACCTACCACACTTGAAATACCAATTTTCTTGTTGCAATGTTTTCTTTCAGCTAAATTTTGTTGAAGAATTATAAAATTCGGACGCGGAAGTAAATATTTATATGATTTTTTACAAAAAAGGCAGATTTTACCTATTCTTAAAATTAATATTTTTGTTAAAACATTCATATTCATGCTTTAGGATATATACTATGGATGGTTTAACATTCGACATGCAAAAGTGACCATAACGTGGTACGAATCAGATAATAAACATTCAATTTTCGTGTGTCATTTTAATGAATACGTTGTATACTGTAAGCTACTTGGGCTGGATTCTAGAATATCTACCACACTTGAAATAGCAATTTTCTTGGTGCAATGTTTTCTTTTAGCTAAATTATAATAAAGAATTATAAAATTCGGGCGCGGCCACAAATAATTATATGATTTTTTACAAAATAAAAGTCAGATTTCACGTATTCTCGCTAAATACGTTGTATATTGTAAGCTACATGGGCTGGATTCTAGAATACCTACCACACTTGAAATAGCAATTTTTTTGTTGCAATGTTTTATTTTAGCGAAAATATGATGAAGAATTATGAAAATCGGGCGCGAAAGCAAAAATTTATATAATTTTTTACAAAAATAAAGTCAGCTTTTACGTATTCTTGATAAATACGTTGTATATTGTAAGCTACATGGGCTGGATTCCAGAATAACTATCACATTTGAAATAGCAATATTCTTGTTGCTATGTTTTCTTTTAGCTATAATATGATAAAGAATTATAAAATTCGGGCGCGGAAGCAAATATCTATATGATTTTTTACAAAAATAAAATCATATTTTACCTATTCTTAAAATGGATATTTTTGTTAAAACATTCATATTCAGGCTTTTAGATTTATTCTATGAATAATTTTAGCATTGGACATGCAAAAGTGACCCTAACGTGGTACCAATCAGACAAAAATTCAATTTGCGGGTGTCATTTTAATGAATACGTTGTATATTGTAAGCTACATGGGCTAGATTCTAGATTAACTACCACACTTGAAATAGTAATTTTCTTGTTGCAATGTTTTCTTTTAGCTAAAATTTGAAGAAGAATGATAAAATTCGGGCGCGGAAGCAAATATCTATATGATTTTTTACAAAAATAAAGTCAGATTTTACCTATTCTTGATGAATACATTGTATATTGTAAGCTACATGGGCTGGATTCTAGAACACCTACTACATTTAAAATACAAGTATGATGAAGAATTATGAAATTCGGGCGCGGAAGCAAATATCTATATGATTTTTTACAAAAATAAAATCATATTTTACCTATTCTTAAAATGGATATTTTTGTTAAAACATTCATATTCAGGCTTTTAGATTTATTCTATGAATAATTTTAGCATTGGACATGCAAAAGTGACCCTAACGTGGTACCAATCAGACAAAAATTCAATTTGCGGGTATCATTTTAATGAATACGTTGTATATTGTAAGCTACATGGGCTAGATTCTAGATTAACTACCACACTTGAAATAGTAATTTTCTTGTTGCAATGTTTTCTTTTAGCTAAAATTTGAAGAAGAATGATAAAATTCGGGCGCGGAAGCAAATATCTATATGATTTTTTACAAAAATAAAGTCAGATTTTACCTATTCTTGATGAATACATTGTATATTGTAAGCTACATGGGCTGGATTCTAGAACACCTACTACATTTAAAATACAAATATGATGAAGAATTATGAAATTCGGGCGCGGAAGCAAATATTTATATGATTTTTTACAAAAATTATATCAGGTTTTACCTTTTCTTGATCAATACGTTGTATATTGTAAGCTACATGGGCTTTATTCTAGAATACCTATTACACTTAAAATAGCAATTTTCTGGTTGCAATGTTTTCTTTTAGCTAAAATATGACGAAGAGTGTAAGCGTAATGAACTCACGGTACTTTAAAACTCACCTAGAAGTACCTAGAATCTCCAAAACTAATAGATCGTCTTTACTCACGTCTTTACTCTTTCAAAAACAACAAGGGACTGATCATAATTTAACGTTTACAAATACAATTAATGCCTGTCTTATTGTATAACTGTTGCATCACACCCTCAATCACTCGCACAATAAATTCTTAATCTTGTAACCAAATTAATAGCTATCGTGTTACTTCTCACCATTACCATCAATATGCCACCCAAGCATCGTAGTATGACGTCACAGGCAGGGTTGGCTTCATTTCTACAATACCACCATCACGTATCCGTTCCAGAGGCACCCCAGGATTCAGACAGTCCCGTCTCGTGGATGTTGCTGTAACTCAAACAAATCATTAAAACGTATCCTTAAATACTCCCAGTCAATACATAAGTCTACCTGTGAATTGTAGAGGGTAGATTCGTAACTTGTTTGTCTCATACTCTTTCGTCGATGTTAGTACCCTCATCAAGCGCGGGACCCACCTTCGCGCTAACACAACCACGGCACGACCTACGAAGGTGGTGTTTCTCCAACCTTCGCAGACGGCACTAACTCCAGCACGGGACCCTCTTTCGTGCTAACACAAAGACACCTAATAAGCACTTCATCTCTTTGGAGTAGTCTGCAACCCTAAACCTGAAAATCACACAACTCCGCACACTAGCACTGCACGCTTGTCAATGTACCTCGACAGACTGCAGATTCCTACCTCTGTAAATAATAATGTAAGAACGGGGGTGATGCAACAATACAGTTATTATCTAATACCCTTTTATTGTAAACCACAAAAAATAAAACAAATTCTAATAGATTGCTTACACTCGACCATCCTGCAAACTCCACGTCCCGAGGAGTTACTCTGTGTCAGACGATTCTGATATTCCGCTATCTTTAGGACTTGAGGATGAGTTGTCCGTACCTGACATTGCGTGTTCGGGAATCCACGGCCGCATTCTATCGACGGCCACGACAGTATTATACTTTCCGCGTTTGCTCCTATTTGAACCTGGCAAATCTGTAATTTCATATCTATCGTTTGGTAATACAGTTTTTACAAGAAATGGGCCAGCAAAAGGTGGTAACAGTTTTCGGCTAGTTTCTGTTGCAGCATATGCTTTTTCAGTCAAGATGAGATCTCCTACTTTGTAGCTGTATGGTTTGATTCGCTTCTCGTTAAATTGTTGTCTTAGCGTTTCTTGTGCGTCCTTAATTCTTTCGGATGCTTCTGTTCGTATTTCGGTAATGTCTTATAGTTTTATACCCAAGCAGTAATTCGCTTGCAGCTCGTTTTGTTGTTTTATTTATAGTGTTATTTACTGCGAATTGTACATTTGCGACTTCTGTGTCCCATGAATCATCTCCCGGCGAACTTGCCGCAAGTGCTGGTCTGATGACGCGGTTGAGTCTTTCGACCTGTCTGTTGGCCCTCGGAGTGGCTACGGCATTTAGTATGTGTGTAATTCCATATCCATTACAGAAGTTTTTAAATTTCTTGGAGGTGAATGCCGTTCTGCGATCTGTAATTACTCTAGTGGGGACGCCGTAACTCACTATAATTTCCTCGATGAATTTTATTGCAGCTCTTGTCCCAGTGTTCCGTACAGGTTTCATCATTAAATTCTTGGTGAATCCTTCAACGGCTACGATGATGTGAGTATTTTTCTTTTTGGTAGGTATAAATGGCCCTAGGTGATCTAAGTGTATGATGTGGAAGGTCACGCTAAACTTTTGAATTGGGTAAAGAAATCCTTGTTTTGGTCCTGAAGTTTTCTTATTATAAAGACATGGTATACAGCACTTGATATACTTTGTGACATAAGCTCTCATGTTGTCAAACCTTCCACTGTTTTCTTATAGATCCTCCCATCACATAGTTTGTATTCTTTATGTATTTCTCGGAATTTTTCGTCTTTCGTAGAATTCATTAACACTTCACGAATGTTTCGCAATTTTTCATCCGACAGTTGTCCCGCTAGAATCCAATCGTCTTTCCGAATATGTAGAATACTTGCATCGGTTGAGCTGGTTATGTTTGCGGGAGGGTTGCGGCTTAAAGCGTCGATGTGTGGCATTTTTTGGCCAGGTCTGTACTCTATGGTAAAATCGTAATCCGCAAGTTCCAACCACCATCTTGCTATTTTCGCATTCAAATCACGTTTGGTTTGGGCTGCTTTCATCGCATTACAATCAGTCTATAATTTAAATTTTCTTCCCAATAGATAGACTCTGAATTTTCTGATTGATTCTACTGCAGCTAGAACTTGTAGTTCGTAAGAGTAATAATTTTGCTCACATTTGTCGGTTTGTCGGCTGTAGTATGCGACAGGTTGCAATTTGTTTTCCTTTTGCTTTTGTAAGAGTATTCCAGCAACTCCAAATTTGCTTGCGTCCGTATGGACTTCTGTTTCAGCGGTTTAACTGAATATTACTAATACTGGTCGTTCTGTTAGAATTTTCTTCAGTTGATGAAAAGCATTTACTTGTTCTTGTCCCCATTTCCAACATTGACTTTTCCGAGTGAGCATGGTGAGGTGTTTTGCAATGAACGCGAAATTGGGGACGAATTGTCGGAAGTAAGTAGCAAGCCCGAGGAACTGACGTAATCGGTGCACATCTGTCGGAACTGGAAATTCTTGTAATGCTCGAACTTTATGTTCCCCTGGTCGAACACCGTCTTCATTGATGTGAAAACCCAAGTAAGTTACTGAGGTAGCTAGAAACTGGCACTTACTCAATTTTAGTGTTAATCCTTCTTCTCGCAAAACTTTTAATACTTCTTCCAAATGGGCGAGTCCTTCTTCAACAGTTTTGCTAGGAATGAGGATATCGTCCAAATATACGGTGATTGCATCATATCTCATTGATCCTAATATCTTGTTAATCAGCCTCTGAAATATGCTAGGCGCGTTTTCCAGACCAAATGGCATGCGGTTGTATTTAAATTGACCGTCTGGCGTAATAAATGATGTTAAATATTTGCATTCTTCAGAGACGGGTATTTGATAATATCCATTGCATAAGTCTAGGCTGGTAAAGAATTTGCATCCTTGTAGGCGATCAATCTGATCGTCTATCCTTGGCAAGGGGTAATGATCCTTTACTGTCTGGTTGTTTAGCTTCCGGTAGTCTACGCACATGCGATACTCGCCAGTCTTCTTTTTAACGAGTAAAATTGGTGAGGTAAATGGTGAGTTTGATTCTCGAATAATGCCGGCGCCAAGTAATTCCTGTACGATCTTTCTTACTTGCTCTCGCTGGCTAGCAGAAAGATGATATGGACGGTAGCTCACTACTTTGTTGTCATCGAGTGATATTTTCATTTCTGTTGATTTAGCACATCCGAGTTCGTTAATATTCTGAGCAAAACAATCTCTGTATCGATTTAAAAGGTTCCATACTTTCTGTCGGTCTTGGGTGAGATTAAACCAATTTGTAGGTCCGACACACGTAGTGGTTCCATTGGTGCTGCCTTCGTTTGGAGCACAACAGCTGATTGCGTGTCATTTTCTACGTCCCCTTGAATGCATGGCCACCCTTGTGTGATAGTTCGCTGCTTCTTAATAATTTAATCGTGGTTCGATAAATTAATTACCGGGATCACGCTGTGCTCTTCTGGATCCATTCGCAACATCACTTCTGGGATGCAGGACTTCTGATCTCCTTGTTCACGAATCTTGGCTTCGACGTACAAATCACCCACATAACCGTCTACTGCTCCGATATGAACGTGTCCCACATGGTTCGGTGGTATGACGATAGCTTTCTTTGCCCAAAGAGTTGTTGGTTTGGTGGTGCTTTCGCTGTTGGTGTGAGCACATTTCGCAGTTGTGATTTTCAGCTTTTGATGATCTTTGTGAACAACAACATTCTTACTCTCTGTAAATGGCTGGCCGATTATTAATGGAATCACTTGATCACTGTCCGGAACAATGTCAGCATTTACATCTACTACTGCTTCGTCTACTTGGAGGGTGAAACTTGTTGAGCCCAGAGTGTTTACATGCCCCTTGTTATATCCTCGGATAACTTTCTTCCTATGTGCATCGATCGGTAGTTGCAAACGAGTTATTTCACTTTCTCGGATTGCAATACAGCCACTGCCGAAGTCAACGTAACTCCTTATTGGTATCCCATTCACAAAAGCATCGACAAATAATTTTTCATAAGCTGAAGCACTCTCCTCGTTCATTATCAGGGTCGTACTTGTTAGTTTCGGTTTCGAGCGACAGTCTTTATCGATGTTTCCTGGTCTTCGGCATATTTTACAATATAGTTGAGGCTTACGGCAATTTCTTGCGATATGACCAATTTCATTGCATTGATAACATTTTATTTGATTTATATTTCGATTACTCTGATGTCTAATATCTTGTCTTATTCGATTATTGTGATGCTTGTGGAAATTCTGTTTCTTGAATCCATGAGGTTTATACGTCCGTTCTTTGCACGTTCTCAAATATTCGAAGAGAGTCCCGGGATCCGAGTAGTGGCCAGCTCGTGCCGCATTTTGTACTTGTTCGTCGGTAATTCCATGAATAATGCATGATACGGCTTTAGTTTCATTGATATCGCACGCGGCCACCACTGCGTTCTTCTCATAGAAGTATTTTGCCATGTCTTCGTCCGGTCCCTTCTTACGGCGCAGCATTTCTTCCAACAGTACGGCGTAATCTTGCTGAATGGGAAACGTACGGATGAGTTTTTCCTTCCATTCATTCCACGTATAGTTTAACGAAGGTAGACCGCTGTACCATGTTGCTGCGAGTCCGCGCAGTTTCCCTAGGGCTTGGTAAATGGTGGTTTCCTCTGACCACTGAAACATGTTGCGTAACTCATCTAATTTGCGAATCCACTTAGTAATGTCATGGTTAGGATCTTCCGGGATGAACGAAGGCACTGCATCACCTCCAAAAACCTGTGACGTAACCGGCGGCACAGGTGCACGAGAGCTGGAAGCAGTTTCGGTTTGATAACGCACAGTTTCCACAAGACCAGTCACAATAGTTGTAAGTTTTGCCAAATTATGTGCCATGGACGACATGCGGCGCACACGTTTCTCCCGTTGTGAAAGGAACATAGCCTCCTCATGGTCTGAGGTCGAAACAGCTTCACGTGAACGTCGAGGCATCGCGGGGCAAGTGAATACTATCCTACTTCTGAAATGTAAGCGCAATGAACTCACGGTACTTTAAAACTCACCTACAAATACCTAGAATCTCCAAAACTATTAGCACGTCTTTACTCTTTCAAAAACACCAAGCGACTGATCATAATCTAACGTTTACAAATACAATTAATGCCTGTCTTATTGTATAACTGTTGCATCACACCCTCAATCACTCGCACAATAAATTCTTAATCTTGTAACCAAATTAATAGCTATCGTGTTACGTCTCACCACTACCATCAATACGCCACCCAAGCATCGTAGTATGACGTCACAGGCAGGGTTGGCTTCATTTCTGCAATACCACCATCAAGTACCCGTTCCACAGACACCCCAGGATTCAGACAGTCCCGTTTCGTGGATGTTGCTGTAACTCAAACAAATCATTAAAACGTATCCTTAAATACTCCCAGTCAATACATAAGTCTACCTGTGAATTGTAGAGGGTAGATTCGTAACTCGTTTGTTTCATACTCTTTCGTCGATGTTCGTATCCACATCAAGCACGGGACCCACCTTCGCGCCAACTCAACCAAGGCACGACCTACGAAGGTGGTGTTTCTCCAACCTTCGCAGGCGGCACTAACTCCAGCACGGGACCCACCTTCGTGCTAACACAAAGACACCTAATAGGCACTTCATCTCTTTGGAGTGGTCTGCAACCCTAAACCTGAAAATCACACAACTCCGCACACAAGCACTGCACGCTTGTCAATGTACCTCGACAGACTGCAGATTCCTACCTCTGTAAATAATAATGTAAGAACGGGGGTGATGCAACAATACAGTTATTATCTAATACCCTTTTATTGTAAACCACAAAAAATAAAACAAATTCTAATAGATTGCTTACAAGAATTATAAAATTACGACGCGGAAGCAAATATTTATATGATTTTTTACAAAAATAAAGTCAGATTTTACCTATTCTTGAAATGCATATTTTTGTTAAACATTCATATTCATGCTTTACGATCTATACTATGAATAATTTAAGCATTGGACATGCAAATGTGACCATAACGTGGTACCAATCAGATAATAAACATTAAATATTTGGGTGACATTTTAATGAATACGTTGTACGAATATATTGTAAGCTACATGGGCTGGATTCTAGAATACCTACCACACTTGAAATAGCAATTTTCGTGTTGCAATGTATTCTTTAAGCTATAATATGATAAAGAATTAATAAATTCGGGCGCGGAAGCAAATATTTATATGATTCTTTACAAAAATAAAGTCAGATTTTTCCTATTCTTGATGAATACGTTGTATATTGTAAACTACGTGTGCTAGATTATAGAATACCTACAACACTTGAAATAGCAATTTTCTTGTTGCAATGTTTTCTTTTAGCTTAAATATGATGTAAAATTATAAAATTCGGACGCAGAATCTAATATTTATATGATTTTTTCAAAAATAAAGTCAGATTTTACCTTTTCTTGATGAATACGTTGTATGTTGTAAGCTACATGTGCTGGATTCTAGAATACCTACCACACTTGAAATAGCAATTTTCTTGTTGCACTGTTTTCTTTTAGTTAAATATATTGAAGAATTATAAAATTCGGGAGCGGAAGCAAATATTTATATGATTTTTTACAAAAATAATGTCAGATTTTACCTATTCTTGAAATTGATATTTTTGATAAAACATCCATATTCATGCTTTAGGATCTATACTATGGATAATTTTAGCATTGGACATGCAAAACTGACCATAACGTGGTACCAATCAGATAATAAACATTCAATTTTCGGGCGTTATTTTAATAAATACGTTGTATATTGTACGCTACATGGGCTAGATTCTAGAATACCTACCACACTTGAAATAGCAATTTTCTTGTTGCAATGTTTACTTTAAGCTAAAATATGACAAAGAATTATGTAATTCGGGCGCGTAAGCAAATATTTATATGATTTTTTACAAAAATTAAGTCAGATTTTACCAATTCTTGATGATTACTTTGTATATTGTAAGCTACATGGGCTGGATTCTAGATTACCTACCACACTTGAAATAGCAATTTTCTTGTTGCAATGTTTTTTTAGCTAAAATATGATAAAGAATTATAAAATTCGGGCGCGGAAGAAAATATTTATATGATTTTTTACAAAAATAAAGTCAGATTTTAGCTTTTCTATATGAGTACTTTGAATATTGCAAGCTGCATGGCCTGGATTCTAGAATACCTACCACACTTGAAATAGCAATTTTCTTGTTGCAATGTTTTTTTTATCTAAAATATGATAAAGAATTATAAAATTCGGGCGCGGAAGCAAATATTTATATGATTTGTTACAAAAATATAGTCGGATTTTACCTATTCTTGATAATTACGTTGTATATTGTAAGCTACCTTGGCTGGATTGTAGAATACCAACCACACTTGAAATAGCAATTTTCTTGTTGCAATGTTTTCTTTTAATTAATATATGATGAAGAATTATAAAATTCGGGCGCGGAAGCAAATATTTATATGATTTTTTACAGAAATAAAATCATATTTTTCCTATTCTAGAAATGGATATTTTTGTTAAACATTCATATTCATGCTTTATTTATTTATTTATTTATTTATTTATATTTTATTTGGGAAGCCAACAGTTGCCCATTTATAGGCTTCCACGAGTACACATACAGAATTATTACATAAGAAATAGTTAATTTAAAAATTAAGTTAGACAACGTTTATCGCTCTCTTAAACAAAACAAGAGATAAATTAAAAACATCAATGTGTCCATAGAGCTTATTGTATTCAGTCATAATTCTATTTAAAGGTGAATTACTATGACTGTTTGTATTACATTTTTCAACATAAAATAAATTTATATTTCGTGTATGTATGAGTGGTACATGAAATCTTATATAGTCAATAATTTTATAATTATCAATGTAGTTATTTAGTAATTTATATAAAAAGAGTATGTCAGTACGTGATCTTCTTGAATTTAATGTTTTTAAGTTGCATTGATCCCTGATTTCATTTAAACTATAGTTGCAAGAAAATTTGTATTTAATTAAAGAAATAAATTTATTTTGAACTGACTCTATAAGATTTATGTTTTTCTTATACATGGGGTACCAAACTGGAGATGCATATTCTATAATAGGGCGAATTAAAGTATTATATAATAACAATAAAGACTCTTTCTGATGGTAACTCTTAGCTACTCGAAAGATAAAGCCAAGAGTACGGTAAGCTTTTTTAACAATAGTGGAGATATGTTCCGTGAAAAGTAATTTACAGTCAAAAAGCACACCTAGATCACGAGTACATAGTTTGCGTTCCAAATTGTATCCATTCAAATTATATGAAAATTTGATTATCTTTTTTGATCTTGTGAAACTCATTACATGACACTTTTTTTTATTTAATAATAAATCGTTCTCATCACAGTACTTTCGCAAGCGTTCTAAATCCTCTTGTAATTTCGAGCAGTCAGCAAGAGATTTAATGGGCTTAAAAAACTTCAAATCATCAGCATATAAAAAGAAATCGCTGTGTTTGAAACAGTGTATTATTGCATTAATATATATATTGAAAAGAATTTGACCTAGATGTGATCCTTGAGGAACTCCCGAAGTTATAACAATTTCACGTGATTTATGCCCGCCATATGAAACTATTTGTGATCTATTTTTTAAATACGATTCAACCCAACGCAATAGTGGACCGTAAATTCCACAAGATCGTAATTTAGACAGCAACTTTGAATGATTAACCCTATCGAAAGCTTTGCTGAAATCTGTGTACACTACATCAACTTGAATTCTTTTATCAAGATTACCACTAACAAATTCTGTAAAAGGAATAAGATTATTTAGCACAGATTTTTTACTACAAAATCCAGTTTGCTGTGGTATTATTATTTTTTGAAGCTCAAATTTCAGTTTGCAAACAATTATGCTTTCAAAAATTTTTCCAAACACAGAGAGTATAGATATCGGACGATAATTTTTTACGTCTCTTTTATCACCGGATTTATGTATGGGGGTAATAAAAGAGCATTTCCATTGGTTAGGAAAAACTCCGTTCTTTAATGATTTATTAAAAATCAAATGTAAAGGACGAACTAAATAATAGGCACAAGTTTTTATAAATATGGGATGAATCATATCTGGCCCGCAACCTGTCTTTGTATTTAAAGTTAGTAAAGATTTTAAAATATCTTCTTCATGAATTGTCATGTCTGATATGTTTACACTATTGTTATTTGAAACTGAATCCGAATCGTCACTGCTAGTGTCTGAGCTGAACGTAGTGTACACAGATTCAAAGTAGCTTGCGAAAAGATTGCAAATATCATTACCAGTAAATGCATTTGAATCATTTAAATACATTGAGTTTGGAAGACTGTTATCAGTTTTAAGTTTTTTTGTATGATTCCAAAAGTGAGACACATCAGAGTGCAAATTTTTTTCAATGTAAGTAATATATTTTTTGTAGTCAGCTGACATCGTAGCCTTGACCCTGTCTCTGAGAAGAGAGAAAGAGTGATAATCAGCCAGATTTCCATACTTTTTCCATTTTTTATGAAATTTATGCTTCTCCCCAACGATTTTAATTAATGATTTAGAAAACCAGATGGGATAATTATTATTACGCTTAATGTAGGTAGGACAGTAGGTGTCTAATAAGTTGTATATGATTTCATAAAAAGTTTTTACATTGTTGTTGATATCATAATTATCGAATTTTAGTTCCCAATTAATTGCTGACAATTTATAAACCAGGCTTTCGAAATCACTGAAATTATATTTAGGAATGTAATTAATACGGAGTGGCTTAAAATCATTGAGAGGAACATCAATTTCAAGTGCTGGATGATATCTGTCTAAATTACTAAGTGGAGATGTACAGTTTGTGATGTGAGTATCTAAAGAACTTAAAATTAAATCTAAAACAGTGTTAAGATGGTTGCGTACATAATTATATTGTTGCAGATTACACAATGATATAGTGTTAATGAAATTAATATAAATGTCTGACTTTCCCGAGTATTGTGACAATAAAGTTTTATTACTAGTAGCCAACCAGTCAAGCTCAGGTAGGTTATAATCACCGGCAATTAATATATTGTTGTTTAAGGTATGATGAAGAATAATATCACTTAGCTTATTGAGATGATTATTGTATATTAAGACATCAGTTTTTGGGGGAAGATAAACACAGCATATGTACAGTTTTTGAAAATTAGAGCTGGACACGGACACCCAGATATCTTCTGCATAGGAACACCAATCAGAATGCACTTGGGAGTAAAACCTTTTGGAGACCAACACTAACACACCACCACCTTGTTTCATTTTAGAGTTATCACGATCACGTCTATATATGGAGTATTTGTTAAGGTCACAAATTTCACTATCACAAATTGAGCTATTTAACCATGTTTCAGTGAAACATATCACATCATAGTTTCTTGTGGATATTTCGTTGTATAAGTTAACTAGTTTAGTTTTTATACCACGGACGTTCTGGTAGTATACAGTTACCATAGTGACGAAGAAAACTCAAATAGAAATTGATGCGAGATGATTTTATTTAAATTTAGCCAAATCATTTTCGGAGTTAATCAGCATGATTGGTGAGTTGTCCTGTTTCCTTACAAATATTTTGCTATTACGAACCCATACATATTTAATGTTATTATTTTTTCCGAATTCTTTAGTTTTTTGTAAGAGTTGTTTATTTCTCGGGCTCAAATGATCATTAACATAAATTCTGGATCTTTGATTAAAATTGATTTGGCTAGAGTCGAGGTTTTTTTGTTCACGTGCACTAGAAATAAATTTGTCGCGCTTCAATCGTGAGACAAATCTTACAATAATATTTTTTGGTCTTCCAGTGGTATGGTGGTATGGTGATACCCTATGAATGGCGTCTAGATCCAGTTCAGTGATGGGACATTTTATTAAATCACCTAAGTTGCTCATCGTTTGTATTAGGTTCTCGTTTGGTGACTCAGGAACTCCTACAATTTCTAAGTTATTTGATCTTGATCTCTGCTCGAGATCTTCAACTTTAGCTCTGAGAAATTCACACTCAGCTTTCAGTGGTTCAATCATGCTGATTTTATGTGCCCAACTACTCATTTTATTTTCGAAGTCATCTATTTTCCCGCAACAGTAGTCGACTGATTTTTTAAGGTCAGCTAGGGTATTAATGACATCCTTAAGAGTAGACTCGGAGACATTAGCAAAATTGGTGTTTGCTGGCGAGCGTAAGGTATTAGGAATTTTACAATTATCGCACATCCAGCAGAGAGATTTACTTGTGTTCAAAATATTTTTTTCAGCAACCGGAATCGGCAAGCAGTTGATGTGGTAGAGGGATTGACAGGGGCCAGCACAAGAAACAGATGATTCGCCTCTCTTGGCTTTGGCATTGCAGATATTGCAGGTTGCAACCATTTTTACAAAAAAATTGGAGATAAAATATCTGACCTTGACGTGCTGCCTTGACGACTTAAGTAACTTGTCGAAAGTTGATGAAATTTGTAACTGGAAGATGACGATAAATACTGCACTGAAATGCATGCACTTTTCACACGATTATTGCACCAGGCGATGTGATGTAGTGAGTTAAGATATAAATTCTTATTTTCGCCACCAAAACACACACGTATGTATAAAAATTTTTATTAAAATTTTTATTATAGACACTAAATTTTTCAAAACAAGCAGAGAGCGCAAAAAACAACTACTATCTAACAAGATGAAAAACTAACTTTAGGATCTACACTATTGATAATTTTAGCATTGGACATGCAAAAGTGACCATAACGTGGTACCAATCAGATAATAAACATTCAATTTTCGTGTGTCATTTTAATGAATACGTTGTATACTGTAAGCTACTTGGGCTGGATTCTAGAATATCTACCACACTTAAAATAGCAATTTTCTTGTTGCAATGTTTTCTTTTAGCTAAATTATAATAAAGAATTATAAAATTCGGGCGCGGCCACAAATAATTATATGATTTTTTACAAAATAAAAGTCAGATTTCACGTATTCTCGCTAAATACGTTGTATATTGTAAGCTACATGGGCTGGATTCTAGAATACCTACCACACTTGAAATAGCAATTTTTTTGTTGCAATGTTTTATTTTAGCGAAAATATGATGAATAATTATGAAAATCGGGCGCGAAAGCAAATATTTATATGATTTTTTACAAAAATAAAGTCAGATTTTACCTATTCTTGGTGAATACGTTGTATATTGTAAGCTAAATGGGCTGGATTCTAGAATACCTACCACACTTGAAATAGCAATTTTCTTGTTGCAATGTTATCTTTTAGCTAAAATATGATAAGGAATTATAAAATTCGGGCGCGGAAGCAAATATTTATATGACTTTTTACAAAAATATAGTCAGATTTTACCTAATCTTGAGATATATATTTTTGTTAAAACATTCATATTCATGCTTTAGGATCTATACTATGGATAATTTTATCATTGGACATAAGTGACCATAACGTGGTACCAATCAGATAATAAACATTCAATTTTTGAGTGTCATTTTAATGAATACGTTGCATATTGTAAGCTACATGGGCTGGATTCTAGAATACCTACCACACTTGAAATAGCAATTTTCGTGTAGCAATGTATTCTTAAAGCTATAATATGATGAAAAATTATAAAATTCGGGCGCAGAAGCAAATATTTATATGATTTAAAAAAAAAATAAAGTCTGATTTTACCTATTCTTGATGATTACGTTGTATATTGTAAGCTACATGGAGTGCATTCTAGAATACCTATCACACTTAAAATAGCTATTTTCTTGTTGCAATGTTTTCTTTTAGCTAAAATATGATGAAGAATTATAAAACTCGGGCGCGGAAGCAAATATTTATATGATTTTTTATAAGAATAAAGTCAAATTTTACCTATTCTTGATGAATACGTTGTATATTGTAAGCTACATGAGCTGGATACTAGAATACCTACTACACTTGAAATAGCAATTTTCTTGTTGCAATGTTTTCCTTTAGCTAAAATATGATAAAAAATTTAAAATTTGGGCGCGGAAGCAAATATTTATATGATTTTTTACAAAAATAAAGTCAGATTTTACCTATTCCTGATGAATACGTGGTATATTGTAAGCTACATGGGCTGGATTCTAGAATACCTACCACACTTGAAATAGCAATTTTCTTGTTGCAATGTTTTCTTTTAGCTAAAATATGATGAAGAATTATAAAATTCGGGCGCGATAGCAAATATTTATAAGATTTTTCACAAAAATAAAGTCAGATTTTACCTAATCTTGATAAATACGTTGTATATTGTAAGCTACATGGGCTGGATTCTAGGATACCTACCACACTTGAAATAGCAATTTTCTTGTTGAAATGTTTTTTTTAGCTAAAATATGTTGAAGAATTATAAAATTCGGGCGCGGAAGTAAATATTTATATGATTTTTTACAAAAATAAAGTCAGATTTCACCTTTTCTTGATGAATAAGTTGTATATTGTAAGCTACATGGGCCTGGATTCTAGAATACCTACCACATTTGAAATGGCAATTTTCTTGTTGCAATGATTTCTTGTAGCTAAAATATGATAAAGAATTATAAAATTCGGGCGCGGCCACAAATAATTATATGATTTTTTACAAAATAAAAGTCAGATTTCACGTATTCTCGCTAAATACGTTGTATATTGTAAGCTACATGGGCTGGATTCTAGAATACCTACCACACTTGAAATAGCAATTTTTTTGTTGCAATGTTTTATTTTAGCGAAAATATGATGAATAATTATGAAAATCGGGCGCGAAAGCAAATATTTATATGATTTTTTACAAATATAAAGTCAGATTTTACCTATTCTTGGTGAATACGTTGTATATTGTAAGCTAAATGGGCTGGATTCTAGAATACCTACCACACTTGAAATAGCAATTTTCTTGTTGCAATGTTATCTTTTAGCTAAAATATGATAAGGAATTATAAAATTCGGGCGCGGAAGCAAATATTTATATGACTTTTTACAAAAATATAGTCAGATTTTACCTAATCTTGAGATATATATTTTTGTTAAAACATTCATATTCATGCTTTAGGATCTATACTATGGATAATTTTATCATTGGACAAAAGTGACCATAACGTGGTACCAATCAGATAATAAACATTCAATTTTTGAGTGTCATTTTAATGAATACGTTGCATATTGTAAGCTACATGGGCTGGATTCTAGAATACCTACCACACTTGAAATAGCAATTTTCGTGTAGCAATGTATTCTTAAAGCTATAATATGATGAAAAATTATAAAATTCGGGCGCAGAAGCAAATATTTATATGATTTAAAAAAAAATAAAGTCTGATTTTACCTATTCTTGATGATTACGTTGTATATTGTAAGCTACATGGAGTGCATTCTAGAATACCTATCACACTTAAAATAGCTATTTTCTTGTTGCAATGTTTTCTTTTAGCTAAAATATGATGAAGAATTATAAAACTCGGGCGCGGAAGCAAATATTTATATGATTTTTTATAAGAATAAAGTCAAATTTTACCTATTCTTGATGAATACGTTGTATATTGTAAGCTACATGAGCTGGATACTAGAATACCTACTACACTTGAAATAGCAATTTTCTTGTTGCAATGTTTTCCTTTAGCTAAAATATGATAAAAAATTTAAAATTCGGGCGCGGAAGCAAATATTTATATGATTTTTTACAAAAATAAAGTCAGATTTTACCTATTCCTGATGAATACGTGGTATATTGTAAGCTACATGGGCTGGATTCTAGAATACCTACCACACTTGAAATAGCAATTTTCTTGTTGCAATGTTTTCTTTTAGCTAAAATATGATGAAGAATTATAAAATTCGGGCGCGATAGCAAATATTTATAAGATTTTTCACAAAAATAAAGTCAGATTTTACCTAATCTTGATAAATACGTTGTATATTGTAAGCTACATGGGCTGGATTCTAGGATACCTACCACACTTGAAATAGCAATTTTCTTGTTGAAATGTTTTTTTTAGCTAAAATATGTTGAAGAATTATAAAATTCGGGCGCGGAAGTAAATATTTATATGATTTTTTACAAAAATAAAGTCAGATTTCACCTTTTCTTGATGAATAAGTTGTATATTGTAAGCTACATGGGCCTGGATTCTAGAATACCTACCACATTTGAAATGGCAATTTTCTTGTTGCAATGATTTCTTGTAGCTGAAATATGATAAAGAATTATAAAATTCGGGCGCGGAAGCAAAAATTTATATGATTTTTTACAAAAATAATGTCAGATTTTACTTATTCTTAAGAAGGATATTGTTGTTAAAACATTCATATTCGTTCTTTAGGATCTATACTATGGATAATTTTAGCATTGGACATGTAAAATTGATTATAGCTTGGTACCAATCAGATAATAAACATTCAATTTTCGGGTGTCATTTTAATGAATACGTTGTATATTGTAAGCTACATAAACTTAATTCTAGAATACCTACCATACTCGAAATAGCAATTTTCTTGTTGCAATGTTTTTTTTTTAGTTAAAATATGCTGAAGAAAAATAATATTCGAGCGCGGAATCGAATATTTATATAATTTTTTACAAATATAAAGTCAGATTTTACCTATTCTTGATGAAAACGTTGTATATTGTAAGCTACATGGGCTGGATTCTAGAATACCTACCACACTTGAAGTAGCAATTTTCTTGTTGCAAAGTTTTCTTTTAGCTAAAATATGATGAAAAATTGTAAAATTCGGGCGCGGAAGCAAATATTTATATGATTTTTTACTAAAATAAAGTCAGATTTTACATTTTCTTGATGAATACGTTGTATATTGTAAGCTACTTGGGCTTAATTCTAGAATACCTACCATACTTGAAATAGCAATTTTTTTGTTGCAATATTTTCTTTTAGCTAAAATATGACAAAGAATTATAAATTTCTGGCGCAGTATTAAATATTTATATAATTTTTACAAAACTAGACTCAGATTTTACTTATTCTTGATGAATACGTTGTATAATGTAAGCTACATGGGCTGGATTCTAGAAAACCTACCACACTTGAAATAGCAATTTTCTTGTTGCAATGTTTACTTTTAGGTAAAATATGATGAAGAATTATAAATTTCGGGCGCGAAAGCTAATATTTATATTATTTTTTACAAAATTAAAGTCAGATTTTACCTATTCTTGATAAATACGTTGTATATTGTTAGCTACATGGGTTTGATTCTAGAATACCTACCACACTTGAAATAGCAATTTTCTTGTTGCAATGTTTTCTTTTAGCTAAAATATAATGAAGAATTATAAAATTCGGGCGCGGAAGCAAATATTTATATGATTTTTTACAAAAATAAAGTCAGATTTTATTTTTTCCAGATAAATACGTTGTATATTGTAAGGTACATAGGCTGTATTCCAGAATATCTACCACACTTGAAATAGCAATTTTCTTGTTGCAATGTTTTCTTTTAGCTAATATATGATGAAGAATTGTAAAATTCGGGCGTGGAAGCAAATATTTATATGATTCTTTACAAAAATATAACTTCAGATTTTACCCATTCTTGAAATGGATATTTTTGTTAAAACATTCATATTCATGATTTAGGATCTATACTACGAATAATTTTACCATTGGACATACAAAAGTGACCATGACGTGGTACCAATCAGATAATAAACATTCAATTTTCGGGTGTCATTTTAATGAATACGTTGTATATTCTAAGCTAAATGGGCTGGATTCTAGAATACCTACCACACTTGAAATAGTAATTTTCTTGTTGCAATGGTTTCTTTTAGCTAAAATATGATGAAGAAATATAAAATTCGTGTGCGGAAGCAAATATTTCTATGATTTTTTACAAAAAATAAGTCAGATCTTACCTATTCTTGATGAATACATTGTATATTGTAAGCTACATGGACTGGATTCTAGAATATTTACCACATTAGAAATAGCAATTTTCTTGTTGCAATGATTTCTTTTAGCTAAAATATGATAAAGAATTATAAAATTCGGGCGCGGAAGCAAATATTTATATGATTTTTTACAAAAATAATGTCAGATTTTACCTTTTCTTGATGAATATGTTGTATATTGTAAGCTACATGGGCTGGATTCTAGAATACCTACCACACTTGAAATGTCAATTTTCTTGTTGCAATGTTTACTTTTAGCTAAAATATGATAAAGAATTATAAAATTCTGGCGCGGAAGCAAATATTTATGTAATTTTTTACAAAAATAAAGTAAGATTTTACCTTTTCTTGATGAATACGTTGTATATTGTAAGCTACATGGGCTGGATTCTAGAATACCTATCACACTTGAAATAGCAATTTTCTTGTTGCTATGTTTTCTCTTAGCTAAAATATAATGAAGAATTATAAAATTCGGGCGCGAAAGCAAATATTTATATGATTTTTTACAAAAATAAAGTCAGATTTTACCTAATCTTGATGAATTCGTTGTATATTGTAAGCTACATGGGCTGGATTCTAGGATACCTACCACACTTGAAATAGCAATTTTCTTGTTGCAATGATTTCTTTTAGCTAAAATATAATAAAGAATTTTAAAATTCGGGCGCTGAAGCAAAAATTTTGCCACGCCCCTAAAGGACAATCCCGCGCAAGTACGGTTGAAAACCAAATGCAAAATGATTAAACAACTATCAGAGAGTGAAATACGCCTATAGCGACAAGGATCAAATTCAAGTGCAATAATCTGAGAGCGGCGCAACAATAAGCACGGTTTATCCTTTGATCGATCAATGGGTTCACGATGCTAGCGCAAAGTATAAAGCAAGACTAAAAATCCGAGACGCTAATTTGCCTAACACACCCTAATAAGTCGGAAAGGAAAATAACTAAAATAGTAACTAAACTCGTTGAACCATTCGCGTGAGCTATTTACAGCCAACGATACTAGTATTCAAATATTAAATGTACTAACAAGGCTTTAGCGCAAAATAATAACATTGAGATATTCAACTACAATAATAATAAAGAAACAAATTTAAATGAACAAGAAAAATAAGTAAATAAGCTTATCTGGCTCGGCATTCGCCGCGGATGTAGATGGCACGGTAGTTCCCTGTCCAGTGTATTGAGTCAGCGGCGGCGCATCCGGGATGGAATGACCACGCACTCACTAACTCCTCCACAGATTCACAGACAGACCATTCGGTCAATAGAGATGGTTCGGTCAAAACGACGGAATTTTGTACGTTGGTGGTAGTAACGGTATTAACCGTGGACAGTACCAAATATTACAAGCCTGAAAAGTAATTGTTAATCTACTGGTCAAGTGTCAAATGCACGCCACTGAAACGTGCGCAAGAATGGGCAAACGCTTGGAATTTACTTGTTAATTTAGAATTAGTAAATGAATTTTACAATACCATTCTGATAAACTAATAAAACTATAAATTTTAAACGCATCATACCTTAGTTGGAATGCGGCTATGAGAATAAAATAGCAGTGATGGTGGTATTACTCCGGGCTCTCCCGTGGAAATAAATATATTCCTCAAAAAGATTTTGATCAATACTCCCAATTTAATGGATAAGAATACAACCAATTCTCAAAATTGCTCCACAACTAATCAAAATTATAACTGATACAAAATCACAACCACACTGTTCAACTGCCAAAATTATAATGTTCGTTTAAATTTTTCTTACAAGTTTTAGAGCTATTAATTAAGTGAAAAAAAGCGAATGCTATGACCAGACAGATTGACATTACTTTTAGGTAATTAAGGTTGCCTACCTCGATACTTTAAATAAAATTAAAATAAAGTCTTGATATTATTTTAAACCGTAACAATCCCACCCCAACTAGCTGAGGAAATTTTTTAAGAAAATTTCCGATTTGTTGAACATAGACTAAAAAAAATATCCGACCCAATATAATCCTATCTAAACAAAATCATTATCCATGCGGTAAATAAACAAATGACTCGACGACTAGTTCTTCGTTAGGTCAGGTTTCAAATCTTGTATGTTCCAAGTTCCTGGAAGAATATTACCCTCCAAATCCCCTAACTCATAAGTATTCGCAGACACGCGCCTGTGTACTTTAAACGGTCCAATAAACTTGTTTGCCAGTTTCGCGGAATAAAATTGAGAAGCATCTGACAATACAAAGTTTCTTCTCCAAACCAATTGACCAGGATAAAACAAGACATCGCGACGTCGGAGATCATAGCGAGCTTTAGATCTATCATACGCCATTTGTAATCGTTTTTGAATATCTTTGTATAATTCTTTAAAATTAGAAGATCTCTGAACAGTTCTGTCCCTATCAAATTCTACATTGTCTATCAGAAATTTTATCATTAAAGTCGTCACCAAGAAGAACAGCTTCCCGCCCAAAATATACAAAATACGGGGACAGACCAGTGACTTCATGTTTCGCAGTCCTAAGAGCACAAGCAACTTTAGGGAGAATTTTATCCCATTCACGTTGATTATCTGCTACAAAAGATACCAACATCGTCTTTAATACGCGATTCACGCGTTCTGTAGGGTTTGCTTGCGGGTGGTAAAACGCAGTGAATCTCGGTTTAACATGATAGGACTTCAGAAGATGTAAGTATTCCTTGGACTTGAATTGTACACCATTGTCCGAAATTATTGTGCAAGGTTCACCAAAAATCAAGAAAACATCTGTTTCTAAGTGCTTCACAACTAAATTCGCATTAGCTTTCCTCAAGGGATAGCACAACGTAAATTTGCTAAAGCAATCCGTAACGACCAATATATAAGCAAAACCACCAGTGGATCTGGGAAGAGGTCCTATCAAGTCCGTACTTAGAACTTGCCAAGGTCGAGAAATTTTTGAGTGTCCTCCCATTTGACCTGCAGGAGCTTTTTGTTCAGGTTTGGTTCTACTACAAACAACACAACAGCGAATGTAGTTTGAAACATCCGACTGCATTTTTGGCCAGAAGTATTTTTGAGCCAAGCGGTGGTAGGATTCATAAACGCCTAAATGACCGCTGGTCGATGAATCATGACACTGTTCGAGAAGATCCTTACGTTTATCTCTAGGCACTACTAACTTCCAATTATCCACTTCCTCAGCTAAATCATATTTCGGTTTCACGAACTTGAATAACCGACCATTATCTATACGAAAATTGGAAAAACGAAACGGCTTTTCCTCTACCAATTTGACTAAACGTGAATACCAATTATCCTTTCTACCGGTCACTTCCACACTGTTACAAACGGGTACGGAACGAGATAGAGTATCCGGCACCACATGGTCCTTTCCCTTCCTATGAACTATATCGAAGCTTAACTGTTGCAGGCGAACTGCCCACCTAGCAAGACGTCCGGAGGGATTTTGCAATTTGTTTAGCCACACTAGGGAATAGTGATCAGTGATGGCTTTGAAACGAACTCCCTCCAAATATGGTCTGAGTTTTTCAGCTACCCACAATAGTGCTAATAGCTCCTTTTCTGTTGTGGAGTAGTTTCTCTCCTGTCGAGTGAGAGAACGAGACAGATAGCAGACAACTCGTTTTCCGTCAGAGTACTCTTGTGTTAAAACAGCACCGAGTCCAAAATCTGATGCGTCGGTTTGTAGTGTAAAATCTTTTGACAAATCCGGGCACGACAGAATCGGAGCAGAAACCAGGTAATTTTTTATCGCTAACCAAGCTGCATCACAAGCTTTGTCCCAACAGAATTGGACGTTCTTCCGCAGAAGCTGAGTTAGCGGAGAGATTACTGTCGAAAAATTCGGAACGAATCGCCTGTACCAAGATGCCATACCAACAATTCGACGTACATCTGACACTGTTCGAGGAGTGGGAATCTCTAGGATGGCTTTAACCTTATCAGAATCTACTAGAAGACCTTGTCTATTCACGACATAACCTAGATAACGAAGTTCTTCTCTACAGAAGATACACTTCTCGCGACTAAGAGTGAGTCCCGCACTAACTAAACGTTTCGTTACTTCACGGAGAACTTCCAGATGTTTTTCGAAAGTTTGTGTAACGATAACGATATCGTCGAGATATACAAATACATTTGGTTCCAGGTCTGCGCCAATCACTGAGTCGATAAACCGTTGCCACGTTGCTGGCGCATTGTGCAATCCAAACGGCATTCTCTTAAACTAAAAGAGGCCACGATTTGGAACGGTGAAGGCAGTGTACTGTTTGGACTCTTCCGCGACCGGAATTTGCCAATAAGCGGACTTTATATCTAGAGTGGTTAGATAACGGGAATCTCTTAACTTGTCCAAGGTATTACAAACATAAGGTAGGGGGTATGCGTCACGTTCCGTTACTTTATTTAATTTGCGATAGTCGACGCAGAAACGGTATGTGCCATCCTTTTTTGGCACGAGAAGGATGGGCGACGACCATGGACTAGTTGACTTTTCGACGATTCCTTTACTTAACATTTCGTCCAGCTCTTTGTCTACGTGCTTTTGCATGGCGGGTGACAAAGGATAATACCTTTGTTTTATAGGTTGACTCTCTGTCTTGATTGCATGTTTGACTAAATGAGTACACCCTATCGAATCAGAAGGCATTTCTGCGAACAACTCTCCTAACAATTTATTTAACTGCGACTCCTGCTCCGACGACAACAAGGATCGCGAGATTACTTTATTTACACTATACACCGCCATTGGGTTAAAATGACCATTCTCCTTTCCTAAGATCAGGAACAATCCCCATAATTCTCCAGAAATCTGCTCCTAGAATAATATCATGGCGAATGGAGGGCACAACTACAACCTTTATTAACTTCACCGTCTCGCGAAGTTGTACTGGCGCTATGATTTCACCCGGACTACTACATTCCTCACCATTCGCAACCACACACGTTGCTGATTTTTATATCAATTTAAAACCCATGCTAACTAAACAATCATATCCTAAACCTCCTACAATTGTTTGAGAGGCACCAGAGTCCAACAGCCCAAAGAAATTCCGACCCAAAATAGAAATTTTTAAATAGGGACGCTCATCCCCCTGAACATGAGAAAGGATAAAGTCGAGTTTTACTTTATTAATCGTAGCCAACATAGAAGGATTATGACGATGCACGTGGCCATTTACATCGTCTTCCTCTCGTTTCCCGAACGACATTTTGGACAAGAATGCATACCACAACCAAAGCAAAATTTAGTTTTAGGTCGTCTACAGTCCCGCGAAAGGTGACCCGTGTCTCTACAATTCCAACACATTAATCGGTACTAGCTTTCGAGTTAACTTGAACTTCAGAAGAATTGACCGTTGTTCGCGAACGTCCTTGGTAACTTAGATCCGGTTCGAGCAGAGATCAGCGATTTGCCGGTGGCGGCCGAAACTTTTCCGCCATTAATCGATTCCTCTCTAACCTCTTACACATTTCGCGCAATTCATCTGTAGTATTGAAGTCTTGCGTCCCCAACGCGTGAATATAATATGGCGCGAGGTTTCGTCTCAAAACTTGAAGTTTTTCCACCTCTGAAGCAGGTGTCGGTATACGTGCAAATAAATTAATTACACAGGCAAAAAAAGTCCCTACGGATTCCTCTGGTCCTTGATAACGTGCCCTAATTTCTCGCCATAATTCGAACTGGTAGCCGTGTGGTTCATATTCGTCACGCAGTAATTTAACGAAATCGTCCCAATTCTTAATTTTATGTCGAACCGATCGATACCACGTTAAAGCATGTCCCGTGAGTAATTCGATAATGCTATCACACAGTTCTGTCTTAGACACATTTCGTGCAACACAAAGTTCGCTTACACTTTCGAGGAAAGCATTTACACTAACGCCTGGGTCTCCACTGAAGGAAATCTGCAATTTACTGACCGGAATTTGTCCTCGACGACTAGGACTAGGACACACGGATTCTACTGGTTTCTCCTCTACGACTACTCCCGGTTCGCTACAATTCAATGTGTCTATCTCACAAATGTTTAACGATTTATTCAATTGCAAAATACATGCTTTTATCTCATCGTCTTCTGAATCAATTCTGGCTAATCTACCCTTCACATAAAAAATTTACGCAAAAATTTTATCAACCGTACTTTTGTCTAAGGTATTTACTTCAGTGATTAAAGCTTGTATTTTACCCACATTTTCTGTGCATTTATCTATTTCAGTTGCCGGATCACGTGGTCGAAGAATGCTATCCTTAAACACGCCTAATTCCTCCCCCTTTATTCGACGTCTGAGTTCCGAACGCATTAATGGAATAGTTAAATTTTCAGGGGCCTGTACTCCGCAAATTGACAATTCATATTCAAGTTCCTCTCGGTTTAATCTTCCAACGTCCATGATTAGAAAGAGCTACCGCAATGATCACAGCAAAAAAAAAACAATAAGAACAACACCTTCGTTAATCTGATTTCCCTACTCAAAATTACTAAACGACAACAACAAAAAAAATAATACCAAAAACTTCCTCTTTAATCTAGTTTCCCTATTCAAAATTACTAAACAACAACAAAAAAATATGTTTCGTTAATTTGGTACTGTTAACACGATACAACCAAAACCGTATTGTACTTCAAAATTGATAACTACTACATAACTCGATGTATTCCCTTGCCAACATAAACTTTTCTGGCCCCACGTTGGGCGCCACTTTTCTTGCTACGCCCCTAAAGGACAATCCCGCGCAAGTACGGTTGAACTCCGGCTGAGCTACATTGGAGACGGGTCGGGGTTTTTAAGTCGCTTACTAAGTAAGCTAGGTAAACACCGCAGCCTAATAATTTTAATTTGGGCGCCAGTTGACCACGAAGAGTCCAACAATGCTGATCAACGAGCACTACGGGAAGGGATAGCATACGAAAGCAAATAATACGAAATCGCCACTCAGGTTTAAATTGAATTTAATAAAGTTTAGGTAAACTTGATCAAATATAACATGAATTATTGTTGGGTATAAGTAAATAATGTACAAAATAAATGCGCTGATAATACTAAATATCATTAAACCAATATCATAATAATATATCATAAAAAGAACTATAACTCAAGCAGAGTGTAAAATAAGCTTACGCTATTGAAAACCAAATGCAAAATGATTAAACGACTATCAGAGAGTGAAATACGCCTATAGCGACAAGGATCAAATTCAAGTGCAATAATCTGAGAGCGGCGCAACAATAAGCACGGTTTATCCGTTGATCGATCAATGGGTTCACGATGCTAGCGCAAAGTATAAAGCAAGACTAAAAATCCGAGACGCTAATTTGCCTAACACACCCTAATAAGTCGGAAAGGAAAATAACTAAAATAGTAACTAAACTCGTTGAACCACTCGCGTGAGCTATTTACAGCCAACGATACTAGTATTCAAATATTAAATGTACTAACAAGGCTTTAGCGCAAAATAATAATATTGAGATATTCAACTACAATAATAATAAAGAAACAAATTTAAATGAACAAAAAAATAAGTAAATAAGCTTAACTGGCTCGGCATTCGCCGCGGATGTAGATGGCACGGTAGTTCCCTGTCCAGTGTATTGAGTCAGCGGCGGCGCATCCGGGATGGAATGACCACGCACTCACTAACTCCTCCACAGATTCACAGACAGACCATTCGGTCAATAGAGATGGTTCGGTCAAAACGACGGAATTTTGTACGTTGGTGGTAGTAACGGTATTAACCGTGGACAGTACCAAATATTACAAGCCTGAAAAGTAATTGTTAATCTACTGGTCAAGTGTCAAATGCACGCCACTGAAACGTGCGCAAGAATGGGCAAACGCTTGGAATTTACTTGTTAATTTAGAATTAGTAAATGAATTTTACAATACCATTCTGATAAACTAATAAAACTATAAATTTAAACGCATCATACCTTAGTTGGAATGCGGCTATGAGAATAAAATAGCAGTGATAGTGTTATTACTCCGGGCTCTCCCGTGGAAATAAATATATTCCTCAAAAAGATTTTGATCAATACTCCCAATTTAATGGATAAGAATACAATCAATTCTCAAAATTGCTCCACAACTAATCAAAATTATAATCGATACAAAATCACAACCACACTGTTCAACTGCCAATATTATAATGTTCGTTTAAATTTTTCTTACAAGTTTTAGAGCTATTAATTATGTGAAAAAAAAAACGAATGCCATGACCAGACTGATTGACATTACTTTTAAAATTAAAATAAAGTCTTGATATTATTATAAACCGTAACAATTTATATGATTTTTTACAAAACTAAAGTCAGATTCTACCTATTCTAAAAATAGATATTTTTGTTAAAGCATTCATATTCATGCTTTAGGATCTATACTATCGATGGTTTTAAGAATTGGAAATGAAAAAGTGACCAAAACGTGGTACCAATCAGATAATTAACATTCAATTTTCGGGTGTCATTTTAATGAATACGTTGTAAATTGTAAGCTACATGGGCTGGATTGTAGAATACCTACCACACTTGAAATAGCAATTTTCTTGTTGCAATGTTTTCTTTTAGCTAAAATATGATAAAGAATTATAAAATTCGGGCGCGGAAGCAATTATTTGTATGATTTTTTACAAAAAGAAAGTCATCCTATATACTAAAAGGCATGTGTCCGTGATGTTTATTTATTTTCATCACGACGATCGCCAAATTTTGTGGACAG
The DNA here is from genome assembly GCA_035578165.1 of Stenolophus ochropezus. Lineage (NCBI taxonomy): Eukaryota > Metazoa > Arthropoda > Insecta > Coleoptera > Carabidae > Stenolophus > Stenolophus ochropezus. Next base: position 77,628 of record JAQOWZ010000072.1, on the reverse strand, counting down.
CCTAACTACCTTAACCATGAAAGGGATTGTTGTAAATTTTTTTTTAGAATGCAGGGAATAATGTGTAGTTGTGCCTTTTGGGGGTCTCATATTTTTACTGTAAGTGGTTCTTGTGTAAAAAAATAAAAACTGTGCAAAATTAATAACTTGAAACAATGGATCCTAGTAGCCATGTCTAAATTTAAAAAGAGTCACGAGGTCATCTGTCACTTTTGACAATCTGTCTATGAACTTTAAACGATTATAACTTTTTATAGAACATTGATATTAAAGAAGTAAATACAGTATCATGTATAATAGTCTTGAGCAAAGGTGTTACAATTAATTTAAGTTTAAAACATAACGTATTTAATTAATATAAATTTTGACGTTTCCAATGTCAAAAGTCAATATTGCCAAATGTGTGATGAAGTAACTAAATTAAAATCGAATATTCCTAAATTAACTTCACTGAAGACGGTGGCAGTTGTATTAGGATTGACAATATTAATTTATAAATTTAAGAATTAACTACTATTTTTTAACACAAACAGTGTTGCCAAATTATGAAGTAGGTAACTAAATAAAAATAAAATATTCGTAAATAAAATAAATTGTATACTTTGCTATGTTTGGTATCAAAAGAATAAAAACCATAAGGGCCGGTTTTGAAATGACAAAAAAAAATATGTCACATCGATCTGCATTTGATTTGCGCAAAAAGTTGTTACAAGTAGGTCGTCCTTGGATTTTAATGAAACGACACAATGTGGATTGGTGTGCACGAATGCCAAAAATGTTCTACGTCGATTAAAATTAGTTTTTTGCAAAATGTTATCTGAAATATGTTGTGTTTTGTATTGAATGAAAAGTCTCGGTGAGAGCTGGTGTACAAAAAAGAAAATTTTCCATGTTGATCGGCTTTTGTTTTATGCAAAAAGTTAATAGACATATGTCGTGTTTGGTATCTAATGAAAGGTCTCGGCGAGGGCTCGCGTACAAATTTGACAAAAATGATCTATGTCGATCGGCTTTTGTTTTTTGCAAAAAGTTCTTAAAAGTATGTCGAGTTTGGTCTCAAATGAAACGTCTTGTTGAGGGATAGCGTGCAGAATTGACAAAAATATTCCATGTCGATCGGCTTTTGTTTTTTGCAACAAGTTGTCAGAAATATGTCGTGTTTGGTATCGAATGAAAGGTCTTGGCGAGGGCTCGCGTAGAGAATTGACAAAAATGATCTAGGTCGATCTGCTTTTGTTTTATGCAAAAAATTCTCAAAAGTATGTCGAGTTTGGTCTCAAATGAAAGGTCTCATTTAGGGTTAGCGTGCAGAATTAACAGAAATGTTCCTTTTCGATCAGCTTTTGTTTTATGCAAAAAGTTCTTAAAAGTATGTCGAGTTTGGTCTCAAATGAAACGTCTTGTAGAGGGATAGCGTGCAGAATTGACAAAAATGTTCCATATCGATAGGCTTTTGTTTTTTGCAAAAGGTTGTCACAAGTATATAATGTTTGGTATCAAATGAAAAGTCTCGGCGTGGGTTAGCGTGTAAATATGATAAAAATGTTTCATGTCGATCGACTTTTGTTTTATGCAGAAAGTTGATAGAAGTATGTCGTGTATGGTATCAAATGAAAGGTCTCGGTGAGAATTGGGGTACATAAATGACAAAAATGTTTCATGTCGACCGGCTCTTGTTTTTTGCAAAAAAAATAATAGAAGTATATCGTGTTTGCAATCTAATGAAAGGTCTCGATGAGGTCTGACGTGGAAATATGAAATAATTGTTTCATGTCGATCGGCATTTGTTTTTTGCACTGACAGCGGAGCTCTAGGGAATGCTCGGCGTAGCCGAGAATTCGCTAGTATTTTACCTATTCTTCAAATGGATGTTTTTGTTAAAACATTCATATTCATGCTTTAGGATCTATACTATGGTTGGTTTTAAGCATTGGACATGCAAAAGTGACCAAAACGTAGTACCAATCAGATAATAAACATTAAATTTTTGAGTGTCATTTTAATGAATACGTTGTATATTGTAAGCTACATGGGATGGATTCTAGAATACCTTCCACACTTGAAATAGCAATTTTCTTGTTTCAATGTTTTCTTTTAGCTAAATTATGATAAAGAATTATCATATTCGGGCGCGGAAGCAAATATTTATATGATTTTTTTCAAAAATAAAGTCAGATTTTACCTTATCTTGATGAGTACGTTGATTATTGTAAGCTACATGGGCTGGATTCTAGAATACATACCACACTTAAAATAGAAATTTTCTTGTTGCATTGTTTTCTTTTAGCTGAAATATGATGAAAAATTATAAAATTCTGGCGCGGAAGCAAATATTTATATGATTTTTTACATAAATAATGTCAGATTATACCTATTCTTGATGAATACGTTGTATATTGTAAGCTACATGGGCTGGATTCTAGAATACCTAGCACACTTGAAATAGCAATTTTCTTGTTGCAATGTTTTCTTTTAGATAAAATATGATAAAGAATTATAATAATCGGGCGCGGAAGCAAATATTTATATGATTTTTTACAAAAATAAAATCAGATTTTACCTATTCTTGAAATGGATATTTTTGTTAAAACATTCATATTTATGCTTTAGGATCTATACTATGGATAATTTTAGCATTGGACATGCAAAAGTGACCAACGCGTGATACTATCAGATAATGAACTTTCAATATTCGTGTGTCATTTTAATGAATACATTGTATATTGTAAGCCACATGGGTTGGATTCTAGAATACCTTCCACACTTGATATAGCAATTTTTTTGTTGCAATGTTTTCTTTTAGCTGGAATATGATGAAGAATTATAAAATTCGGGAGCGGAAGGAAATGTTTATATTATTTTTTTACAAAAATAAAGTCAGATTTTACCTATTCTTGAAATGAATATTTTTGTTAAAACATTCATATACATGCTTTAGGATCTATACTATGGATGGTTTTAAACACTGGACATGCAAAAGTGACCAAAACGTGGTACCAATCAGATAATAATCATTCAATTTTCCGGTGTCATTTTAATAAATACGTTGTATATTGAAAGCTACTTGGGCTGGATTCTAAAATACCTACCACACTTGAAATAGTAATTTTCTTGTTGCAATGTTTTCTCTTAGCTTAAATATATTGAAGAATTATAAAATTCGTGCGCGGAAGCAAATATTTATAAGATTTTTTACAAAATTAAAGTCAGATTTTACATTTTCTTGATCAATACGTTGTATATTGTTGCAAAGTTTTCTTTTAGTTAAAATATGATGAAGAATTATAAAATTCGGGCGCCGAAGCAAATATTTATATAGTTTTTTACAAAAATTAAGTCAGATTTTACCTATTCTTGATGAATACGTTGTATATTGTAAGCTACATGGGCTGGATTCTGGAATACCTACCACACTTTAAATACCAATTTTTTTGTTGCAATGTTTCTTCTTAGCTAAAATATGATAAAGAATTATAAAATTCGGGCGCGGAAGCAAATATTTATATGATTTTTTACAAAAACAAAGTCAGATTTTACCTATTCTTGAAATGGATATTTTTGTTAAAACATTCATATTCATGCTTTAGGATCTATACTATGGTTGGTTTTAAGCATTGGACATGCAAAAGTGACCAAAACGTAGTACCAATCAGATAATAAACATTCAATTTTTGAGTGTCATTTTAATGAATACGTTGTATATTGAAAGGTACATGGGCTGGATTCTAAAATACCTACCACACTTGAAATAGCAATTTTCTTGTTGAAATATTTTCTTTTAGCTAATATAAGATGAAGAATTATAAAATTCGGGCGCGGAAGCAAATATTTATATGATTTTTTACAAAAATAATAAAGTCAGATTTTACCTATTCTTGATGAATACGTTGTATATTGTAAGCTACATGGGCTGGATTCTAGAATACCTACCACACTTGAAATAGCAATTTTCTTGTTGCAATGTTTTCTTTTAGCTTAATATGTAATAAAGAATTATAGAATTTGGACGCGAAAGCAAATATTTATACCATTTTTTTCAAAAATAAAGTCAGATTTTACCTATTCTTGAAATGGATTTTTTTGTTAAAACTTTCATATTCATGCTTTAGGATCTATACTATGGATGGTTTTAAGCATTGGACATGCAAAAGTGACCAAAACGTGGTACCAATCAGATAATAAACATTCAATTTTTTGGTGTCATTTTAATAAATACGTTGTATATTGTAAGCTACATGGGCTGGATTCTAGAATACATACCACACTTGAAATAGCAATTTTCATGTTGCAATGTTTTCTTTTAGCTAAAATATGATGAGGAATTATAAAATTCGGGCGCAGAAGCAAATATTTATATGTTTTTTTTACAAAAATAATGTCAGATTTTACCTATTCTTAAAATGGATATATTTGTTAAAACATTCATATTCATGCTTAAGGATCTATACTATCCGTAATTGTAGCATTGGACATGCAAAAGTGACAACATCGTGGTACCAATAAGATAATAAACATTCAATTTTTGAGTGTCATTTTAATGAATACGTTGTATATTGTAAGCTACATGGGCTGGATTCTTGAATACCTACCATACTTGAAATAGCAATTTTCTTGTTGAAATGTTTTCTTTTAGCTAAAATATAATGAAGAATTATAAAATTCGGGCGCAGAAGCAAATATTTATATGATTTTTTACAAAAATAAAATCAGATTTTACCTATTCTTGATGAATACGTTGTATATTGTAAGCTACATGGGCTGGAATCTAGAATACCTACCACACTTGAAATAGAAATTTTCTTGTTCCAATGTTTCTGTTAGCTAAAATATAATAAAAAATTATAAAATTCGGGCGCGGAAGCAAATATTTATATGATTTTTTACAAAAATGAAGTCAGATTTTACCTATTCTTGAAATTTATATTGTTGTTAAAACATTCATATTCATGCTTTATGATCTATGATATGGATAATTTTTGCATAGGACATGCAAAAGTGACCATAACGTGGTACCAATCATATAATAAACATTAATTTTTCATGTGTCATTTTAATGATTATACAATGTTTAATATAAGCTACATGGGCTAGATTCTAGAATACCCACCACACTTGAAATAGCAATTTTCTTGTTGCAATGTTTTCTTTTAGCTAAAATATGATGAAGAATTATAAAATTCGGGCGCGAAAGCAAATATTTATATGATTTTTTACAAAAATAATGTCAGATTTTACCTTTTCTTGATGAATACGTTGTATATTGTAAGCTACATGGGCTGGATTCTAGAATACCCACCACACTTGAAATAGTAATTTTCTTAGTGCAATGTTTTCTTTTAGCTAAAATATGATGAATAATTATAAAATTCGGGCGCGGAAGCAAATATTTATATGATCTTTTACAAAAATATACCCAGAGTTTACCTATTCTTGATGAATACGTTTTATAATGTAACCTACATGGGCTGGATTCTAGAATACCTACCACACTTTAAATAGCAATTTTCTTGTTGCAATGTTTTCTTTTAGCTAAAATATGATGAAGAATTATAAAATTCGGGCGCGGAAGCAAATATTTATATGATTTTTTATAAAAATAATGTCAGATTTTACCTTTTCTTGATGAATACGTTGGATATTGTAAGCTACATGGGCTGAATTCTAGAATACCTACCACACTTGAAATAGCAATTTTCTTGTCGCAATGTTTTCTTTTAGCTAAAATATGATGAAGAATTATAAAATTCTGACGCAGAAGCAGATATTTATATGATTTTTTACAAAAATTAAGTCAGATTTTACCTTTTCTTGATGAATACGTTGTATATTGTAAGCTACATGGGCTGGATTCTAGAATTCCCACCACACTTGAAATAGCAATTTTCTTGTCGCTATGTTTTATTTAGCTAAAATATGATGAAGAATTATAAAATTCAGGCGCGGAAGCAAATACTTATATGATTTTTTACAAAAAAAAAGTCAGATTTTACCAATTCTTGATGAATACGTTGTATATTTTAAGCTACATGAGCTGGATTCTAGAATACCTACCACACTTGAAATAGCAATTTTCTTGTTGTAATGTTTTCTTTTAGCTAAAACATGATGAAAAATTATAAAATTCGGGAGCGGATGCAAATATTTATATGATTTTCTACAAAAATTAAGTCAGATTTTACCTATTCTTGATGAATACGTTGTATATTGTAGGTACATTGGCTGGATTCTAGACAACCTACCACACTTGAAATAGTAATTTTCTTGTTGCAATGTTTTCTTTTAACTAAAATATGATGTAGAATTATAAAATTCGGGCGCAGAAGCAAATATTTATAAAATTAATTTAGGTTTTACCTATTCTTGATGAATCCGTTGTATATTGTAGGCTACATGGGCTGGATTCTAGAATACCTACCACACTTGAAATAGCAATTTTCTTGTTGCAATGTTTTCTTTTAGCTAAAATATGATAAAGAATTATAAAATACGAACGCGGAAGCAAATATTTATACGATTTTTTACAAAAATAATGTCAGATTTTAGCTTTTCTTGATGAATACGTTGTATATTGTAAGCTACATGGGCTGGATTCCAGAATACCCACCACACTTGAAATAGTAATTTTCTTGGTGCAATGTTTTCTTTTAGCTAAAATATGATGAATAATTATAAAATTCGGGCGCGGAAGCAAATATTTATATGATCTTTTACAAAAATAAACCCAGATTTTACCTATTCTTGATGAATACGTTTTATAATGTAACCTACATGGGCTGGATTCTAGAATACCTACCACACTTTAAATAGCAATTTTCTTGTTGCAATGTTTTCTTTTAGCTAAAATATGATGAAGAATTATAAAATTCGGGCGCGGAAGCAAATATTTATATGATTTTTTTATAAAAATAATGTCAGATTTTACCTTTTCTTGATGAATACGTTGGATTTTGTAAGCTACATGGGCTGAATTCTAGAATACCTACCACACTTGAAATAGCATTTTTCTTGTCGCAATGTTTTATTTTAGCTAAAATATGATGAAGAATTATAAAATTCGGACGCAGAAGCAGATATTTATATGATTTTTTAAAAAATAAAGTCAGATTTTACCTTTTCTTGATGAATACGTTGTATATTGTAAGCTACATGGGCTGGATTCTAGAATTCCCACCACACTTGAAATAGCAATTTTCTTGTCGCAATGTTTTATTTAGCTAAAATATGTTGAAGAATTATAAAATTCAGGCGCGGAAGCAAATACTTATATGATTTTTTACAAAAATAAAGTCAGATTTTACCAATTCTTGATCAATACGTTGTATATTGTAAGATACATGGGCTGGATTCTAGAATACCTACTACACTTGAAATAGCAATTTTCTAGTTGCAATGTTTTCTTTTAGCTAAAATATAATGAAGAATTATAAAATTCGGGCGCGGAATCAAATATTTATAGGATTTATTACAAAAAGAAAGTCACATTTTACCTATTCTTGATGAATACGTTGTATATTGTAAGCTACATTCTAGAATACCCACCACACTTGAAATAGCAATTTTCTTGTTGCAATGTTTTCTTTTAGCTAAAATATGATGAAGAATTATAAAATTCAGGCGCGAAAGCAAATATTTATATGATTTTTTACAAAAATAAAGTCAGATTTTACCTATTCTTGATAAATACGTTGTATATTTTAAGCTACATGAGCTGGATTCTAGAATACCTACCACACTTGAAATAGCAATTTTCTTGTTGTAATGTTTTCTTTTAGCTAAAATATGATGAAAAATTATAAAATTCGGGAGCGGATGCAAATATTTATATGATTTTCTACAAAAATTAAGTCAGATTTTACCTATTCTTGATGAATACGTTGTATATTGTAGGTACATGGGCTGGATTCTAGAATACCTACCACGCTTGAAATAGCAATTTCTTGTTGCAATGTTTTCTTTTAACTAAAATATGATGTAGAATTATAAAATTCGAGCGCGGAAGCAAATATTTATATGATTTTTTACAAAAATTAATTTAGGTTTTACCTATTCTTGATGAATCCGTTGTATATTGTAGGCTACATGGGCTGATTCTAGAATACCTACCACACTTGAAATAGCAGTTTTCTTGTTGCAATGTTTTCTTTTAGCTAAAATATGATAAAGAATTATAAAATACAAACGCGGAAGCAATATTTATAAATTTTTACAAAAATAATGGTCAGATTTTACCTTTTCTTGATGAATACGTTGTATATTGTAAGCTACATGGGCTGGATTCCAGAATACCCACCACACTTGAAATAGTAATTTTCTTGTTGCCAATGTTTTCTTTTAGCTAAAATATGATGAATAATTATAAAAATTCGGGCGCGGAAGCAAATATTTATATGATCTTTTACAAAAATAAACCCAGATTTTACCTATTCTTGATGAATACGTTTTATAATGTAACCTACATGGGCTGGATTCTAGAATACCTACCACACTTTAAATAGCAATTTTTCTTGTTGCAATGTTTTCTTTAGCTAAAATATGATGAAGAATTATAAATTCGGGACGCGGAAAACAGATATTTATATGATTTTTTACAAAAATAAAGTCAGATTTACCTTTTCTTGATGAATACGTTGTATATTGTAAGCTACATGGGCTGGATTCTAGAATACCCACCACACTTGAAATAGCATTTTCTAGTTGCAATGTTTTCTTTTAGCTAAAATATAATGAAGAATTATAAAATCGGGCGCGGAATCAAATATTTATAGGATTTATTACAAAAAGAAAGTCACATTTTACCTATTCTTGATGAATACGTTGTATATTGTAAGCTACTTGCTAGATTCTAGAATACCCACCACACTTGAATTAGCAAATTTCTTGTTGAAATGTTTTCTTTTAGCTAAACTATGACAAAGAATTATAAAATTCGGGCGCGGAAGCAAATATATATATATGATTTTTACAAAAATAAAAGTCAGATTTTACCTATACTTGATGAATTCGTTGTATAATGTAAGCTACATGGGCTGGATTCTAGAATACCTACCACACTTGAAATAGCAATTTTCTTGTTGCAATGTTTTCTTTTAGCTAAAATATGATAAAGAATTATAAAATTCGGGCGTGGAAGCAAATATTTATATGATTTTTTACAAAAATAAATTCAGATTTTAACTGTTCTTGATGAATACGTTGTATATTGTAAGCTACGTGGGCTGGATTCGAGAATACCTACCACACTTGAAATAGAAATTTTCTTATTTGCAATGTTTTCTTTTAGCTAAAATATGATGAAAAATTATAAAATTCGGGCGCGGAAGCAAATATTTATATTATTTTTTACAAAATAATGTCAGATTTTACCTTTATCTTTATGAATACCATGTATATTGTGAGCTACATGAGCTGATTCTAGAATACCTAGCAACCACTTGAAATAGCAATTTTCTTGTTGCACATGTTTTCTTTTAGCTAAAATATGATGAAGAATTATAAAATTCAGGCGCGGAAGCAAATATTTATATGATTTTTTTTCAAAAATAAATTCTGATTTTACCTATTCTTGATGAATACGTTGTATATTGTAAGCTACATGAGCTGGATTCTAGAATACCCACCACACTTGAAATAGTAATTTTCTTGTTGGAATGTTTTCTTTTAGCTAAAATATGATGAAGAATTATAAAATTCGGGCGCGGAAGCAAATATTTATATGATTTTTTACAAAACTTAAGTTAGATTTTATCTATCTTGATGAATACGTTGTATATTGTAGGCTACATGGGCTGGAGTCTAGAATACCTACCACACTTGAAATAGCAATTTTCTTGTTACAATGTTTTCTTTTAGCTAAAATATGATAAAGAATTATAAAATTCGAACGCGGAAGCAAATATTTGTACGATTTTTTACAAAATTAATGTCAGATTTTACCTATTTTTGATGAATACGTTGTATATTGTAAGCTACATGGGCTGGATTCTAGAATACCCACCACACTTGAATAGTAATTTTCTTGTTGGAATGTTTTCTTTTAGCTAAATATGATGAAAAATTATAAAATTCGGGGCGCGGGAGCAAATATTTATATGATTTTTTACAAAAATAAAGTCAGATTTTACCTATTCTTGAAATGGATATTTTTGATAAAACATTCCTATTCAAGCTTTAGGATCTATACTATAAATAATTTTAGCATAGGACATGCAAAAGTGACCATAACGTGGTACCAATCATATAATAAACATTAAATTTTCAGGTGTCATTTTAATGAATACGTTGTATAATGTAAGCTAAATGGGCTGGAGTCTAGAATATCTACCACACATGAAATAGAAATTTTCTTGTTGCAATGTTTTCTTTTAGCTAAAATATGATGAAGAATTATAAAATTCGTGCGCGGAAGCAAATATTTATATGATTTTTTACAAAAATAATGTCAGATTTTACTTTTTCTTGATGAATATGTTGAATATTGTAAGCTACATGGGCTGAATTCTAGAATACCTACCACACTTGAAATAGCAATTTTCTTGTTGCATTGTTTTCTTTTAGCTAAAATAAGATAAGAATTATAAAATTCGGACGCGGAAGCAGATATTTATATGATTTTTTACAAAAATAAAGTCAGATTTTACCTGTTCTTGATGTATACGTTGTATATTGTAAGCTACGTGGGCTAGATTCGAGAATACCTACCACACTTGAAATAGCAATTTTCTTGTTGCAATGTTTTCTTTTAGCTAAAATATAATGAAGAATTATAAAATTCGGGCGCGGGAGCAAATATTTATATGATTTTTTACAAAAATAAAGTCAGATTTTACCTATTCTTGATGAATACGTTGTATATTGTAAGCTACATGAGCTGGATTCTAGATGACCTACCACATTTGAAATAGCAATTTTCTTGTTGTAATGTTATCGTTTAAAGTCAGATTTTACCTATTCTTGATGAATTCGTTGTATAATGTAAGCTACATGGGCTGGATTCTAGAATACCTACCACACTTGAAATAGCAATTTTTCTTGTTGCAATGTTTTCTTTTAGCTAAAATATGATAAAGAATTATAAAATTCGGGCGTGGAAGCAAATATTTATATGATTTTTTACAAAAATAAATTCAGATTTTAACTGTTCTTGATGAATACGTTGTATATTGTAAGCTACGTGGGCTGGATTCGAGAATACCTACCACACTTGAAATAGAAATTTTCTTGTTGCAATGTTTTCTTTTAGCTAAAATATGATGAAAAATTATAAAATTCGGGCGCGGAAGCAAATATTTATATTATTTTTTTACAAAATAATGTCAGATTTTACCTTTTCTTTATGAATACCATGTATATTGTGAGCTACATGAGCTGGATTCTAGAATTCCTAGCACACTTGAAATAGCAATTTTCTTGTTGCAATGTTTTCTTTAGCTAAAATATGATGAAGAATTATAAAATTCAGGCGCGGAAGCAAATATTTATATGATTTTTTTCAAAAATAAATTCTGATTTTACCTATTCTTGATGAATACGTTGTATATTGTAAGCTACATGAGCTGGATTTCTAGAATACCCACCACACTTGAAATCGTAATTTTCTTGTTGGAATGTTTTCTTTTAGCTAAAATATGATGAAGAATTATAAAATTCGGGCGCGGAAGCAAATATTTATATGATTTTTACAAAACTTAAGTTAGATTTTATCTATTCTTGATGAATACGTTGTATATTGTAGGCTACATGGGCTGGATTCTAGAATACCTACCACACTTGAAATAGCAATTTTCTTGTTACAATGTTTTCTTTTAGCTAAAATATGATAAAGAATTATAAAATTCGAACGCGGAAGCAAATATTTGTACGATTTTTTACAAAATTAATGTCAGATTTTACCTATTTTGATGAATACGTTGTATATTGTAAGCTACATGGGCTGGATTCTAGAATACCCACCACACTTGAAATAGTAATTTTCTTGGTGGAATGTTTTCTTTTAGCTAAAAATATGATGAAAAATTATAAAATTCGGGCGCGGGAGCAAATATTTATATGATTTTTTACAAAATAAAGTCAGATTTTACCTATTCTTGAAATGGATATTTTTGATAAAACATTCCTATTCAAGCTTTAGGATCTATACTATAAATAATTATAGCATAGGACATGCAAAAGTGACCATAACGTGGTACCCAATCATATAATAAACATTAAATATTCAGGTGTCATTTTAATGAATACGTTGTATAATGTAAGCTAAATGGGCTGGAGTCTAGAATATCTACCACACATGAAATAGAAATTTTCTTGTTGCAATGTTTTCTTTTAGCTAAAATATGATGAAGAATTATAAAATTCGTGCGCGGGAAGCAAATATTTATATGATTTTTTACAAAAATAATGTCAGATTTTACTTTTTCTTGATGAATATGTTGAATATTGTAAGCTACATGGGCTGAATTCTAGAATACCTACCACACTTGAAATAGCAATTTTCTTGTTGCATTGTTTTCTTTTAGCTAAAATATGATAAAGAATTATAAAATTCGGACGCGGAAGCAGATATTTATATGATTTTTTACAAAAATAAGTCAGATTTTACCTGTTCTTGATGTATACGTTGTATATTGTAAGCTACGTGGGCTAGATTCGAGAATACCTACCACACTTGAAATAGCAATTTTCTTGTTGCAATGTTTCTTTTAGCTAAAAATATAATGAAGAATTATAAAATTCGGGCGCGGGAGCAAATATTTATATGATTTTTTACAAAAATAAAGTCAGATTTTACCTATTCTTGATGAATACGTGTATATTGTAAGCTACATGAGCTGGATTCTAGATGACCTACCACATTTGAAATAGCAATTTTCTTGTTGTAATGTTATCGTTTAAGTCAGATTTTACCTATTCTTGATGAATACGTTGTATATTGTAAGCTACAATGGGCTGGATTCCTGGAATACCTACCACACTTTAAATAGCAATTTTTTTGTTGCAATGTTTCTTTTTAGCTAAAATATGATAAAGATTTGTTACGGTTTATTTTTGCAATCTGCAATTTATTAAAATCTAAATCATTTTATTTCCTTATTATCATTTTTGTTCGCAATTTATGGAACTCTTAGGCATTGCTGGTTGCTTATTGTCAGGGAATATTAATTTTTATATTTTTATACATTTGGGCATGTGCAAGTTTGAGCTAACTCGCAGATTTGAGCGAAGTGATTCATTCTGTTCGTTGATCGTCGCTGTAGTCATATCTCAGTGTCTAGTTATTATTTTATCATATTGTTTAGTTTATTGTTGGATAAATTTTAACGTGCCCGTTATTTGGGGATTATAACTGAGGAAAGTACTGGGGAAATATTTGTTTCCCGCGGAAAATTGTTCCGGATTTATTGCACTGCGATCATTGAAAAACAACTTAGCCGCCCACCATCTCAGGTATTTACTTTTATTGTTGATTAGCCCAGTTGTAGTATCCATAAAGTATTTTGGTAATAATATTTTGATCATTGTTAATTTACAACCAGTAAAAGTAACTTTTAACTTAATCATCGACCTGGCAATGCTAATTGAGTTCTCCTTTCAGGCTTTCATTTTATTTTATTGTATTTACTTTTCTACCACTATCGATATTAATTCGATCTCGATCCGATTTATTGGATGCTTATGGTTGGATTGGGTTGTTGAGCCCTTATTTTTGGTGGATACACATCTTGGTGGAGGATTTTTGGGGAGAATTGGATGACCGGTACCCTCGTGTTTCAAGCGGAAATTGTTCGACGCCATTTGGAACTCGTCACAACACTACGTCACTACCGCACACTACGTCACTCCGACGTCATCAGCTCTCCAAACACATGCAGATAAGCTCTATTTTGATTTTTTTCTTGTTGTTATTTTTAAATATTTTTTTTGGATTGATTTTTGAATGTTATGTTATTTAATTACATTTATTTACGCTTATGTTATTATTTTATATGTACTAGCTCACGCGAGTCTCAGAATTTTTTATGAGAGATACTCATTTAGGGATTGTTTCGGTTTAGGAAAGGGTTAGGACTGAATTTAACTTATTTCGACGCTTGTTACGCTCGCATTACCCTGATTGGTCGACCAACCACCCGTATTGCGCCTATTTTTGCGTATTATATTTAAAGTTTAAGTTATCTAAACATCCGAAGTCCTCGCTCGTTCGTGCGCCACGCATCCCCTATTTGGTACAGTTTATTCACTTATTAGTATTACCTTTCGTTTATATCTCGCATGAGTTATATAATTCATTCAGAAAATTTGTTAATATAAAGAATTTCGATTTCAAACTTTATTTACATAATGTAATACTACAAATATTTAATATATCCTACATTTCAATTTCAAACGGAGCTTTATTTGTTTTTTTTTGAGTTACCTACTATTATCTTTGATTATCCCTCACAGATTCGTATTTTCGTGGTTGTATACTAGGTTTCCTTTTTTTTAACAACAACCACGTGGCGCCCTATTATAATTTATACTATTTCATTATTTGAACCACCCCCTTCTCCACTGTCTAAAAGCTGGCGGCCGCATTCACTGTTATCTTGAATGCGTAAGAGCTACACTAATACACGACTGTGTGGTGCACGTAGCAAATTTGGCGCCCAACGTGGGGCCCTTGCGTCAAAAAAAATTTTTTTGTTGTTGCTTTGGTAGAGGAGACGTCTCTCTTCGCACTGCTCTCGCTAGCATAGTGGTATAGTTTTTTTGTTACTATCGCGGAGAAGGTCTAGCATTGTCGTTTTCTTGTGGCATATTTCTATTGTGTCATTATTGGGGTAGTTTTTATTTCCTTTATTATCCAATTGTTTTTTTTTGTTATTGATTGGGGATGGAGTCCAAATTGGAAATTAACAGGTTAAGTAAGACCGAGCTGAGTTACGAATTGAAAATTCGAGGTGTTAGTGATGATAGCGATGTCTCGTCGATGCGGAAGTCATTGCGGTATCTACTTCGGTTAGAGAAAGACTCAAAACGTACATTGCCAGACTATCCTTTTACCTTTGAGGAGGATCATGAGGCATTAGAACAACAAATCGTTGAGATTAAAAATCTAATAGATTCGTTTAGCGGGACAAAATTCTCATCCGAATATAATAAGTTGATTACAAAAATTACGCATTCGTTAGGTCGAGCCAATCGGTGTGTAAGTAAGACTGCTGATGAGAAGAAGAAGAAATCCGAGCAATTTTCTCAGCTAGTCACGTTACAGTCTAAACTTAAAACCAAGGTTAGGAGTTTGAAACATTCGGCAACACTGTTGAGCAGTACTATATTGGAACAATCCATCTCGGGCGAATTAGCTGTTGTTTCGGATACTTCGACAGTCGAGTCTGATTCCGATATGGAAATTGAATCACCACGTATGGTACTCAAGTCAACCCCCGTGTCTCAATGGGACTTAAAATTCTCCGGGGATACCAAACACATGTCGGTCAATGCATTCTTAGAGCGAGTGGAAGAGCTTCGTCTGGCACGCAACGTATCGAGAGTACAATTATTGCGTACTGCCGTTGACTTGTTCAAGGGCACTGCACTTATCTGGTACCGGGCAAACCGTGAATTATTTAGGACATGGGCTGAACTTGTTGTTGCACTTCGGGATGAGTTCCAACCGGTTGATTACGAAGATAAATTACTTGACGAAATCAAACATCGGACTCAAGGACCTAACGAGAGTATCGGAATTTACATCGCGGTCATGTCTTCTCTTTTTAGTAGACTTAAGGATAAGCTTTCAGAAGATGTTCGTGTGAATATATTATTGAAGAACATCGCTCCGTTCTACCAAACGCAGCTCGGTTTAGTAGATGTCAAAACTGTTTCCGAATTACTGAGGTTATGTCGACGATTAGAAGCCCGTAAAGTCTCTGTAGAAGCTTATGTTCCACCTCCGCGCCGTAGTCAGGCATATGAACCTGATTTAGCTTACGTTTATACTGATGGTCCACAGGCTTCTCAGCACAAATGTTATAATGTTGAAACGAGTGTTGCGGATCCTTCTAAGTCTCCTTCATTAGTTCAACCTCGCCAATCGTGCTGGAATTGCGGTAAGGCGGGTCATTTGTCCTCGCGTTGTCGTCAGCCTCGTAAGAAGCATTGTTTCCGGTGCGGCAAACCGGATGTTACCTGCCGAGACTGCCCTTCGTGTAGTGTCGCGGGAAACGGTCGTCGGATGCAGCGGTAAACCGGCCGTTGCATCGTTCTAGTGTGGAATCGGTATCTGTTAATTATGTTTTGGATTTCATTTTGTCGCATGCTAAGGACGACGAACGCCCTTATCTACAAGTTTATATTTTCGAAAAATGTTTTTTGGGTTTGTTAGATTCTGGTGCAACTTGCACTATTATGGGGAATCCGGGGTGGATTATGTTGCAAAATTTAAATTTATCGCTGAAGGAATCAGCATCGTTTTGTACGGTCGCGAATGGTCAGCGTTGTGCCTGTATCGGGAGTATTTCGGTGCCGATACGGTTGAGAGACCAAGTTAAAGTTATAGACATTCTTATTGTTCCCGAGTTATCGCATGGCTTAATTCTCGGTACGAATTTTTGGAAGACCATGGGTGTAGTTCCAGATCTCCGCCGAGGAGAATGGAAATTTTCTGGTTCGCCTGAAGTTTCAGTTGATGCTATCAGTCCGCGCAGTTGCCTTACACTTGATCAGGAACGACTGTTGAGCTCGCTTATCGACCGAATATTCAAGGACGTAGACGAGAGTGTTATCGGATGCACCTCGCGAGTCGAACATGAAATAGTTACCGACAGCGAACCAATCAAGCAGAGGTACTATCCTATCTCGCCCGCAATGCAAAAGCATGTGGATAAGGAACTTGAGCTTATGTTAACTCAAGGTATCATTGAAAGGTCGCAGAGTCCTTGGTCGTCGCCTATTCTGCTTGTGCCAAAAAAAGACGGGACTTTCCGGTTTTGCGTTGATTACCGCAAGCTGAATAAGGTTAGCCGTCGTGACGCTTACCCGTTGCCATATGTGTCGGATACTTTGGACAAGTTGCGAGATGCTAGGTACCTAACGTCACTCGACATAAAATCGGCCTATTGGCAAATACCGGTTGCGGAAAATTCGAGACAATATACCGCCTTTACAGTTCCGAATCGCGGTCTTTACCAATTTAAACGTATGCCGTTTGGTCTTCATAATGCTCCCGCGACGTGGCAGCGTTTTATAGATAGAGTCATCGGCGTCGACTTGGAACCGCATGTCTTCGTTTACCTCGACGACATCATTATTGTCACTCAAGACTTCGACAAACATTTAGAAATCCTTGAGGAAGTGTTAGTCCGTTTGACGAAAGCTGGCTTGACCCTGGGACGAGAGAAGTGCCAATTCTGCCGGGATGAATTGAAATATTTAGGCTACGTTGTTAATCGTCAAGGTTTGCACGTAGATCCCGATAAGGTTCGGGCTATTATTGAGATTCCGACACCTCGAAACGTATCGGAAGTACGTAGAGTAGTAGGCATGGCATCGTGGTACCGACGTTTCGTACCCCATTTTTCGTCCGTGATTTCACCATTAACCAATTTGCTTCGCAAGAGTGTAAAATTCGATTGGGATCAATCTTGTTCGGACGCTTGGTCAAAACTTAAAAGTCACTTGGTTTCGTCTCCTATTCTTTCGTGCCCAGACTTTCAAAAAGAATTCACGCTACAAACTGACGCGTCTAATTACGGTTTGGGTGCTGTATTGTCGCAGCAACATGATGACGGAGAAAAGGTCATATGTTATCTCTCTCGCTCTCTCACTCGTCAAGAACAAAAATTTTCTACGACCGAAAAAGAACTTTTAGCCCTTCTGTGGTCTGTCGAAAAACTCCGCCCGTATTTGGAAGGAACTCGCTTTACAGCCATTACCGACCACTATTCGCTCTTGTGGCTTAACAATCTTCAGAACCCTTCCGGACGTCTTGCGCGCTGGTCTGTGAGATTACAGCAGTACGACTTTAACATCGTACACCGGAAAGGGAAGGAACACGTAGTTCCTGACGCCCTGTCTCGTGCCGTCCCTGTCGTCGCGGATGTTAGTGTGGCCGAAGTTAACGATAAGTGGTACAATAAACTTTTAGAATCTGTTTCGCGTGATCCGGTACGTTACCCTGCTTTTCGTATAACTAACGGTGTACTGTACAAATTTGTAAAACATAAGTGGCCAGGTTTGGTCAACGAATGCGATCATTGGAAGAGAGTCATACCGAAAGATGAACGTGCGAAATGTATGATGCTGTGTCACGATATACCGACCAGTGGTCATCTTGGTGTCTTTAAAACTTTTCATCGTGCCGCCCAATCATATTATTGGCCGAAGATGAAGGCCGATATAGCGTCTTATGTACGAAGATGTGTAGTCTGCATTAAAGCAAAACCCAGTCAAAAAGCCCCCACAGGTCAAATGGGTGGCCATTCATTTATCTCTCTTCCATGGGAAATTATTAGTACCGACTTAATCGGTCCCTTGCCGACTTCTTCTCAAGGAAATTCGTTTATTCTCGTTGTGACTGATTGTTTCAGTAAATTTACCGTTTGTTTTCCCCTTCGTAAAGGCACTGCCCCTAATATTGTCCGTCGTATGGAGAACGACGTCTTTTTACTATTCGGCGTACCTCGTGTTATCATTATGGATAATGGTAAGCAATTTCGATCGAAGGAATTCCTCAAATTATGCTCCACGTATAAAGTTAAACCTGCGTTTACTTCATTTTATCACCCCCAGGCAAACCCTACCGAACGAGTCAATAGGGTGTTGAAAACAATGCTCACTTCTTATGTAGCCGACTCGCAGAGATCCTGGGATAAAATCCTCCCTCAAATTTCTTGTGCACTCCGCACTGCGGTTCATGAAGCTACCGGACATAGCCCCTACTTCATTAATTTTGGGCGGGAGATGTTGTTGTCAGGTGATTGTCATAGGGTCCGATTGGACAGCCCTGAAACTGACACTTCCGATGGAAAGAAACTAGCCGACCGCTCTCATCATTTTACGAAGCTGTATGAGGATGTCCAATCACGCTTACAGAAGGCTTATACCAAGTCTAAAACTCGATATGATCTTCGTCGCCGTGTAGTCAATTATTCTCCTAATCAGCTTGTATGGCGAAAAAATTTTGTTCTGTCGGATGCCACGAAATATTTTTCGGCTAAATTAGCAGACAAGTACGTAGGTCCCTTTATGATACATAAGAAGGTAGCGCAAGATAATTATCAGCTGAAGAGCTTAGAAGGTGAAATACTCACTGGCACTTGGAGCAGCCAACACCTTAAGGAACATCCCGAAATCGACCCTGGTTAGAAATCATTAAAGAGTATTCTATCGGTCCCGTATTTTGTTCTGACCCTCGCATTAGATACGGCTTACGATCTATTGTTCTTTGGATATTTCCGTTTTCTTTCTTTTGTATCTCTCTCGTATCACTGGGAGCCATCTTCGGTGGTGAAGAGAATTGTCGGTTACATTCCTTATCAATTCCGAATAGGAAATTTTAGTTGCCACGAAAATTTCCTCGACAGGTAAGAGGGGGAATTGTTACGGTTTATTTTTGCAATCTGCAATTTATTTAAAATCTAAATCATTTTATTTCCTTATTATCATTTTTGTTCGCAATTTATGGAACTCTTAGGCATTGCTGGTTGCTTATTGTCAGGAATATTAATTTTTATATTTTTATACATTTGGGCATGTGCAAGTTTGAGCTAACTCGCAGATTTGAGCGAAGTGATTCATTCTGTTCGTTGATCGTCGCTGTAGTCATATCTCAGTGTCTAGTTATTATTTATCATATTGTTTAGTTTATTGTTGGATAAATTTTAACGTGCCCGTTATTTGGGGATTATAACTGAGGAAAGTACTGGGGAAATATTTGTTCCCGCGGAAAATTGTTCCGGATTTATTGCACTGCGATCATTGAAAAACAACTTAGCCGCCCACCATCTCAGGTATTTACTTTTATTGTTGATTAGCCCAGTTGTAGTATCCATAAAGTATTTTGGTAATAATATTTTGATCATTGTTAATTTACAACCAGTAAAAGTAACTTTTAACTTAATCATCGACCTGGCAATGCTAATTGAGTTCTCCTTTCAGGCTTTCATTTTATTTTATTGTATTTACTTTTCTACCACTATCGATATTAATTCGATCTCGATCCGATTTATTGGATGCTTATGGTTGGATTGGGTTGTTGAGCCCTTATTTTTGGTGGATACACATCTTGGTGGAGGATTTTTGGGGAGAATTGGATGACCGGTACCTCGTGTTTCAAGCGGAAATTGTTCGACGCCATTTTGGAACTCGTCACACACTACGTCACTACCGCACACTACGTCACTCCGACGTCATCAGCTCTCCAAACACATGCAGATAAGCTCTATTTTGATTTTTTTCTTGTTGTTATTTTTAAATATTTTTTTTGGATTGATTTTTGAATGTTATGTTATTTAATTACATTTATTTACGCTTATGTTATTATTTTATATGTACTAGCTCACGCGAGTCTCAGAATTTTTTATGAGAGATACTCATTTAGGGATTGTTTCGGTTTAGGAAGGGTTAGGACTGAATTTAACTTATTTCGACGCTTGTTACGCTCGCATTACCCTGATTGGTCGACCAACCACCCGTATTGCGCCTATTTTTGCGTATTATATTTAAAGTTTAAGTTATCTAAACATCCGAAGTCCTCGCTCGTTCGTGCGCCACGCATCCCCTATTTGGTACAGTTTATTCACTTATTAGTATTACCTTTCGTTTATATCTCGCATGAGTTATATAATTCATTCAGAAAATTTGTTAATATAAAGAATTTCGATTTCAAACTTTATTTACATAATGTAATACTACAAATATTTAATATATCCTACATTTCAATTTCAAACGGAGCTTTATTTGTTTTTTTTTGAGTTACCTACTATTATCTTTGATTATCCCTCACAGATTCGTATTTTCGTGGTTGTATACTAGGTTTCCTTTTTTTTAACAACAACCACGTGGCGCCCTATTATAATTTATACTATTTCATTATTTGAACCACCCCCTTCTCCACTGTCTAAAAGCTGGCGGCCGCATTCACTGTTATCTTGAATGCGTAAGAGCTACACTAATACACGACTGTGTGGTGCACGTAGCAAATTATAAAATTCGGGCGCGGAAGCAAATATTTATATGATTTTTTACAAAAACAAAGTCAGATTTTACCTATTCTTGAAATGGATATTTTTGTTAAAACATTCATATTCATGCTTTAGGATCTATACTATGGTTGGTTTTAAGCATTGGACATGCAAAAGTGACCAAAACGTAGTACCAATCAGATAATAAACATTCAATTTTTGAGTGTCATTTTAGTGAATACGTTGTATATTGTAAGCTACATGGGCTGGATTCTAGAATACCTTCCACACTTGAAATAGCAATTTTCTTGTTTCAATGTTTTCTTTTAGCTAAATTATGGTAAAGAATTATAATATTCGGGCGCGGAAGCAAATATTTATATGATTTTTTACAAAAATTAAGTCAGATTTTACCTTTTCTTGATGAGTACGTTGATTATTGTAAGCTACATGGGCTGGATTCTAGAATACATACCACACTTGAAATAGAAATTTTCTTGTTGTAATGTTTTCTATCAGCTAAAATATGATAAAGAATTATAAAATTCAGGCGCGGAAGCAAATATTTATATGATTTTTTACAGAAATAAAGACAGATTTTACCTATTCTTGAAATTGATATTTTTGTTAAAACATTCATATTAATGCTTTATGATCTATACTACGGATGGTTTTAGCTTTGGACATGCAAAAGTGAGCAAAACGTGGTACCAATCAGATAATAAACATTCAATTTTCTTGTTGCAATGTTTTCTTTTAGCTAAAATATGATGAAGAATTATAAAATTCGGGCGCGGAAGCAAATATTAATATGATTTTTTACAAAAATAATGTCAGATTTAACCTGTTCTTAATGAATACGTTTTATATTGTAAGCTACTTGGGCTGGATTCAAGAAAACCTACCACACTTGAAATAGCAATTTTCTTGTAGCAATGTTTTCTTTTAGCTAAAATATAATGAAGAATTATAAATTTCGGGCGCGGAAGCAAATATTTATATGATTTTTTACAAAACTAAAGTCAGATTTTACCTATTCTTGAATTTTTTTTTGTTAAAACATTCATATTCATGCTTTAGGATCTATACTATGGATAATTTTAGCATTGGACATGCAGAAGTGACCAAAACGTGATACTATCAGATAATGAACATTCAATTTTCGTGTGTCATTTTAATGAATACGTTGTAAATTGTAAGCTACATGTGCTGAATTCTAGAATACCTACCACACTTGATATAGCAATTTTCTTGTTGCAATGTTTTCTTTTAGCTAAAATATGATGAAGAATTATAAAATTCGGTCGCGGAAGCAAATATTTATATGATTTTTTACAAAGATAAAGTAAGATTTTACCTATTCTTGAAATGGATGTTTTTGTTAAAACCTTAAAACATTCATATTCATGCCTTAGGACCTATACTATGGATAATTTTAGCATTGGACATGCAGAAGTGACCAAAACGTGATACTATCAGATAATGAACATTCAATTTTCGTGTGTCATTTTAATGAATACGTTGTAAATTGTAAGCTACATGGGCTGGATTCTAGAATACCTACCACACTTGATATAGCAATTTTCTTGTTGCAATGTTTACTTTTAGCTAAAATATGATGAAGAATTATAAAATTCAGGCGCGGAAGCAAATATTTATATGATTTTTTACAAAAATAAAGTCAGATTCTACCTTTTCTTGATGAATACGTTGTATATTGTAAGCTACATGGGCTGGAATCTAGAATACCTTCCACACTTGATATAGCAATTTTCTTGTTGCAATGTTTTCTTTTAGCTAAAATATGATGAAGAATTATAAAATTCGGTTGCGGAAGCAAATATCTAATATGATTTTTTACAAAGATAAAGTAAGATTTTACCTATTCTTGAAATGAATATTTTTGTTAAAACCTTAAAACATTCATATTCATGCCTTAGGACCTATACTATGGATAATTTTAGCATTGGACATGCAAAAGTGACTAAAACGTGGTAACAATCAGATAATAAACATTCAATTTTCGGGTGTCATTTTAATAAATACGTAGTATATTGTAAGCTACATGGGCTGGATTCTAGAATACCTACCACACTTGAAATAGCAATTTTCTTGTTGCAATGTTTTCTTTTAGCTGAAATATGATGAAAAATTATAAAATTCTGGCGCGGAAGCAAATATTTATATGATTTTTTACAAAAATAATGTCAGATTATACCTATTCTTGATGAATACGTTGTATATTGTAAGCTACATGGGCTGGATTCTAGAATACCTAGCACACTTGAAATAGCAATTTTCTTGTTGCAATGTTTTCTTTTAGATAAAATATGATAATAATAATTGGGCGCGGAAGCAAATATTTATATGATTTTTTATAAAAATAAAATCAAATTTTACCTATTCTTGAAATGGATATTTTTGTTAAAACATTCATATTTATGTTTTAGGATCTATACTATGGATAATTTTAGCATTGGACATGCAAAAGTGACCAACGCGTGATACTATCAGATAATGAACTTTCAATATTCGTGTGTCATTTTAATGAATACATTGTATATTGTAAGCTACATGGGCTGGATTCTAGAATACCTTCCACACTTGATATAGCAATTTTTTTGTTGCAATGTTTTCTTTTAGCTGAAATATGATGAAGAATTATAAAATTCGGGAGCGGAAGGAAATGATTATATTATTTTTTACAAAAATAAAGTCAGATTTTACCTATTCTTGAAATGGATATTTTTATTAAAACATTCATATTCATG
The DNA here is from genome assembly GCA_035578165.1 of Stenolophus ochropezus. NCBI lineage: Eukaryota > Metazoa > Arthropoda > Insecta > Coleoptera > Carabidae > Stenolophus > Stenolophus ochropezus. The sequence continues at coordinate 53,696 of JAQOWZ010000072.1, read as the reverse complement.
CTTTAGAATCTATACTACGGATAATTTTAGCATTGCACATTCAAAAGAGACCAAAACGTAGTACCAATCAGATAATAAACATTCTATTTTCGGGTGTCATTTTTATGAATACGTTGTATATTGTAAACTACATGGGCTGGATTCTAGAATAGCTACCACACTTGAAATAACAATTTTCTTGTTGCAAAGTTTCCTTTAAGCTAAAATATGATAAAGAATTATAAAATTCGGGAACGAAAGGAAATGTTTATATTATTTTTTACAAAAATAAAGTCAGATTTTACCTATTCTTGAAATGGATATTTTTGTTAAAACATTCATATTCATGATTTAGGATCTATACTATAGATGGTTTTAAGCATTGGACATGCAAAAGTGACCAAAACGTGGTACCAATCAGATAATAATCATTCAATTTTCGGGTGTCACTTTTATGAATACGTTGTATATTGAAAGGTACATGGGCTGGATTCTAAAATACCTACCACACTTGAAATAGCAATTTTCTTGTTGAAATATTTTCTTTTAGCTAATATAAGATGAAGAATTATAAAATTCGGGCGCGGAAGCAAATATTTATATGATTTTTTACAAAAATAATAAAGTCAGATTTTACCTATTCTTGATGAATACGTTGTATATTGTAAGCTACATGGGCTGGATTCTAGAATACCTACCACACTTGAAATAGCAATTTTCTTGTTGCAATGTTTTCCTTTAGCTTAATATATAATAAAGAATTATAGAATTTGGACGCGAAAGCAAATATTTATACCATTTTTTACAAAAATAAAGTCAGATTTTACCTATTCTTGATGAATACGTTGTATATTGTAAGCTACATGGGCTGGATTCTAGAATACATACCACACTTGAAATAGCAATTTTCATGTTGCAATGTTTTCTTTTAGCTAAAATATGATGAGGAATTATAATATTCGGGCGCAGAAGCAAATATTTATATGTTTTTTTTACAAAAATAATGTCAGATTTTACCTATTCTTAAACTGGATATATTTGTTAAAACATACATATTCATGCTTTAGGATCTATACTATCCGTAATTGTAGCATTGGACATGCAAAAGTGACAACATCGTGGTACCAATAAAATAATAAACATTCAATTTTCGAGTGTCATTTTAATGAATACGTTGTATATTGTAAGCTACATGGGCTGGATTCTTGAATACCTACCATACTTGAAATAGCAATTTTCTTGTTGCAATGTTTTCTTTTAGCTAAAATATGATAAAGAATTACAAAATTCGGGCGCGGAAGCACATATTTATATGATTTTTTACATACATAAAGTCAAATTTTACATATTCTTCAAATGGATATTTTCGTTAAAACATTCATATTCAAGCTTTAGGATCTATAATATGGATGGTTTTAAGCATTGAATATGCAAAAGTGACCAAAACGTGGTACCAACTAGATAATAAACATTTACTTTTCAGGTGTCATTATAATGAATACGTTGTATATTGTAAGCTACATGGGCTGGATTCTAGAACACCTAGCACACTTAAAATAGTAATTTTCTTGTTGCAATGTTTTCTTTTAGCTAAAATATGATAAAGAATTATAAAATTCGGACGCGGAAGCAAATATTTATAAGATTTTTTACAAAAATAAAGTCAGATTTTACCTATTCTTGAAATGGATATTTTTGTTAAAACTTTCATATTCATGCTTTAGGATCTATACTATTGATGGTTTTAAGCATTGGACATGTAAATGTGACCAAAACGTGATACCAATCAGATAATAAACTTTCAATTTTCGGGTGTCATTTTAATGAATACGTTTTATATTGTAAGCTACATGGGCTGGATTCTAGAGTACCTACCACACTTGTAAATAGCTATTTTCTTGTTGCAATGTTTTCTTTTAGCTAAAATATGATGAAGAATTATAAAATTCGGGCGCGGAAGCAAATATTTATATGATTTTTTACAAAAATTAAGTCAGATTTTACCTATTCTTGAAATGGATATTTTTGTTAGAACTTTCATATTCAAGCTTTAGGCTTTAGGATCTATACTATAGACGGTTTTAAGCATTGGACATGCAAAAGTGACCAAAACGTGGTACCAATCAGATAATAATCTTTCATTTTTCGGGTGTCATTTTAATGAATACGTTGTATATTGAAAGCTACATGGGCTGGATTCTAGAATACCTACCACACTTGAAATAGCAATTTTCTTGTTGCAATGTTTTCTTTTAGCTAAAATATGATGAAGAATATTAAAACTCGGGCGCGGAAGCAAAAATTTATATGATTTTTTGCAAAAATAAAGTCAGATTTTACCTATTCTTGACGAATACGTTGTATATTGTCAGCTACATCTGCTGGATTCTAGAATACCTACTACACTTGAAATAGCAATTTCTTTTTGCAATGTTTTCTTTTAGCTAAAATACTAGCGAATTCTCGGCATTCCCTAGAGCTCCGCTGTCAGTGCAAAAAACAAATACCGATCGACATGAAACATTTATTTCATATTTGCACGTCAGGCCTCACCAAGACCTTTCATTAGATGGCAAACACGATATACTTCCAATAATTTTTTGCAAAAAACAAAAGCCGGTCGAAATTAAACATTTTTGTCATTTATGTACACCAACCCTAGCCGAGACCTTTTATTTGATACCAAACACGACATACTTCTGACAACTTTCTACATAAAACAAAAGTCGATCAACATGAAACATTTTTATCATATCTGCACGCTAGCCCACACCGAGATTTTTTATTTGATACCAAACACGACATACTTCTGACAACTTTCTACATAAAACAAAAGTCGATCAACATGAAACATTTTTATCATATCTGCACGCTAGCCCACACCGAGATTTTTTATTTGATACCAAACACTCTAATACTTCTGACAACCTTTTGCAAAAAACAATAGCCGATCGACATTGACAATTTTTTTAATTCTGCACACCAGTCCTCATTGAAACCTTTCATTTGATACCAAACACCATACACTTCTGACAACTTTTTGCAGAAAACAAAAACCGATCGACATAGATCATTTTTGTCAATTCTCTACGCGAGCCCTCGCCAAGACCTTTCATCCGATACCAAACACGACATATTTCTTTTTGCAAAAAACAAAAGCCGATCGACATGGAAAATTTTTGTCAATTCTGCACGTTATCCCTCTACAATACGTTTCATTTGAGACCAAACTCGACATACTTTTAAGAACTTTTTGCAGAAAACAAAAGCCGATCGCAATAGAACATTTCTGTCAATTCTGCACGCTAGCCCTCAACGAGACCTTTCATTTGAGACCAAACTCGACATACTTTTAGGAATTTTTTGCATAAAACAAAAGCAGATCGACATAGATCATTTTTGTCAATTCTCTACGCGAGCCCTCGCCAAGACCTTTCATTCGATACCAAACACGACATATTTCTGACAACTTTTTGTAAAAAACAAAAGCCGATCGACATGGAACATTTTTGTCAATTCTGCACGCTATCCCTCAACAAGACGTTTCATTTGAGACCAAACTCGACATACTTTTAAGTACTTTTTGTAGAAAACAAAAGCCGATCGAAATGGAACATTTCTGTCAATTCTGCACGCTAGCCCTCAACGAGACCTTTCATTTGAGACCAAACTCGAAATACTTTTGAGAATTTTTTGCAACCGATCGACATGAAACATTTTTGTCAATTTTGCATTCCAGTCCTCAACAAGATCTTTCATTGGATACCAAACACGACATACTTCTATTAACTTTTTGCATAAAACAAAAGCCGATCAACATAGACCGACATAGACACCAGCCGTCACCGAGACTTTTCATTCGATACAAAACACATATTTCTGATAACATTTTGCAAAAAACAAATTCTAATCGACGTAGAATATTTTTGTCATTCGTGCACTCCAATCCACATTGTGTCGTTTCATTAAAATCCAAGGACGACCTACTTGTAACAACTTTTTGCGCAAAACAAATGCAGATCGACGTGACATATTTTTTTTGTCATTTAAAAACCGGCCCTTATGTTTCTTTTCTTTTGATATCAAACACAGCAAAGTGTTTAGGAATATTCGGTTTTAATTTAGTTACTTCATCACACATTTGGCAACATTGACTTTTGACATTGAAAACGTCAAAATTTATATTAATTAAATATGTTATGTTTTAAACTTAAATTAGTTGTAACACCATTGCTCAAGACTAATATACTTGATACTGTATTTACTTCTTTAATATCAATGTTCTAAAAAAAGTTTTAATCGTTTAAAATTCATAGACAGATTGTCAAAAGTGACGTATGACCTCGTGACTCTTCTTCAATTTAGACATGGCTACTAGGATCCATTGTTTCAAGTTATTAATTTTGCAGTAATTATTTTTTTACACTAGAACCACTCACAGTAAAAATATGAGACCCCCAAAAGGCACAACTACACATTATTCCCTGCAATCTAAAAAAAAATTTACAACAATACTTTTGATGGTTCAGGCAGTTTGGCTAGTGACAAAATTTGGCGATCGTCGTGATGAAAATAAATAAACATCACGACACATGCCTTTTAGTATATAGGATGATGAAAAATTATAAACTTCGGGCGCGGAAGCAAATATTAATATGATTTTTTACAAAAATAAAGTCATATGTTACCTATACTTGAAAAAGATATTTTTGTAAAAACATTCATATTCATGCTTTAGGATATATACTATGGATGGTTTTAAGCATTGGACATGCAAAAGTGACCAAAACGTGGTACCAATCAGATAATAAACATTCAATTTTCGGGTGTCATTTTAATGAATACGTTGTATATTGTAAGCTACATGGGCTAAATTGTAGAATACCTACCACACTTGAAATAAAAATTTGTTTTGTTGCAATGTTTTCTTTCAGCTAAAATATGATAAAAAAATTATAAAATTCGGGCGCGGAAGCAAATATTTATATGCTTTTTACAAAATTAAAGTCAGATTTTACCTTTTCTTGATGAATATGTTGTATATTGTAAGCTACATGGGCTATATTCTAGAATACTTACCACACTTGATATAGCAATTTTCTTGTTGCAATGTTTTCTTTTAGCTAATATATGATGAAGAATTATAAAATTCGGTTGCGAAAGCAAATATTTATATGATTTTTTACAAAAATAAAGTCAGATTTTACCTATTCTTGAAATGGATATTTTTGTTAAAACATTTATATCCATGCTTTAGGATCTATACTATAAATAATTTTAGCATTGAACATGCAAAAGTGACGAAAACCTGGTACCAATCAGATAATAAACATTAAATTTTCGGGTGTCATTTTAATGAATACGTTGTATATTGTAAGCTACATGGGCTGGATTCTAGAATACCTACCACACTTGAAATAGCAATTTTCTTGTTGCAATGTATTCTTATAGCTAAAATATGATGAAGAATTATAAAATTCGGGCGCGGAAGCATATATTTATATGATTTTTTACAAAAATAAAGTCAGATTTTACCTATTTTTGATGAATACGTTGTATATTGTAAGCTACATTGGCTGGATTCTACAATACCTACCACACTTGAAATAGCATTTTTCCTATTACAATGTTTTCTTTTAGCCAATATGTGATGAAAAATTATAAAATTCGAGCGCGGAAGCAAATATTTGTCAGACTTTACCTTTTCTTGATGAATACGTTGTATATTGTAAGCTACATGGGCTGGATTCTAGAATACCTACTACACTTGAAATAGCAATTTTCTTTTTGCAATGTTTTCTTTTAGCTAAAATATGATGAAGAATTACAAAATTCGGGCGCGGAAGCAAATATTTATATTATTTTTTACATACATAAAGTCAAATTTTACATATTCTTGAAATGGATATTTTCGTTAAAACATTCATATTCAAGCTTTAGGATCTATACTATGGATGGTTTTAAGCATTGGACATGCGAAAGTGACCAAAACGTGGTACCAACCAGATAATAAACATTTACTTTTCGGGTGTCATTTTAATGAATACGTTGTATATTGTAAGCTACATGGGCAGGATTCTAGAATACCTACCACATTTGAAATAGCAATTTTCTTGTTGCAATGATTTCTTTTAGCTAAAATATGATAAATAATTATCAAATTAGGGCGCGGAAGCAAATATTTATATGATTTTTTACAAAAATAAACTCATATTTTACCTATTCTTGAAATTGATATTTTTGTTAAAACTTTCATATTCATGCTTTAGGATCTATACTATGGATGGTTTTAAGCATTGGACATGCAAATGTGACCAAAAGGTGGTACCAATCAGATAATAAACTTTCAATTTTCGGGTGTCATTTTAATGAATACGTTTTATATTGTAAGCTACATGGGCTGGATTCTAGAGTACCTACTACACTTGTAAATAGCAATTTTCTTGTTGCAATGTTTTCTTTCAGCTAAAATATGATGAAAAAATTATAAAATTCGGGCGCGGAAGCAAATATTTGTATGATTTTTTACAAAATTAAAGTCAGATTTTACTTTTCTTGATGAATACGTTGTATAGTGTAAGCTACATGGGCTAGATTCTAGAATACCTACCACACTTGATATAGCAATTTACTTGTTGCAATGTTTTCTTTTAGCTAATATATGATGAAGAATTATAAAATTCGGGCGCAAAAGCAAATATTTATATGATTTTTTACAAAAATAATGTCAGATTTTACCTATTCTTGATAAATACGTTGTATATTGTAAGCTACATGGGCTGGATTCTAGAGTTACTACCACACTTCAAATAGCAATTTTCTTGTTGCAATTTTTTCTTTTAGCTAAAATATGATAAAGAATTATAAAATTCGGGTGCGGAAGCAAATATTTATATGATTTTTTACAAAAATAAAGTCAGATTTTATATGATTTTTTGCAAAAATAAAGTCAGATTTTATCTATTTATGATGAATACGTTGTATATTGTAAGCTACATGGGCTGGATTCTAGTATACCTACCACATTTGAAATAGCAATTTTCGTGTTGCAATGTTTTCTTTAGCTAAAATATTTTTAATTTGTACCTCCTAAGAATTTTACAATCTATCTAAATATAAGATAATAAGTAAAAATATAACAGCAAATGAATTACATGAGGAACATTTGTCCACTGACAAAAACTCGAAATATTAACTATATAATGTTAGTTAAATCTATCTACTAAATCTAATGGTTTAAAACGTTTTAATCGTCGTATGTCCTTACTGCTGTCTAAAATTTATACTGCTGGAGACGAACGGACCATCTAGCGAGTCTACCTGACGGATTTTCCAAATTATTCAGCCACAGTAACGAATAATGGTCCGTTATAGCCGTGAACTCTGTGCCATCAAGATATGGTCTAAGTTGCTCAATTGCCCATAATAAGGCTAATAATTCCTTTTCCGTAGTTGAAAAGTTTCTCTCTTGACGCGTCAGAGATCGGGATAGGTAGCATATAACCTTTTCGCCACCTTCATACTGCTGACTTAACACTGCATCGAGGCCGAAATTGGAAGCATCAGTTTGAAGAATAAATCCTTTTGTAAAGTCGGGACATGAAAGAATAGGGGCCGAAATCAGACAGTTCTTAATGTGAGACCAAGCGTCATCACAATTATCATCCCATAAGAATCGGGTATTCTTACATAATAATTTTGTCAAAGGAGCCAAGACTGATGAAAAATTCGGAATAAACTGACGGTACCATGATGCCATGCCTACCAATCTACGTATGTCTGAAACACATTTTGGAGTCGGAATATCTAAAATAGGCTTCACTTTCTCCGGATCTACATGAAGACCGTGCTGGTTAACTACGTAGCCTAAATAACGTAGCTCCTCGCGACAAAATTGGCGCTTATCTCGCCCTGAAGTTAACCCTGCATTACGAATACGAGAAAGCACAATCTCAAGGATCTCAAAGTGTTTTTCAAAGGTCGCCGTAACAATCACGATATCATCTGAATAGACGAATACGTGCTGTCTAAGATCTATCCCAATAACATCATCGATGAAACGTTGCCATGTGGCGGGTGCATTATGTAAGCCAAAAGGCATACGGCGAAACTGAAAAAAACCGCGATTAGGTACTATAAATGCAGTATATTGTTTCGAGGATTCCGCCATGGGTATCTGCCAATAAGCAGATTTGATGTCGAGAGATGTTAAAAATTTTGCGTCGCGTAATTATCTAATGTTTCAGATACGTGCGGTAAGGGGTAGGCGTCACGCTCTGTGACCTGATTGACTTTCCTATAATCCACACAGAACCGAAAGCTGCCGTCCTTTTTTGGTACGAGCAGAATAGGTGAGACCCACGGACTACGCGATTTTTATACAATATTATTGGCGATCATGAGATCCAATTCTTTATCCACATGCGCTTGCAAGGCGGGCGAAATAGGGTAGTACTTTTGTCTAATAGGCTTAGTATCTGCAGCAACATGAATCTCGTGTTCAACTAGCGAAGTACAACCGATTCGATCGCGTCCCATCCCACAGAACATTTTATCGATTAACTCATTCAGTTTACTCTCCTGGGCACTAGAGAGATTCTTACGCGGACTAATTGCATCCACCGAACAAAAGGGACTATCGGAAAACGTCCATTCTCCTTGCCGTAAATCCGGCACGATGCCCATAATTTTCCAAAAATTAGTTCCTAAAATTAAAACATGCGACAACTCTGGCACAACCATAATATCAATCACTTTAGTCTGATCTCGCAAACGAATTGGCACTGAAACCATGCCCAAACTAGAAAAACGTTGGCCGTTCGCGACAGTACAAGTAAAACTAGTTTTAGTTAATTGTAACCCTAACTTATTTAATATTTCCCAACCAGGTTTCCCAACAATAGTACAAGAGGCTCGGGAATCTAATAACCCTAATATAGGGTTTTCTAAAATGTAAACTTCTAAATAAGGGCGCTCATCACCGTAAACATGAGCCAGTATAAAGTCTAACAAAATGTTATTTCTTCCGACCAAGTTATAATAATCATGATGCGGCAAGCGGTCATCTGCCGCATCTAGCGACCGTTTCCCGAATCGTAGGAATATGAAGGTCAAGATCTGACAGTGACGTTTACTGCAACGAAAACAATGCTTTTTACGTGACTCGCAACAATTAACTGAGATGTGCCCCGTTTTACCACAATTCCAACAATTTCTGTTACTGCCCGGATTTCGCACTGGAGCAACGGAGACTGCAGAAGCACTAGCACGAAATTTTGAGTTCGACGAACTGCTACGGTGTGTATAGGCGAGATCAGGCCCAAGACATTTACTGCGATGTGGAGGTGGAGCGAAGTTTTCTACCGATTCCTTCCTTTCGTCAACTTGTCGACATAAAGCGACCAATTCCTCGACCGATTTTACCTCCAGCCCCAGTGGCAACTGAGTTTGATAGAACGGTTGAATATTTTTCATCAAGATCTTCACTTTAAACTCTTCCGTTACTTGATCCGGTCGCAACCGCGCGAAATAGGAATTCATAATTGAGACGTACAATGCTATCGACTCGTGCGGGGCCTGCGTTCGGGATTTAACCTCCTCTAAGAGTTTATTCTCATAATCTATAGGCAAAAATGCTTCTCGCAATCCTCTAATTAGCTCATCCCAGCTACCAAATAACTGTCTATTAGCCCTATACCAAATGAGCGCATCGCCTTCGAAGAGGTCAAGAGCTGATACCAATAATTCTGGTTTTGAGACGTTCCGCGCACAGCGAAGTTCCTCAACTCTATCGAGGAAAGCGCTTAAGGATAGTTCACTAATGTTTCCGCTAAATTTCAGATTCCACTTAAAAACAGGTACGGACTTTACATGAAAGCTGGATTTACGAACATTTTGTTCGCTATCAGAGGAGTCGTGGTCAGAATCAGATAAATGTATGTTTGACAGCGAATTATCTATAACAATATTCACTAAAGTGGAACACATTTTAGTACTTTTAGCTTTAGTTTTTAGTTCAGATTCTAACGTCACAAGTTATAGAAGGAGTTTACATCGCTTCTGTTTCTGATCATCGCCGTCTACAACAACACGATGAACTCTGCCCATCGAATGCAGAATTTTTGTTTGGATTTTCTTGAACTTGGACGACGTTTTGATATCTGCGAATACTGCTACCAGATCTGAAATTTCTTTAATTTTACTACTACTTGCCGTATAATCTTCTTCAAATTTAAACGAAAAAGGTGGCAAAATAATGGACGAACTTTTCTCTAAACGTAACAGTGAACGTAACGACCTTCGCATGATTTCAACTGATTTGTCCTCTTCGATACCCCGAATGTACTAATTAGTGTAAACATTCTTAACAAGATAATCGTAAACCAATCGAAATACCTAAATAAATAGATAAAGGAAAAAAAAATAAACTAGAAAACTAGGTTACTCTATAAAAATAAACCAACTCGATACGCTAAGTTAGAACAAGAAGAACACTTGAGCAGATACTTTACAAAATCGAGTCTATACTTTGCGGAAATCGTGCCATTTTTTTTTAAAGGACCGATGCCTCCATAAAACAGGCCCCACGTTCGGCGCCAAAAATTTGCTACGTGTACATCAGATTAGGGCATAAAATGGTGGAATATGCTACAGTACTCAGTTGTTCGAGAATACGGCCGCCAGCTTTTATACAGTGGAGAAAGGGGTGGTTAAAAAATTATAATTAGGAAAATGGGCGCCACGTGTTTGTTGTGATCAACACGGTATACAACCACGAAAATACCGATACGTCAAAAATGCTCAAGATCAGTGATGGGGAAAATATTCATTGTTGACTCAATAAAATGCTGATTAAATTTAAGCCTAAAAGCTATATTGAAAGGTATTAAATACAAGTTAACCTACGCTTTAAGTGGCTCATAAAAAGTGGACTTAGTGCTGACGAAGCACGTGTCAAAGCCCTCCAACCCATGAAGGATAAGGGTCCAAAACGGACCCGGTCCGAGGAATCAACGCCCGAAATGTCTGCAAAAAGGCAAAAAACAGATGCTAAAGGCCAACCCAGCAGTGGTGCTCCGCCACCACCTGATAAGGCCACGTCGTCTGTGATCTTTAAACAGGCAATCCTGGGCACACGCGTCGGCATCCAGCACTATAATTATCCAGAGGGTATTTTAGAAACAGGACAGCTGACGAAAATTCAGGATGCAATCCTGGATTTAATCATTAAAGAGGCTAAAGGCTCTGTGAAGCCTAAGTTTCTAGGGACAACCTTCAAGTCCGGATGGCTGAGCGTCAACTGCGCCGACAAAGCCACCGCCGAGTAGCTATTAGGCAAAGTCGTTAGTTTAAAGCCATGGGAAGGAGCCCATCTAAAAGCTGTGGAGGAAAAGGATTTGCCGAAGTCCAGCATTGTAAATGCTTATTTCCCCAACAGCAAAGCGAATCCAACAGATCAGATATTGAATCTGATAGAAGGCCAAAACGAGGGCCTGGATACGCAGCAGTAAAGGGTTTTAAAGAGGACAGATGAGGGCTCGGCAGTGCTTCTTACACTGTCCATAGACTCGACGTCCTTAAGCACCCTTAAAAAAGCTGATTTCAAAATCAACTACAAATTTGGCCAAACAACGATTAGGCTAAAAAACCCAACAAAAAGCCCATCGACGTCACTGCCAAAAAGCCACTAGCAGCACTGCTACAGGTAAGCTTAACATAAAAAAGGAGGCAGGGAATAATGCCACCAATATTAACACTGGAAATTCCAGATTAAAAGTAGGTAAAGGCAAAGAGGCTGCTTTAAAGCCTCTAGCCAATCCCACACCTACACTCTCCAAGACACCACGGGCCGTCGGAATCACGCACAAAGGGAAACAAGTTCCTAGCTGTGACTTGGCTCTGAACAAAACGTGATGTCCAGCAGTAATATAAAGATGCTGCAAGTGAATCTTCAACACTGCAAAACTGCCTCTGATGTGTTGAACAAAACATTCACCACCACTAACACCGATATAGTGCTAGTTCAAGAGCCTTATGTGTATGGAGGCGTAGTAAGGAAACTTACTAGACCAGTAGGTAAGTTCACCTACTGTAACGAACCACATGTCATTCCGAGAGCAGCATTGCTCATTAAGACATCGATTAAATTCGTAACATTAAATAAATTTATATCTAGGGATTTGGTAGCTGTAGAAGCTACACTGCCTATATCAGGAGGTACGCAAGAGGTAATCATTGCATCGGCGTATTTCCCGGGAGACACGATGGAAGCCCCACCTCCGCTGGTAAGGGACCTGATCTGCTACTGCAAACATAGAAACAGAAACCTCATCCTAGGATGTGATGCAAACGCACACCATACAGTTTGGGGTAGTACGGACATAAATACAAGGGGTGAGTACCTTTTCGAATTTATGATGAGAGCTGAGAGCAATATAGAAGTGCCCTAACCTCATATAATAAAGAAATTCGCAGATCTAAAAGGAATGCAAGGCGTAGTTTTTGTGAGGGCTTATCAGAAACGCCCACGGTAGCTCGCCTTCAGATATTCCCATCAAAAGATCATACGAATAAAATAGGCCTACTAAAGAAACCAGACGGGGACTTTACGACAGATTCAAGGGAAACATTGGAGCTTCTTTTAAGCACACACTTCCCAGGATCGTCGTAGCCAGTTGAGGAGGAGGACAATTCCGCCGGAGCTACAACTAAGCTAAGCTTAATTAACAGTCTTAACACTGCTAATAATATTTTTACAGAAAACAGAGTTGAATGGGCGATAAATACTTTCAAACCCTTCAAGACACCTGGTGGAGATGGCATTTTTCCGGCACTTTTGCAGAAATGCATAAAGGATATACTGCCAATACTCTGCGAACTATACAAGGGAAGCCTAAAGTTAGGATACATTCCCACATTGTGGAGGAAAACTAATGTAGTTTTATACCTAAAGGTGGAAGGCGTCCAAGCGTCCAGCCTAAGTCATACAGACCCATTAGTTTATCATCATTTATACTGAAAGTTATGGAAAAGGTCTTAGATCAATACCTTAGGAATAAAGTGATAACTGCTTCACCACTAAACGTAAATCAATTTGCTTACCAGGAAGCAAAATCGACAACTACGGCTCTCCATAGCCTTGTCAATAAAATAGAGAAAACCTTCATGACAAAAGAAATAGCTCTGGGAATATTTATAGATATTGAGGGTGCCTTTGATAACACCTCCTATAAGTCCATTAAAAGAGCTGCTAGGTCAATAGGTTTCGACCCAGCTGTTGTGGAATGGATAAAAGCCATGCTGCAAAGTCCAACGATTACAGCCTCGATAGGAGGAGAATCAGTAATGATAAAAACCTACAGAGGATGCCCACAAGGTGAGGTTATATCACCTCTACTGTGGTGTATTGTCATTGATGACCTCCTGAATAGGCTCAATAAAGCTGGCTATTTTGCAAACGGATATGCAGATGACGTTGCAATTATGGTCAGAGGACGTAGTGACACCACTATCTCATACCTTACACAAAAAGCTCTAAATCTAGTGCATGAGTGGTGCCTGGTACATAAACTTAGTGTAAACCCTACCAAAACTACAATCGTCCCCTTCACAAAGAGAAGGAAGCTAAATCTTCAAGCTCCCTACTTGAAGGGTACTAGAATTAAGTTTTCTACAGAGGTTAAGTATCTAGGAATCATTCTAGACCAAAAACTCACGTGGAACTCACATATCAACAAGATTTCAAAGAAATCAGCAGTGGCGTTAAAAAAAACATTTACCTACGGGACTTATAATTCGTGAAGATCTAACAAAAGAAAGAATGACTCTTCTAAAAGCAGCCAAGGAGAAGTTTTCCAACAAAAACTCAAGATGGAAAAATAGTTGTCTATGTTAATTCTAAGCGGAAGATAGTGAGTAAACTTGAAGACTTAAATAAACTTCAATAGATACTTTTTTTCGCATCCTCAGTAAATTGCAAATGTATTTCTTTTTTATTTGGAACGTAGTATATACATAAATTTAAATTTGCAACTTTTCTCCAATATTTACTTGTCACTTAAGTATGTAAAATTATTTGCAAGGTGAAGGTCAGAGTACAATGACCTGTCTTAGCTTATACATGTACTTTTGTATTATTCTTAGTTTCTAAGTTTATGGTTTAACTATTACTTCGATTGTTTCTTTCATGTTATGATTTACTTTGTAATTTTTTTTAAGATGTCAGTCTCGCATAATTCATTAAATGATACTAATAAATTACAAAACAAATTTTCAATAGGTAGCGTTAATGTAAGGTCACTAAATTCCAGCTTTCAAGAAGTTTGTGATATATTAGTTGAAAATGATTTTGATATTCTCTCAATTACAGAAACTTGGCTTAGTAGCATCTCACCAGCATGTCTTTTTAATATCTGTGGTTACAAGCTTACATTTAGATAGATTAGATCGACGTGGTGGTGGCCTAGCGTTCTATATTCGTGAATCAATAAATTTTCATATTTTAGATGCTAGCATAGTCCCTGAGAATAACATTGAATATTTTTGGATTCTATGTAATATAAATAATGTAAAAATTATGGTTGGTGTTATATACAACCCAAATATTAAATTTAGAAATTTATTAGATTTAGAAATATTTAACACCCTATTTACTGATTTCTTAATAAAAGCAGATTATTTAATATGTACTGGTGATGTTAATATTAATATGCTTCGAAGTGACTGTAAATATAATTTTCTTACTAATATTTTCGATGCTTTTAATATGAGTCAACTTATAAAGACAGTTACTAGGCCATCATCTAATTCTTTAATTGATATTATTTGTGTATCAGATATAGATATATGTACTGACTGGGGGGTATTACCCGCAAACGAAATCTCTGATTACGATTGTGTTTACTGTATAGTTAATATATGTAAGCCAAAACAATTATATAAATATATAACCTACAGAGATTTTAAAAGCATTGATATTGATAATTTATTATATGATGCTTCCTTAATAAACTGGGATCATATTGTACACCTACATGATTTAAATGAAAAGGTTAACTTTTTAAATAGTTCCATTATTGAACTTTTTAATAAACATGCCCCTATTAAAAATATCAAAACAAATAAAAATTACAAACCGTGGATTACCCCGGGTATCAAAATAATGCAAAAGAAAAGAGATGCTGCACTCTTAAAATACAAAAAATGTAAATCTGCTGCTGCTTTACAGTACTATAAGGAGTTAAGGAATTTAACAACGGCAGCTATTCGTAGAGAAAAAAAAGCATATATAACTCACGCTATCAACTCTAATTTAAAAAATCCTTCTAAATTATGGCAAGGATTTAAAAATATTACTAATACTTTTTCAAACAATTCCAATAGTAATGTACCAGATTGCTTAAGTAATCCTTCTGATTACGGACAGCATATTTTACAAAAAACTGCCAATATTAATATTAATAGTAATTTACAAAATTTTTACGCAGAAAATAAATTCAATGTAAATTTGGAAAACAATTTTAATTTTACTTGCGTTGATAGCAAAGTAGTTAGTAATACTATTTCTAAATTAAAATCCAATTTTGTTGGTTCCGATGGAATTTCATTACATATGATCAAACTAATTCTTCCCTATATAATTAATTGATCTTTTTTGGAAAGATCTGTACCGGAACAGTGGAAATGTGCTATTGTTTACCCAATAGTGAAAAAGAACAACCCTGTAATCTTTGATGATCTCAGACCTATCAGTATTCTGACAGCACTTTCCAAGGTCATTGAAAAGATTTGTTACGCACAAATTTGAGAATACATAAATAAAAACAATATTATTCCTAATTCCCAGTCAGGATTTAGACCTGGCTTCAGCACTAACACCTGTCTATTAAATATTACGGATGAAATCATTAAAGGATTAGATAATTCTAATGCAGTTGTTTTCATACAAATAGATTTTTCGAAAGCCCTCGATCTTGTTAATTACAACTTATTATTAGTTAAACTTAAATATTACAACTTTTCACCTTCAGTAATTAAATGGTGCGAGAGTTATCTGACACATAGAACATTTCAAATTCATATGAAAAACAAAACAGATATGTCAATTAATAAGTCTAGTTTACTTTCATTAAAGAAGGGTGTACCCCAAGGTTCCATTTTAGGACCTCTGTTCTTCATTTTATATACCGCTGACATGGCTTCTGTACTGAAATTTTGTTCTATACATTCCTATGCCGATGATACGCATCTCTTAGCTATATTCTCACCTGAATCTTCAGTATCATCAGTTATTAAAATAAACCAAGATTTAGAAAAAATAGTTAGCTGGGTAAACAGTCATGGATTACAGATAAATGTCAACAAATCATCTATGATTATTTTCGGTAAAAACAAAATTTCCACTCCTATAATTTTAGAGGGTAAATCCCTGGAAAGTAAAGATAGCGCTAAGTGTCTTGGTTTATAAATAGATAACAAACTGAACTTCAGACATCATTTAAATAACAAATTGCAGTGTGCTAGGCTAAAATTAAGAATGTTGTATGAACATAAATATACTTTGTCACCTGATATTAAATTATATCTTATTAATTCACTAGTTTTATATATATTTGATTACTGTTCTTGTGTTTATATACCTAATTTATACAAGATCAACAGAAATAGGATTACTCTTTTTCAGAACTGTTGCCTACGTTTCGTTTTTAATATTCGTAAATATGATCACATTTCATCCTTCAGAGCTCAAGCAAATATGCTAACAATTGATGACAAAATAAAACAAGCTTTTTTAATTCTTACACACAAGATCTTAAAGAATGGAATTCCAACATTCCTACGTAATAAATTAATAACAAGAATTTCTCTCTACTATCTTCGTGAGGAAAAATTATCAATTTCCAAATTTAAAACAACTATATTCAAAGCATCTTTTTTCTATATTGCCCCTAATTTATATAATAAATTGCCCGATGCTATAAAAAATCTTTCATTTGAATCATTTAGGTTCAAAATTAAATCATGTTGGAATCAAATATCTATTGTTTTTAATTCTTAATTTGTTTTTCATGTATCTGCACTCTATATCTCTGTATCTTTTCTTAATATTATGATATTTAAATCTAAGGTTCATTTATAAATATTTTTGTATTGATATACTTATCTTGGGTTGAATGGAAGAACAGCCATTGGCTGAATACCGCCCTTGACCATGAAGTCAATAAAGTACAATTATTATTATTATTATTATTATTAAACACATGCCGTCGGCTTCTAGGTAAAAACTGGGGACTACAGCCAAAAATGACCCATTGAGCATATACTAGTGTTGTAAGACCCATGATTACCTACGCGTCACTTGTATGGTGGCCAAAAGTGAAACAAATCACAGCACAGGCATCACTACGGAAACTACAACGCATGGCCTGCCTCAGTATTACAGGTGCTATGAGTACCTGTCCGACTGCAGCAATGGAAGTGATTCTGGGGCTAACACCTCTACACATTCAGGTGAAAAAAGAGGCGATGCAACAGGCACTGACTCTCTGCAGAACGAAACACTTTATGCCCGGAGATTTCGTAGGCCACTTGGAAATTCTAAGGGAAGTACAACCAGATAAACTAGCCTTGTCTGTCTGTGATAAGATGACAACAAAATACAATTTTGACCAGAAGTATAAGGTTGTTATTGGTAATCGCTTTGAATGGGCAACGGAAAGACCTGTTGAAAGGGATTCTTTGTCCTGGTTCACTGATGGTTCAAAATTGGACACAGGAGGAACAGGAGTAGGTGTGCTTGGCCCAGATTGCCGAATTAAGGAATCCATAGGCACCTGCTCCACAATTTTTCAGGCTGAGATTTATGCAATAAATCTCTGTGCTTACATAAACCTAGATAAAGGTCTAAAAGGAGCATTAATAAATATAATGTCAGACTTCCAGGCAGCTTTAAAGGCATTGAATGCCTTCACATGTAAACCAAAGCTAGTCTGGAACAGCAGGGAGATCCTCCAATTGCTATCCGAAGCAAACCAAGTCACCCTACGGTGGGTAGCAGGGCACGAGGTACCAATCAGATAATAAACATTTAATTTTCAGGTGTCATATTAATGAATACGTTGTATATTGTAAGCTACATGGGCTGGATTCTAGACTACCTACCACAATTGAAATAGCAATTTTCTTGTTGCAATGTTTCCTTTTAGCTAAAATATAATGAAGAATTATAAAATTTGGACGCGGAAACAAATATTTATATGATATTTTACAAAAATAAATTTAGATTTTACATATTCTTCAAATGGATATTTTTGTTAAAATATTCATATTCATGCTTTAGGATCTATACTATGGATTGTTTTAGCATTGGACATGCAAAAGTGACCAAAACGTGGTACCAATCAGATAATAAACATTCAATTTTCAGTTGTCATTTTGATAAATACGTTCTATATTGTAAGCTACATGGGCTGGATTCTAGAATACCTACCACACTTGAAATAGCAATTTTCTTGTTGCAATCTTTTCTTTTAGCTCTAATATAATAAAGAATTATAAAATTTGGGCGAGGAAGCAAATATTTATATGATTTTTTACAAAAAAAGTCAGATGTTACCTATTCTTGAAATGGATATTTTTGTTAAAACATTTATATTCATGCTTTAGGATCTATACTATGGATGGTTTTAAGCATTAGACATTCAAAAGTGACCTAATCATGGTACCAATCAGATAATAAACATTCAATTTTCGGGTGTCATTTTAATGAATACGTTGTATATTGTAAGCTACATGGGCTGGATTCTGGAATATCTACCACTCTTGAAATAGCAATTTTCTTGTTGCAATCTTTTCTTTTAGCTCTAATTTAATAAAGAATTATAAAATTTGGGCGCGGAAGCAAATATTTATATGATTTTTTACAAAAAAAGTCAGATGTTACCTATTCTTGAAATGGATATTTTTGTTAAAACATTTATATTCATGCTTTAGGATCTATACTATGGATGGTTTTAAGCATTAGACATTCAAAAGTGACCAAATCATGGTACCAATCAGATAATAAACATTCAATTTTCGGGTGTCATTTTAATGAATACGTTGTATATTGTAAGCTAAATGGGCTGGATTCAAGAATACCTACCACACTTGAAATAGAAATTTTCTTGTTGCAATGTTTTCTTTTAGCTAAAATATCATGAAGAATTATAAAATTCGGGCGCGGAAGCAAATATTTATATGATTTTTTACAAAAATAATGTCAGATTTCACCTATTCTTAAAATGGATATTTTTGATAAAATATTCTTATTCATGCTTTAGGATCTATACTATGGATTGTTTTAGCATTGGACATGCAAAAGTGACGAAAATGTGGTACCAATCAGATAATAAACATTCAATTTTCAGTTGTGATTTTGATAAATACGTTCTATATTGTAAGCTACATGGGCTGAATTCTAGAATACCTACCACACTTGAAATAGCAATTTTCTTGTTGCAATGTTTGCTTTTAGCTAAAATATGATGAAGAATTATAAAATTCGGGCGTGGAAGCAAATATTTATATGATTTTCTACAAAAATAAAGTCAGATTTTACCTATTCTTTAAAATGGATATTTGTGTTAAAACATTCATATTAATGCTTTAGGATCTATACTATGGATAGTTTTAGCATTGGACATGAAAAAGTGACCAAAACGTGGTACCAATCAGATAATAAACATTCAATTTTCGGTTGTCATTTTAATGAATACGTTCTATATTGTAAGCTACATGGGCTGGATTCTAGAATACCTACCACACTTGAAATAGCAATTTTCTTGTTGCAATGTTTTCTTTTAGCTAAAATATTATGAAGAATTATAAAATTCGGGCGCGGAAGCAAATATTTATAAGATTTTTTACAAAAATTAAGTCAGATTTTACCTATTCTTGAAATGGATATTTTTGTTAAAACATTCATATTCATGCTTTAGGATCTATAGTATGGACGGTTTTAGCATTGGACATGCAAAAGTGACCAAAACGTGGTACCAACCAGATAACAAACATTCAATATTTGGATGTCATTTTGATAAATACGTTTCATATTGTAAGCTACATTGGCTGAATTCTAGTTTACCTACCACACTTGAAGTAGCAATTTTCTTGTTGCTATGTTTTCTTTTAGCTAAAATATGATAAAGAAATATATAATTCGGGCGCGGAAGCAAATATTTATATGATTTATTACAAAAATAAAGTCAGAATTTACGTATTCTTGAAATGGATATTTATGTTAAAACATTCATATTCATGCTATGGATAGTTTTAAGCATTGGACATGCAAAAGTGACTAAAAGGTGGCACCTATCAGATAATAAACATTCAATTTTCGGGTGTCATTTTAATGAATACGTTGTATATTGTAAACTACATAAGCTGGATTCTGGAATATCTACCACACTTGATATAGCAATTTTCTTGTTGCAATGTTTTCTTTTAGCTATAATATAATAAAGAATTATAAAATTCGGGCGCGAAAGCAAATATTTATATGAATTTTTACAAAAATAAAGTCAGATTTTACATACTTTTGAAATGGATATTTTTGTCAAAACATTCATATTCATGCTTTAGGATCTATACTATGGATGGTTTTAAGCATTGGACATACAATAGTGACCAAAACGTGGTAATAACAAGATAATAGACATTCAATTTTCGGGTGTCATTTTTTGAATACGTTGTATATTGTAATCTACATGGGCTGGATTCTAGAATACCTACCACACTTGAAATAGCAATTTTCTCGTTGCAATGTTTTCTTTTAGTTAAAATATGATGAAGAATTATAAAATTTGGGCGCGGAAGCATGTATTTATATGATTTTTTACAAAAATAAAGTCAGGTTTTACCTACTCTTGAAATGGATATTTTTGTCAAAATATTTATATTTATGCTTTAGGATCTATGCTATGAATGGTTTTAAGCATTGAACATGCAAAAGTGGCCAAAACGTGGTACCAATAAAATAATAAACATTCAATTTTCGGGTGTCATTTTTATGAATACGTTGTATATTGAAAGCTACATGGGCTGGATTCTGGAATATCTACCACTCTTGAAATAGCAATTTTCTTGTTGCAATGTTTTCTTTTACCTCTAATATAATAAAGAATTATAAAATTTGGGCGCGGAAGCAAATATTTATATGATTTTTTACAAAAAAAGTCAGATGTTTCCTATTCTTGAAATGGATATTTTTGTTAAAACATTTATATTCATGCTTTAGGATCTATACTATGGATGGTTTTAAGCATTAGACATATAAAAGTGACCAAATCATGGTACCAATCAGATAATAAACATTAAATTTTCGGGTGTCATTTTAATGAATACGTTGTATATTGTAAGCTAAATGGGCTGGATTCAAGAATACCTACCACACTTGAAATAGCAATTTTCTTGTTGCAATGTTTTCTTTTAGCTAAAATATTATGAGTAATTATAAAATTCGGGCGCGGAAGCAAATATTTATATGATTTTTTACAAAAATAATGTCAGATTTCACCTATTCTTAAAATGGATATTTTTGATAAAATATTCATATTCATGCTTAAGGATCTATACTATGGATTGTTTTAGCATTGGACATGCAAAAGTGACGAAAACGTGGTACCAATCAGATAATAAACATTAAATTTTCAGTTGTCATTTTGATAAATACGTTCTATATTGTAAGCTACATGGGCTGGATTCTAGAATACCTACCACACTTGAAATAGCAATTTTCTTGTTGCAATGTTTGCTTTCAGCTAAAATATGATGAAGAATTATAAAATTCGGGCGTGGAAGCAAATATTTATATGATTTTCTACAAAAATAAAGTCAGATTTTAGCTATTCTTTAAAATGGATATTTGTGTTAAAACATTCATATTCATGCTTTAGGATCTATACTATGGATGGTTTTAGGCATTGGACATGCAAAAGTTACCAAAACGTGTTACCAATCAGATAATAAACATTCAATTTTCAGGTGTCATTTCAATGAATATGTTGTATGTTGTAAGCTACATGAGATGGATTCTAGAATACCTGCCACACTTGAAATAGCAATTTTCTTGTCGCAATTTTTTCTTTTAGCTAAAATATGATAAATAATTATAAAATTCAGGCGCGGAAGCATCTATTTATATGATTTAAAAAAAAATAATGTCAGATTTTACCTATTCTTTAAAAAGGATATTTGTGTTAAAACATTCATATTCATGCTTTAGGATCTATACTATGGATGGTTTTCGACATTGGATATGCAAAGTTACCAAAACGTGTTACCAATCAGATAATAAATATTATATTTTCAGGTGCCATTTCAATGAATACGTTGTATATTGTAAGCTACATGGGCTGGATTCTAGAATACCTACCACACTTGAAATAGCAATTTTCTTGTTGCAATGTTTTCTTTTAGCTAAAATATGATGAAGAATTATAAAATTCGGGCGCGGAAGCAAATATTTATATGATTTTTTACAAAAATAAAGTCAGATTTTACTTATTTTTAAAATGGATATTTTTGTTAAAACATTCATATTCACGCTTTAGGATTTATACTATGGATGGTTTTAGCATTGGACATGCAAAAGTGACCAAAACGTGGTACCAATCAGATAATAAACATTCAATTATTAGTTGTCATTTTAATGAATACGTTCTATACTGTAAGCTACATGGGCTGGATTCTAGAATACCTACCACACTTGAAATAGCAATTTTCTTGTTGCAATATTTTCTTTTAGCTAAAATATGATGAAGAATTATAAAATTCAGGCGCGGAAGCAAATATTTATATGATTTTTTACAAAAATAAAGTCAGATTTTACCTATTCTTGGAATGGATTTTTTTTGTGAAAATATTCATATTCATGCTTCAGGATCTATAGTATGGACGGTTTTAGCATTGGACATGCAAAAGTGACCAAAATGTGGTACCAATCAGATAATAAACATTCAATTTTTAAATGTCATTTTGATAAATACGTAACATATTGTAAGCTACATTGGCTAAATTCTAGTATATATACCTCACTTGAAGTAGCAATTTTTTTGTTGCAATGTTTTCTTTTAGCTAAAATATGATGAAGAAATATAAAATTCGGGCGCGGAAGCAAATATATATATGATTTATTACAAAAATAAAGTCAGAATTTACCTATTCTTGAAATGGATATTTTTGTTAAAACATTCATATTCATGCTCTAGGATCTATACTATGAATAGTTTTAAGCATTGGACATGCAAAAGTGACCAAAAGGTGGCACCTATCAGATAATAAACATTCAATTTTCGGGTGTCATTTTAATGAATACGTTGTATATTGTAAGCTACATAAACTGGATTCTGGAATATCTACCACACTTGATATAGCAATTTTCTTGTTGCAATGTTTTCTTTTAGCTATAATATAATAAAGAATTATAAAATTCGGGCGCGAGAGCAAATATTTATATGAATTTTTTCAAAAATAAAGTCAGATTTTACCTACTTTTGAAATGGATATTTTTGTCAAAACATTCATATTCATGCTTTAGGATCTATACTATGGATGGTTTTAAGCATTGGACATGCAAAAGTGACCAAAACGTGGTACCAATAAGATAATAAACATTCAATTTTCGGGTGTCATTTTAATGAATACGTTGTATATTGTAAGTTAAATGGGCTGGATTCTAGAATACCTATTACACTTGAAATAGCAATTTTCTTGTTGCAATGATTTCTTTTAGCTAAAATATGATGAAGAATTATAAAATTCGAGCACGGAAGCATGTATTTATATGATTTTTTACAAAAATAAAGTCAGATTTCAGCTATTCTTGAAATGGATATTTTTTTTTTACCTTCATATTCATGCTTTAGGATCTATAGTATGGACGGTTTTAGCATTGGACATGCAAAAGTGACCAAAACGTGGTACCAATATGATAATAAACATTTAATTTTCGAGTGTCATTTTGATAAATTCGTTGTATATTGTAAGCTACATGGGCTGGATTCTAGAATACCTACCACACTTGAAATAGCAATTTTCTTGTTGCAATGTTTTCTTTTAGCTAAAATATGATAAAGAATTATAAAATTCGGGCGTGGAAGCAAATATATATATGATTTTTTACAAAAATAATGTCAGGTTTTACCTATACTTGAAATGGATATTTTTGTCAAAATATTCATATTTATGCTTTAGGATCTATGCTATGGATGGTTTTAAGCATTGAACATGCAAAAGTGGCCAAAACGTGGTACCAATAAAATAATAAACATTAAATTTTCGGGTGTCATTTTTATGAATACGTTGTATATTGAAAGCTACAAGGGCTGGATTTAAGAATACCTACCATACTTGAAATAGCAATTTTCTTGTTGCAATGTTTTCTTTTAGCTAAAATATAATAAACAATTATAAAATTCGGGCTGGGAAGCAAATATTTATATGATTTTTTACAAAAAGAGTCAGATGTTATCTATTCTTGAAATGGATATTTTTGTTAAAACATTTATATTCATGCTTTAGGATCTATACCATGGATGGTTTTAAGCATTAGACATTCAAAAGTGACCAAATTGTGGTACCAATCAGATAATAAACATTCAATTTTCGGGTGTCATTTTAATGAATACGTTGTATATTGTAAGCTACATGGGCTGGATTTTAGAATACCTGCCACACTTAAAATAGCAATATTCTTGTTGCAATGTTTTCTTTAAGCTCTAATATAATAAAGAATTATAAAATTTGGGCGCGGAAGCAAATATTTATATGGTTTTTTACAAAAATAAAGTCAGGTTTTACCTATTCTTGAAAAAGAAATTTTTGTTAAAACATTCATATTCATGCTTTAGGGTCTATACTATAGATGGTTTTAGCATTGAGCATGCAAAAGTGGCCAAAACGTGGTACCAATAAAATAATAAACATTAAATTTTCGGGTGTCATTTTTATGAATACGTTGTATATTGAAAGCTGCAAGGGCTGGATTTAAGAATACCTACCATACTTGAAATAGAAATTTTCTTGTTGCAATGTTTTCTTTTAGCTAAAATATAATAAACAATTATAAAATTCGGGCGGGGAAGCAAATATTTATATGATTTTTTACAAAAAGAGTCAGATGTTATCTATTCTTGAAATGGATATTTTTGTTAAAACATTTATATTCATGCTTTAGGATCTATACCATGGATGGTTTTAAGCATTAGACATTCAAAGGTGATCAAATTGTGGTACCAATCAGATAATAAACATTCAATTTTCGGGTGTCATTTTAATGAATGCGTTGTAGATTGTAAGCTACATGCGCTGGATTCTGGAATATCTACCACTCTTGAAATAGCAATTTTCTTGTTGCAATGTTTTCTTTTAGCTCTAATATAATAAAGAATTATAAAATTTGGGCGCGGAAGCAAATATTTATATGATTTTTTACAAAAAAAGTCAGATGTTACCTATTCTTAAAATGGATATTTTTGTTAAAACATTTATATTCATGCTTTAGGATCTATACTATGGATGGTTTTAAGCATTAGACATTCAAAAATGACCAAATCATGGTACCAATCAGATAATAAACATTCAATTTTCGGGTGTCATTTTAATGAATACGTTGTATATTGTAAGCTACATGGGCTGGATTTTAGAATACCTGCCACACTTAAAATAGCAATTTTCTTGTTGCAATGTTTTCTTTTAGCTCTAATATAATAAAGAATTATAAAATTTGGGCTCGGAAGCAAATATTTATATGGTTTTTTACAAAAAGAGTCAGATGTTATCTATTCTTGAAATGGATATTTTTGTTAAAACATTCATATTCATGCTTTAGGGTCTATACTATGGATGGTTTTAGCATTGAACATGCCAAAGTGGCCAAAACGTGGTACCAATAAAATAATAAACATTAAATTTTCGGGTGTCATTTTTATGAATACGTTGTATATTGAAAGCTACAAGGGCTGGATTTAAGAATACCTACCATACTTGAAATAGCAATTTTCTTATTGCAATGTTTTCTTTTAACTAAAATATAATAAACAATTATAAAATTCGGGCGGGGAAGCAAATATTTATATGATTTTTTACAAAAAGAGTCAGATGTTATCTATTCTTGAAATGGATATTTTTGTTAAAACATTTATATTCATGCTTTAGAATCTATACTATGGATGGTTTTAAGCATTAGACATTCAAAAGTGACCAAATCATGGTACCAATCAGATAATAAACATTCAATTTTCTGGTGTCATTTTAATGGATACGTTGTATATTGTAAGCTACATGGGCTGGATTCTAGAATACCTACCACACTTGAAATAGCAATTTTCTTGTTGCAATGTTTTCTTTTAGCTAAAATATATTTTTTTTGTATCTCCTAAGAATTTTACAATCTATCTAAATATAAGATAATAAGTAAAAATATAACAGCAAATGAATTACATGAGGAGCATTTGTCCACTGACAAAAACTCGAAATATTAACTATATAATGTTAGTTAAATCTATCTACTAAATCTAATGGTTTAAAACGTTTTAATCGTCGTATGTCCTCACTGCTGTCTAACAATTTTACTGCACTTGTGTTTGGGTGAGCTTCAAGTCTTTTAAGATATTTGGTACTAAATTGTTCGATTGTTTCTTTCACTCTACACATGTTGAGGTCTCTGTGGTTGTTTACATTTGGCACATACCAAGTAGCATTTGTAAATTTCGGAGGCACTTAGATTGAAAGCGTTGAAGTATTTCAATATTGGAGTTGCTTGCTGTTCCATACGTCCAGACTGGTTTAAAGATGTTTTTATATATCAGTAGTTTGTTTTCCAGTGACAGTTTGGAAGTTCGACCTAATAGCCAACAGTGCTGCCTGAATTTTAGTCCCAGTTGTTTTCTTTTCGAGAAGATGTGTTTACGCCATGTTAGTCTTCTATCAATATGTATTCCTAGATATCTTGTTTCTTCAGTTTGCGGTAGCGGTTGGTTATTGAGTGTTACCACAGGACACGTACTTTTATTCAAGGTAAAGGTTACATGGACTGATTTGGTTTCGTTGGCTTTTATTCTCCAGATTTTTAGCCACATTTCGATTTTTTTAAGGTGTATTTGAAGAAGATGTGAGGCCTCTGCTGAATTTTTATGACAAGCTAGGATTGCTGTGTCATCAACAAATGTGGCAACTGTAGAATTTGGAGTTGTTGGAATATCAGCCGTGTAAATGAGGTAGAGAATAGGTCCAAGAACACTACCTTGGGGTACTCCTGCTTTGATTGGGTATAATGGACTACATTCTTCTCTGTATTTTACTGTAAAATATCTGTTTGTTAGATAGGATTCTAGGATTTGATAGAAGGTATGAGGGATGTTACTTTTTAATTTATATAGCAGGCCAATATGCCACACTTTATCGAACGCTTGCGAAACATCTATAAAAGCTGCTGAACAGTATTGTTTTCTTTCAAATGTTTTGTTTATTACGTCGACTACTCTATGAACCTGCTCAATAGTTGAGTTTTTTTTTCGGAAGCCAAACTGATGATCAGGAATTAATTTTCTTCGCATAAGTATGGGCTCCAGTCTTGTGATAAAAACTTTTTCAAATACTTTTGAAAGTACAGGTAGTAAACTTATTGGACGATAGGACGATGTTTCCTCAGCGGGTTTCCCTGGTTTGTGTATAAGAATCATTTGAGCTACTTTCCATTGTGATGGAAAAACTCCAAGTCTTAAGATTGTGTTAAATATATAAGTTATAAGAATGATTGCTTTAAATGGGAGTTGTCTTAAAATTTTTCCAGAGATTAAATCGTATCCGGGAGTTTTTTTTGGATTTATATGTTTGCATATTATCTCGAGAACATCCTTCGGTTTAAAATGTCGTATAGGATAATCCAATTGAAAGGGATGTTCTAACGTGTTGTATATGAATTGTTCATCTTCTGGTGGTATCGAGGGTGGAAAAGGTTGGAATACTTTTGTTAGGTGATTTGCAAAGGCTAGAGCTTTGTCAGAGTCAGTCCTTGCCCATAGTCCGCCTTCTTTCCTAATAGGTGGAATGTGTTGTTAGGGCTGTTTGATTTTTTTTGTTGCTTTCCATAATGAGTAGTCACTTGCTTCTGTTGCTGATTAATTCTCAAGATAGTTTTGAATTGTTTCATTTTTTTCTTGTTGCAATATTTTTTCAAGTCTTTGATGGCTTTATTTAATTTACTTTTTACTTGGGGGTCTCGAGTTATCTGCCAGATTCTTCAAATTTTCCGTTTATGGGCTATTAAATGTTTGATGTACGCTGGTATGTTTGTTACAGTATTACAAGATTTTTGTATTGGGGTCGATTGCCAAGTAGATTCCTGAATTGATTTTGTTAAATGTTCTACAGCATTATCTTCTTGAGATTTTAAGCTGACCTTTCACGAGATTTTACTTCCTAGTATGTTCCTGAATTTGTGCCAATTCGTTTTTTTATTACGGAGAGAGGCGGGTTTATCTACTTTTGGTATTTGTGTACTGAATATTAGAATTACGGGTGAGTGGTCTGATGATAAATCTCCGCAGGATTCTACTTTAAAATATTTTTCTGATTTTCCACTGACTATGAAAAAGTCAAGTAGATCAGGTATTTTATATGGGTCAGTCGGCCAGTAGGTTGGTTCTCCAGTTGAAAGGGTTATGTAATGTTTATTCTGGATAGTTTTGAGTAATTCTCTTCCTCTTGGTGTAATGAGTCTCGATCCCCAAATTTGGTGTTTAATATTGTAATCTCCAACAGCAATGAATTTATTTCCCAATGTATTAAAAAAGGTAGTACATTCTTCGTTTCTAATTATATGTTTCGGTGGCATATAAATTGCTGACACTACAAAAGATTCCGATAGCGTTTCAATTTTTATATTTGTGGCTTGCAAATATTCTTTCTGGTATTTTACAAGTTCATAATGTTTAATTGAATTTTTTACAATAATTGCAGTTCCACCATGAGCCGTTCCGTCAGGATGATTTGTTGAATATATTGAATAATTTGGTATTTTAAGGTAGTTTTTATTCGTGAAATGAGTTTCTGATATAAGTATTATATCTAGTTGGTGGTTAATAATAAATGATTTTAATTCTTGGCTATGTTGAGCCAAGCCGTTGGCATTCCATAATACAATTTTCATCTGAGTATTCATTTTATTTTTGAAATTAAAGTTGTTAAAATATTTAACATTGTGTCCATACGTTCCATTAGTTTACATAACATTTGTTCTACATTTTTATTAGAATTACCTTGTGTGTTTATTTCCGGGGTAAAGATTTCATTAGCTGGCGTCTCGACCTGTGAATTTTTTGCAGTATTTGCATTAATATTAGTAGGTTGCTGATTAGACATTTTTGCAACACTTGCATATGTATTGTTATTGTTTTTACATATTACGCTGGACGGATGTTGACATTATTATTTGTAGGTCGTTGAGTAATTTGTTTAGTACGTAAAGTGGGATATTTTCTATTTTGAATCTCTTTGTATATTGCGCAACCTTTGTAATTTGCAGGGTGTTTTCTATCACATAAGACACAGGTTGCATCTGTATTAGATGGTTTTTCACACGTAGATGTATGATGATTTTTCCCACATTTCACACAGCGTGCTTGCCGCTCGCAGTAGTAATGGATATGTCCGTATCTTTGGCAATTAGTACACTGTACGATTTGTCGTTTTACTCGCGGAGGTTCGAATTCAATTTTGCAGTTTAATAAATATTTAATGTCGTATACTTTTTTATTATTTTCCTGCTGTTCTAAGTCCACATAAAACATGGGAAGCGGCTGTTTAGTTTTCCAATTTTTAATATTGTGAATATTAATAACTTTGCGACCATACGACTCTATTTCAGTTTTCAAATATTCTATATCCGCAGAGTAGTGGATATTTCTTAGGACTGTTCTAAAGTTTCTTTTCTGTTTTAACTGATATGTATGAAAAGCCGTTTTTTTCTCTGTTAAGGTCTTAATGATTTTTGTGTAACTCTCAGATGTATGGGGTTGGACTTTAACCTGATTGTTTGACATTGATTTTAAAAAATAATCATCCTTGGCTACTAAGTTCAATATTTCCAGTAATGGATGCAATTTAATTATATCAGGAATAAAAATAGGTGGCGGTTTAGGTTCTCGTTTTTCAACTGTATTTTCGTCATCATTATCATTTTCTGGGTCTTGATTAGTTAATTCCTGGAATCTATTTTTAGTATTTATCCTTACCACAAAATCAGTTAGAGTTTTTTGTCTGCTGTTAATTTCTGGACTGTTTCGTTTTGTTTTGTTTAATTTAACTGTTCCATTCTGAGCTACTGTTCGCGCTGTTCGATAAAGGTGGAAATATCTGGGTGTATCCTGTAGGAGAGTTTTGAGTTTGAGGCTGATTTTCGATTTCGGATATCTTTGTAAAGGGAATTGGAGTATTAGTTTGGAGAGGATTCTGAGAAGCGTCCGTTATGGGGTTGGCTGGGGGCGTGTTGTATTGGAATTTCTAAGTGGTGAATGGTTAACAGGCATAGCTAGTTTGGTTGGGGATGTGCCGGGTTGATTTACTGAGCTTGGCTGGTTTCTAAGTACCAATGCTGCATTCTTAGGCTCTGGCGGTATAGATGTTTTCCCGCTAGGTGGAATCAAAAAGAAGACGCCGTCTCTTTTTGTTATTTTAGCTATTGACTTTTCAATCTTCTTCGATATACTTCATTGCGATGAACACAGGATATAAATTTGCACTGTAAGCGCACACTGTATGACACACTTTTCGACACTGCATGCGCACGGAATAGAACCAAACGTCTGCACTGCTCGACGGTTGTAAGCCAACATGAGCTAAAATATAATGAAGAATTATAAAATTCGGGCGCGGAAGCAAATATTTATATGATACTTTACAAAAATAAAGTTAGATTTTACATATTTTTCAAATGGATATTTTTGTTAAAATATTCATATTCATGCTTTAGGATCTATACTATGGATTGTTTTAGCTTTGGACATGCAAAAGTGACCAAAACGTGGTACCATTCAGATAATAAACATTCAATTTTCAGTTGTCATTTTGATAAATACGTTCTATATTGTAAGCTACATGGGCTGGATTCTAGAATACCTACCACACTTGAAATAGCAATTTTCTTGTTGCAATGTTTTCTTTTAGCTAAAATATGATAAAGAATTATAAAATTCAGGCGCGGAAGCAAATATTTATATGATCTTTTACAAAAATAAAGTCAGATTTTACCTATCTTTGAAATGGATATTTTTGTTAAAACATTCATATTCATGCGTTAGGATCTATACTATGGTTGGTTTTGAGCATTGGACATGCAAATGTGACCAAAACGTGATACCAATCAGATAATGAACATTCAATTTTCGGGTGTCATTTCAATGAATACGATGTATGTTGTAAGCTACATAAGCTGGATTCTAGAATACCTGCCACACTTGAAATAGCAATTTTCTTGTTGCTATGTTTTCTTTTAGCTAAAATATAATAAAGAATTATAAAATTCGGGCGCGAAAGCAAATATTTATATGAATTTTTACAAAAATAATGTCAGATTTTACCTACTTTTGAAATGGATATTTTTGTCAAAACATTCATATTCATGCTTTAGGATCTATTCTATGGATGGTTTTAAGCATTGGAAATGCAAAAGTGACTAAAACGTGGTACCAATAAGATAATAAACATTCAATTTTCGGGTGTCATTTTAATGAATACTTTGTATATTTAAAGCTAAATGGGCTGGATTCAAGAATACCTACCACACTTGAAATAGCAATTTTCTTGTTGCAATGTTTTCTTTTAGCTAAAATATGATAAAGAATTATAAAATTCGGGCGCGGAAGCAAATATTTATATGATCTTTTACAAAAATAAAGTCAGATTTTACATATTCTTGAAATGGATATTTTTGTATAGTATGGAAGGTTTTAGCAATGGACATGCAAAAGGGTCCAAAACGTGGTACCAATCAGATAATAAACATTCAATTTTCGGGTGTCATTCTGATAAATACGTTGTATATTGTAAGCTACATTGGCTGGATTCTGGAATACCTACCACACTTGAAATAGCAATTCTCTTGTTGCAATGTTTTCTTTTAGATAAAATATGATAAAGAAATATAAAATCCGGGCGCGGAAGCATGTTTTTATATGATTTTTTACAAAAATAAAGTTAGATTTCACCTATTCTTGAAATGAATATTTTTGTTAAAACATTCATATTCATGCTTTAGGATCTATAGTATGGACGGTTTTAGCATTGGACATGCAAAAGTGACCAAAACGTGGTACCAATAAGATAATAAACATTTAATTTTCGAGTGTCATTTTGATAAATACGTTGCATATTGTAAGCTACATGGGCTGGATTCTAGAATACCTACCACACTTGAAATAGCAATTTTCTTTGTTGCAATGTTTTCTTTTAGCTAAAATATGATGAAGAATTATAAAATTCGGGCGCGGAAGCAAATATTTATATGATTTTTTACAAAAATAAAGTCAGAATTTACATGCAAAAGTGACCAGAACGTGGTACCAGTAAGATAATAAACATTAAATTTTCGGATGTCATTTCAATGAATACGTTGTATATTGTAAGTTACATAGGCTGGATTCTAGAACACCTAATACACTTGAAATAGCAATTTTCTTGTTGCAATGTTTTCTTTTATCTAAAATATGATGAAGAATTATAAAATTCGGGTGCGGAAGCAAATATTTATATAATTTTTTACAAAAATAAAGTCAGATTTTACCTATTCTTGAAATGGATATTTTTGTTAAAACATTCAAATTCATGCTTTAGGATCTATACTATAGATGGTTTTAAGCATCAGACATGCAAAAGTAACCATAACATGGTACCAATCAGATAATAAAGATTCAATTTTCGGGTCTCACTTTAATTAATACGTTATATATTGTAAGCTACATAGGCTGGATTCTAGAATACCTACCACACTTGAAATGGCAATTTTCTTGTTGCAATGTTTTCCTTTAGCTAAAATATGATGAAGAATTATAATATTCCGGCGCGGAAGCATATATTTATATGATTTTTTACAAAAATAAAGTCAGATTTTACCTATTCTTAAAATGGAAATTTTTGTTAAAACATTCATATTCATGCTTTAGGATCTATAATATGACTGGTTTTAAGCATTGGACATGCAAAAGTGACCAAAACGTGGTACCAATAAGATAATAAACATTCAATTTTCGGGTGTCATTTCAATGAATACTGTAACAGCCACGTGTGTGCCTTCGGAAATTTTATTAATTTTCTGTTTATGGTGTACCGTGTTCGTTGCACTCGCTGACTCGTGGCTGGCGAGTTTCCGCACACGTAAATTCTAGTAGAACCGCGGAAACTTACCGGCCGAAAATTGTTAACGTGGTCAAATGAACCAGCTTGCAAAGACTGTGCGTTTCCAGCAGAGAGGATTCTCGATTCGGTCGTGGAAGCGAACAGTCGCACTTTCGAAATTGTATTTATATCTTAGATTTTGTGATTAATTAAACTTTAATTATATTTATATTTTTATCAATTTGTTTCGTTCTTTCGTGTGTGCACCCATTATCCGATTCTGCAGCAGTGTGTCTACCCAGGCAGCGTAGTGACACAGGTAAGTATAAATTTCATTATTCTTTCTGTGGTTGTCCGGGTAATAGTTCAATACGTCAACGACAGTGCGGTTCACTACCCAAACGCACTGACTGTTACAATTGGCGCAGTCGGTAGGATCTAGTAAAAAAAAAAATTTGTTATTACTAGATAAGCAAACGATCGATTGAATTAGTTTGACACAAAACCAAAATGGTAAATCACACGGACGTAGTGACTCCCACCACGACTACGACGACTGTTCTTAATCCGCTTACTTCCACGACGGTGGTATATTCAACCACTACGACTACGACAACAGTAGAGAATCCGACCGCTCCTCCAGTTACAATGCCCTATTATTATCCGTACGAATATTTAACGCAACCTGGCCCGTCCCGTGTCCCACCACCAGAACTTCATATGGCACCTTTCTCATATCACCTCCCAAATTATAAACCATATATTGGTCTACCTACAGAACAACCGATACGAACCAGTTCTCCACAAGCGAGACAAGCATTTACTGACCCGACGTCTATATCAGCCCTTAAAACGATTGATACTTATTCCGGTGGTCCTGATCTGGAAGCCTTTCTAGATAATGTAGCGACGGTAGCCGAATGTTATAGATGGACCGATAGTCAGGTGGTTACGGCCATAAAATTGAAATTAAAAGGGGAACCTCAAAATTGCTTTTATTCACTTCCGGTAGATAAACGGCCAAATTCAATTATTAGTATTCGTGAATGGTTAGTTAAATTATTTGGAAAGAAAACCGATTTTGCAATAGCCGAAAAGGAATTCTTCAAAATTTTCCGTAGAAAAGATGAACCACTGCAAAAATTCGCATTACGTTTGGAAATTGCAGCCGCAAAACTGTTTCCTGTGTCAGATGGCAGCGATTTGACGAGCTTGCGAAATCGAATAAAACGCGAGACGATGATGATTAAACAATTTTTCGAGGGCCTGGATACTAAATTAGCAAATGAAGTTAGTAGAATTCGGCAATTTGAAACTGTTGAGGAGGCATTACCGTACGCGGAGCATTGCGAGGAGGTCTTAGCGCGTCTTTATCGTGAAACGAAAGCTGACGCACATAAAGCACATGTCCGCGCGTTGAGTTCGTCTCAAAATAATAAAGGCACACGGGTTGCATCAGTAGTTACACCTTCGGAATCCCACCGTAAAATAACACCAAAAAAGAACACAGTGTTACGCACGGATCAGCGATACCACAATATGAGAGGTCGTTGCTTTAACTGTGGTAGTACTGACCACATATCGAAAAAGTGTCCTCAACCTAAGCAGATATTATGTTACAACTGCGTTAAAGTCGGTCACCGTGCGGATGATAAATCGTGTCCTTTAAACACCAAACCTGTCTCGACGGCGACCCAACGTCAGACAGTTTAGAAGAACACCGCTTTATTGTTCCACGGGTCGCAGATTCTAACACAGATAAGACTAAATTTCTCATTTTGGAAATAAATCAATCAGATCGTACGTTTTTAATAGATTCCGGTGCCGCCGTATCGCTATTAAAACGAAGTGTAGTTGACGAGTTAAATTTATCTATCACACCCTCGAACGATATATTAGTAGACGTTTCTGGAAACCAAATGAGTAGCCACGGGGTTACTAATGTAGAATTGACCGTGGGTTCCAGTAATCTAATACATCGTTTTGTAGTTTGTCCCGATGAGCTGCATTTACCAGCTGACGGACTGATCGGAATAGATTTTTTAATCCGCCATAAAGTAACCATTGACTTTGGGAAAAATCGATTTAAGATTTATAATCAGGTCTTATCTATGTTAGATCATATAACACGGAACAATTACAGCTCAGGCGAGAACGTGCGTGCTATCTCTGCTGACGAAGCAATGGAGATAAGCAGTAAAGTATGCTCGACAAATTTGTTTGAATCCCAGGATCAAATTAATAATACTATAGACCGCAGTAACGTTGATGAACGAGGCTGTGATCAACCTTGTTCGGATCCTGTACCGTCAAATCAAAATTCGAGAGCATTGACCGAAGAGTGTTTAACCAAAAATGAGTCGCACCCTGTAAATACTCGTAAAATTAATATTAGTCCGGCGATTTCGAACACTCTTCATCAAAATTTTGTAGTTCGTTTGAAAGAAAATTTAAAAATTTCCGCGAGACATATCGCTGTTGTCGAGTTATCTCTTGATAACCGGATGCCCGATAAGATGTACGTAATAGAGCCGCATGATATAAACTCGCCCGGCATTCTAATAGCACGAACGCTGTTTCAAAAAACAAGTAGCCCTTCATTTATTAATATAGTAAATGTTAATAATGAGGAAGTAGTGATTCCTAAACGTACACCTGTAGGTTTGGCAGTAGAAGCCGAAGTGCAATTAGAAGCCGACGAGAATCATAGCAGCAGTATCAATACCTTGAATATGATCAGCCCTCATAAATTTAATTTAGATCATTTGCCAGACAACGAACGAGATAAATTTGAAAAATTTTTAAATGAATATGCTGACATATTCAAAGTAAAGACCGAACCGCTCAGTAAGACGACACTTGTACAACACCGGATACACACAAGCACTGACGTCCCAGTGACACGCGCTCCTTATCGTGTACCTTTTAGTCGCCGACAAGTATTGAAAGAAATTGTAGATGATATGTTACAAAATAACATTATTCAGCCATCGATTAGTCCTTATTCCGCTCCAGTAGTTTTAGTAGAGAAAAAATTAAGCAATGGGGAAAGTTCATTTCGATTTTGTATAGATTATCGCGAATTGAACAAAATTACTAAACGCGACTACTTTCCCATACCAAATTTACAAGACACGTTAGATCAATTAGGAAAAGCCGTTCGTTTTAGCACTTTAGATTTGGCGAAAGGTTACTGGCAAGTAGAGATGGACCCGCGAGATAAAGAAAAGACCGCTTTTTCCGTACCTTGGGGTCACTATGAATGTAACCGGATGCCATTTGGACTAATCAATAGCCCCAGTACTTGGCAGCGACTGATGTACACCGTTTTGGCTGGATTAACGGATTCACACTGTTTTGTGTACCTGGACGATATTATATGTTTCAGCTCTGATAGTTTGGATGAACATATTGAAAAATTAAAATTAATTTTTGATCGCCTTAGAGAAGCTAACCTTTCATTAAATCCTGAAAAATGTAAATATATGATGAGCGAAACAAAATATCTCGGACACATTGTCAGTAAAGACGGCGTGAAGCCTGATCCGGACAAAATAAAAGTAGTAGAAGAATTTCCAGTCCCACGTGACGTTACCGAAATTAGATCATTTTTAGGGTTAATTGGCTTTTATAGACGGTTTATTCCAAATTTTGCGAATGTAGCTTTACCATTGACCGCTCTAACTAAGAAAAATTGTAAATTCTCCTGGACAGCGGAAGCAAATGAAGCGTTTAATACGCTACGAAGTCTTTTGACAAAATCGCCCATTTTGAAATATCCGGATACCAAAAAACCTTTTATACTTTGTATCGATGCTTCCGCTTACGCGATAGGTGCTGTGTTGTGTCAGGTGTACGAGGGTCATGAATTTCCCGTGGCATATGCGAGTAGACAACTCAGTTCGGCTGAACGTAACTACGATACTACGCAAAGAGAATGCCTTGCATTAGTATGGAGTATTAAACTTTTCAGAATTTACTTGTATGGTCATAAGTTCATAGTGTATACCGATCATCAGCCACTTAAATGGTTAATGAAAACATCGGAGCCATCAAGCAGACTGATCAGATGGTCATTGCTCTTATCAGAGTACGATTTCGAAATTAATTATCGTCCTGGTAAGAAGCATACTAATGCAGACGCTCTCTCGCGTATCAAGCCCGTACGGCTTATGTTTCACCAGAAACATTACGAGCCAGTGATATGGGATCGCGATGTCATGAAGGCCGAACAAAGAAAAGATGCTCAAGTTGCGACCTACTTAGATAAAATCCGTGACCAACCCCACTGTGACTTTTATTTTGATGACGACGGACTTGTTTATCGTAAGTCGGACGATGAACGCTATGAAGATCGCCTAGTAGTGCCTGCCAAATTTCGGAAACCAATTTTGAAAGCGTGCCATGACTCACCTTTATCAGGTCATTGTGGAACGGAGAAAACCTTCGAAAAAGTAAATTCAAGATTCTTTTGGCCAAATCTCCGTTCCGACGTTCAGGACTATGTAAAGAAGTGTATGTCGTGCGCACAACGGAAAACGTCTCCTCATTTGAAACCGGCCCCTTTAAAAAAGTTTAATCCCGTCACTCGACCGTTCGAACGCATTGCCATGGATGTAGTTGGTCCGTTAGTTACTACTGACTCAGGTAATAAATACATCCTGACAGTACAGGATGCCGTAACTCGTTATCTAGAGGCATTTCCTTTGAAGGATCAAACCGCTTATACTGTCGCTAAAACTTTTGTAAAGGGCATAATCTTACGTCATGGGACACCTCGACAATTACTGACCGACCTTGGTACAAATTTCCTTTCTAAACTTATGAAAGAAATTTGTCAAATATTACAAATAGAACGATTACACACGACCGCATTTCGACCACAGACTAATGGTATTATAGAACGTAGTCACAGGACATTGAAGGATATACTGTCGCACTATGTAAATTCGAGCCATACTGACTGGGATGAATGGTTACCGTTTGCCGTGTCTGCCTTCTGCAGTACTGTCCATTCTATGACTGGAGAAACTCCATTTTTCCTTATGTATGGACGAGACATAGAGTTACCATTTGACGAAATATTTCGCCCCTTTAAGACGCGTTATGATACAGATCTCAATTATGCGAGCGAAATGATACAACGGTTAAAGATCGCACACGCCAAGGCCCGAGAACAGTTGGATAAAAACATAGATCGTGTACATCGAACTTTTAACAAAAAAAGTGGCGATGTTAAATTTAAAGTAGGTGACAGGGTGCTCCTATTTACTCCAACAGTTAAAGTGGGCACTAGTGCGAAATTGGCAAAGAAATGGTCAGGTCCGTATCGCATAATTGAGTTGCGTGAAGTAAACGCTGTCATAAAAGAAATTTATGGACGAAGACAAATGACCGTACATGTTAACAGATTAAAACCCTGTTACGTGTCAATAAATGACGTTGACTTAACACCCCCACTCGATTATATCGACTCGCCTAAGACGGTTGAACTGTTAAACGGACAAGAAGGGATTACGCCTATTATACCGTGGCATAAGCCGGCCCAGCAACAGAATATCGTAACACATGCTAATAATTTGCCAGTTTCAGATAGCAGTTCCTTAACAGTAGTTACCGAATCTCCTGAGGCGATAGACTCCACCTTGCAAACCTCGACATCCTCAGACTCCTATTCGACGGTAGAAGAAAATACACCGCCACAAAACGCCCGCTACGCCACAAGGAGTCGCGGAGCTGTCCCAGACCACTCTTGGATCCGGTCGAATAGAATCTGAATCATGTATAGCGTTAGAATACTTAGTATTATATTAGTTGTAAGTTATACTGGACTATGGGCTGAACTAATAGCATATGACTGTGCAGACACCGACTCGGAGATATCAAGGATATCCTTACTGGACGTACAGCCTTGTCGAGACCCCATGAAGGATTCGACCGAGACCACCACCAAGATCCAGTTAGTACAAGAACGACGATGCTCGGAAATACACGTGTTTAACTGTCTTGTGACAGTTCGACAACTAATTGAACACTGTGGTATGCACTCCCACACCAGTGCAGTCTCAGGGGGTCTGGCACGGTATGTGCATCTAGTAAAAGGAGAACGATGTCTAGAGGCCCACCGTTTCCAAAGAATCGATCTCACCGGCATGGGAGCCGGAATTGTATCTGGATTACTAGGAAACGGGACCACAGAAGTGTCAACAACGATAGCCGGTCACTTGGAACCTAGTGGACGTTGTTCTGGGGTTCAATATACGCAGCAAGGCACCACCTACAAAGACGTCATTGTCAGCGCGGTGATTACTATAAAATTGTCGGATTACGTCACCATCGCAGATGTCGAAGAGAATACTGTACGGCTACGATCCGGAACCGTATGTACTTACACCGATACTTACTGTTTCGATGATCTGGCGGGTGAAGTAACCTGGAAAACCCAAGTCAATGACCGATGTTCGGCTGAGGGGATCGACGTCCTGTATGAAGGAGCCGCTGTGGCGCTAACTATTAACAACACCACAAAGTATGTCGTCGTAGAGGCTCAAGATACGGTTTTCGCCCTCCGATTAGTTCGACAGGAGTTGCTCTGCCACCAACCAGCTTGGCGGACTGAGCAGAATCGACTTCTGATTATCACGGAATCCTCTCTAGGCTTCTACTTCAAGAAATCTAGAAGAGTGAGCCAAAATACGGACTTAATGACACAAGTCCTTAGCAAACTATTGTTTTTGGAAATAGCATTTAAACAACAGGCTAAGGATTTAGTGTATGATGCTATATTGAAACGGTGTCATCTAAGAGAACAGATCATGCGGAACCGTATCATGCTAGCCCTAGAGAACCCAGACGTGGTAAGCGGCTTAGTGAAAGAAGCATCAGGACACATGGGGCGAGTAATGGGCGAGGTCCTGTATGTGATAAAATGTAGCCCGAAAGTAGTAGACTATCGGAAAACGACTTCGTGCTACCAAGAACTGCCGATCACGTACAAGAACATAAGCAAATTCATGGCACCCATTACACACATAATCCAAGACCATGGCACGCAAGTCGACTGCGGGAACCAACTTCCAGTTATGTTCCACTTAGAGGGCAAGTGGTTGGAGTTGGATCCAGACCTACGCAGAACACAACCTGACCCAACGACACTGGACGCTAATGACGCTAGCGAAGCGATCCCTATGACCAAGATTGCACCCATAAGCGCACACGGTGTTTACACCCAACAGGATATGGCTGCGTTTCAACAAACATTGCTCTTCCCGAACGAGCGGCGTGCCATAACGAACATCATGACGCGTCGAGTGATAGGAGCCGAAACTGATGGACAAGACCTCCACATCCCCAACGTCTTCAGTCAAAAGGAGTTCGTGAAGATGGCTTGGGGTGCCGCAGCAGAAGTTTGGGGATTCCTGTCATATACCGGGAACCTGTTCAGTGTATTTATGCTCCTATACACTCTATATAATGTGATACGGTACGTATGCTCAGTCATACTAAACATGTTTAGTTTGAGGAGGGCAGCAAACAACCAAACCCAACGCAGATGGTTCCTGTTGGTACATGGTACCAATCAGATAATAAAGATTCAATTTTCGGGTCTCACTTTAATTAATACGTTATATATTGTAAGCTACATAGGCTGGATTCTAGAATACCTACCACACTTGAAATGGCAATTTTCTTGTTGCAATGTTTTCCTTTAGCTAAAATATGATGAAGAATTATAATATTCCGGCGCGGAAGCATATATTTATATGATTTTTTACAAAAATAAAGTCAGATTTTACCTATTCTTAAAATGGAAATTTTTGTTAAAACATTCATATTCATGCTTTAGGATCTATAATATGACTGGTTTTAAGCATTGGACATGCAAAAGTGACCAAAACGTGGTACCAATAAGATAATAAACATTCAATTTTCGGGTGTCATTTCAATGAATACTGTAACAGCCACGTGTGTGCCTTCGGAAATTTTATTAATTTTCTGTTTATGGTGCACCGTGTTCGTTGCACTCGCTGACTCGTGGCTGGCGAGTTTCCGCACACGTAAATTCTAGTAGAACCGCGGAAACTTACCGGCCGAAAATTGTTAACGTGGTCAAATGAACCAGCTTGCAAAGACTGCGTTTCCAGCAGAGAGGATTCTCGATTCGGTCGTGGAAGCGAACAGTCGCACTTTCGAAATTGTATTTATATCTTAGATTTTGTGATTAATTAAACTTTAATTATATTTATATTTTTATCAATTTGTTTCGTTCTTTCGTGTGTGCACCCATTATCCGATTCTGCAGCAGTGTGTCTACCCAGGCAGCGTAGTGACACAGGTAAGTATAAATTTCATTATTCTTTCTGTGGTTGTCCGGGTAATAGTTCAATACGTCAACGACAGTGCGGTTCACTACCCAAACGCACTGACTGTTACAATACGTTGTATATTGTAAGCTACATGGGCTGGATTCTAGAATACCTACCACACTTGAAATAGCAATTTTCTTGTTGCAATGTTTTCTTTTAGCTAAAATATGATGAAGAATTATAAAATTCGGGCGCGGAAGCAAATATTTATATGATTTTGTTACAAAAATAAAGTTAGATTTTACATATTCTTCAAATGGATATTTTTCTTAAAACTTTTATATTCATGCTTTAGGATCTATACTATGGATGGTTTTAAGCATTGGACATGCAAAAGTGACCAAAACGTGGTACCAATCAGGTAATAAATATTCAATTTGCGGGTGTCATTTTAATAAATACGTTGTATAATGTAAGCTACATGGACTGGATTTTAGAATACCTACCTCACTTGAAATAGCAATTTTCTTGTTGCAATATTTTCTTTTAGCTAAAATATGATGAAGAATTATAAAACTCGGGCGCGGAAGCAAATATTTATATGATATTTTACAAAAATTAAGTCAGATTTTACTAATTTTTAAATGGATATTTTTGTTAAAACATTCATATTCATGCTTTAGGATCTATACTATGGATGGTTTTAAGCATTGGACATGCAAAAGTGACCAAAACGTAGTACCAATCAGATAATAAACATTCAATTTTCGGTTGTCATTTTAATGAATACGTTCTATATTGTAAGCTACATGGGCTGGATTCTAGAATACCTTCCACACTTGAAATAGCAATTTTCTTATTGCAATGTTTTCTTTTAGCTAAAATATTATGAAGAATTATAAAATTCGGGCGCGGAAGCAAATATTTATAAGATTTTTTACAAAAATTAAGTCAGATTTTACCTATTCTTGAAATGGATATTTTTGTTAAAACATTCATATTCATGCTTTAGGATCTATAGTATGGACGGTTTTAGCATTGGACATGCAAAAGTGACCAAAACATGGTACCAACCAGATAATAAACATTCAATTTTTGGGTGTCATTTTGATAAATACGTTTCATATTGTAAGCGACATTGGCTGAATTCTAGTATACCTACCACACTTGAAGTAGCAATTTTTTTGTTGCAATGTTTTCTTTTAGCTAAAATATAATAAAGAATTATAAAATTCGGGCGCGAAAGCAAATATTTATATGAATTTTACAAAAATAAAGTCAGATTTTACCTACTTTTGAAATGGATATTTTTGTCAAAACATTCATATTCATGCTTTAGGATCTATACTATGGATGGTTTTAAGCATTGGACATGCAAAAGTGACCAAAACGTAGTACCAATAAGATTAATAAACATTCAATTTTCGGGTGTCATTTTAATGAATACGTTGTATATTGTAAGCTACATGGGCTGGATTCTAGAATACCTACCACACTTGAAATAGCAATTTTCTTGTTGCAATGTTTTCTTTTAGCTATAATATAATAAAGAATTATAAAATTTTGCGCGGAAGAAAATATTTATATGATTTTTTACAAAAATAATGTCAGATTTCACCTATTCTTGAAATGGATATTTTTGATAAAACATTCATATTTATGCTTTAGGATCTATAGTATGGACGGTTTTAACATTGGACATGCAAAAGTGACCTAAACGTGGTACCAACCAGATAATAAATAATTAATTTTCGGGTGTCATTTTGATAAATACCTTGCATATTGTAAGCTACACGGGCTGGATTCTAGAATACCTACCACACTTGAAATAGCAATTTTCTGGTTGCAATGTTTTCTTTTAGCTAAAATATGATGAAGTATTATAAAATTCGGACGCGGAGGCAAATATTTATATGATTTTTTTCAAAAATTAAGTCAGAATTTATCTATTCTTGAAATGGATATTTTTGTAAAAACATTCATATTCATGCTTTAGTATCTATACTATGGATGGTTTTAGCATTGGACATGCAAAAGTGACCAAAACGTGGTACCAATAATATTATAAACATTCAATTTTCGGGTGTCATTTTAATGAACACGTTGTATATTGTAAACTACATGGGCTGGATTCTAAAATACCTACCACACTTGAAATAGCAATTATCTTGTTGCAATGTTATCATTTAGCTAAAATATGATGAAGAATTAAGAAATTCGGACGCGGAAGCAAATATTTAAATGATTTTTTACAAAAATAAAGTCAGATTTTACCTATTCTTCAAATGGATATTTTTGTTAAAACATTCATATTCATGCTTTAGGATCTATACTATGGATGGTTTTAGCATTGTACATGCAAAAGTGACCAAAACGTGGTACCAATCAGATAATAAACATTCCATTTTCGGGTGTCATTTTAATAATTACGTTGTATATTGTAAGCGACATGGGCTGGATTCTAGAAAAACTTACATACTTGAAATAGCAATTTTCTTGTTGTAATGTTTTCTTTTAGAATATGATGAAGAATTATAAAATTCGGGTGCGGAAGCATTTATTTATATGATTTTTTACAAAAATAAAGTCAGATTTTACCTATTCTTGAAATGAATATTTTTGTTAAAACATTCATATTCATGCTTTAGGATCTATACTATGGATGGTTTTAAGCATTGGACATGCAAAAGTGACCAAAATGTGGTACCAATCAGATAATAAACATTTAATTTTCAGGTGTCATATTAATGAATACGTTGTATATTGTAAGCTACATGGGCTGGATTCCAGAATACCTACCACACTTCAAATAGCAATTTTCTTGTTGCAATGTTTTCTTTTAGCTAAAAT
This sequence comes from Stenolophus ochropezus, assembly GCA_035578165.1. NCBI lineage: Eukaryota > Metazoa > Arthropoda > Insecta > Coleoptera > Carabidae > Stenolophus > Stenolophus ochropezus. The sequence goes on along the minus strand of JAQOWZ010000072.1, from coordinate 9,192 downwards.
ATATTTTTCTTTGTATCTCCTAAGAATTTTACAATTTATCTAAATATAAGATAAAAAGTAAAAATATAACAGCAAATGAATTACATGAGGAGCATTTGTCCACTGACAAAAACTCGAAATATTAACTATATAATGTTAGTTAAATCTATCTACTAAATCTAATGGTTTAGAACGTTTTAATCGTCGTATGTCCTTACTGCTGTCTAACAATTTCACTGCACTTGTGTTTGGGTGGGCTTCAAGTCTTTTAAGATATTTGGTACTAAATTGTTCGATTGTTTCTTTTACTCTACAAATGTTGAGGTCTCTGTGGATGTTTACATTTGGCACATACCAAGGAGCATTTGTAATTGTTCGGAGGCACTTAGATTGAAAGCGTTGAAGTATTTCAATATTGGAGTTGCTTGCTGTTCCCCAGAGTTGTATTCCATACGTCCATACTGGTTTAAAGATGCTTTTATATATCAGTAGTTTGTTTTCCAGTGACAGTTTGGAAGTTCTACCTAATAGCCAACAGTGCTGCCTGAATTTTAGTCCCAGTTGTTTTCTTTTCGAGAAGATGTGTTTACGCCATGTTAGTCTTCTATCAAGATGTATTCCTAGATATCTTGTTTCTTCAGTTTGCGGTAGCGGTTGGTTATTGAGTGTTACCACAGGACACGTACTTTTATTCAAGGTAAAGGTTACATGGACTGATTTGGTTTCGTTGGCTTTTATTCTCCAGATTTTTAGCCACTTTCCGATTTTTTTAAGGTGTATTTGAAGAAGATGTGAGGCCTCTGCTGAATTTTTATGACAAGCTAGGATTGCTGTGTCATCAGCAAATGTGGTAACTGTAGAATTTGGAGTTGTTGGAATATCAGCCGTGTAAATGATGTAGAGAATAGGTCCAGAACACTACCTTGGGGTATTCCTGATTTGATTGGGTATAATGGACTACATTCTTCTTTGTATTTTACTGTAAAATATCTGTTTGTTAGATAGGATTCCAGGATTTGATAGAAGGTATGAGGGATGTTACTTTTTAATTTATATAGCAGGCCAATATGCCACACTTTATCGAACGCTTGCGAAATATCTATAAAAGCTGCTGAACAGTAGTGTTTTCTTTCAAATGTTTTGTTTATTACGTCGACTACTCTATGAACCTGCTCAATAGTTGAGTGTTGTTTTCGGAAGCCAAACTGATGATCAGGAATTAATTTTCTTCGCATAAGTATGGGCTCCAGTCTTGTGATAAAAAGTTTTTCAAATACTTTTGAAAGTACAGATAGTAAACTTATTGGACGATAGGACGATGTTTCCTCAGCGGGTTTCCCTGGTTTGTTTATAAGAATAATTTGAGCTACTTTCCATTGTGATGGAAAAACTCCAAGTCTTAAGATTGTGTTAAATATATAAGTTATAAGAATGATTGCATTAAATGGGAGTTGTCTTAAAATTTTTCCAGAGATTAAATCGTATCCGGGAGTTTTTTTTTGGATTTATATGTTTGCATATTATCTCGAGAACATCCTTCGGTTTAAAATGTCGTATAGGATAATCCAATTGAAAGGGATGTTCTAACGTGTTGTATATGAATTGTTCATCTTCTGGTGGTATCGAGGGTGGAAAAGGTTGGAATACTTTTGTTAGGTGATTTGCAAAGGCTAGAGCTTTGTCAGAGTCAGTCCTTGCCCATAGTCCGCCTTCTTTCCTAATAGGTGGAATGTGTTGTTAGGGCTGTTTGATTTTTTTCGTTGCTTTCCATAATGAGTAGTCACTTGCTTCTGTTGCTGATAAATTCTCAAGATAGTTTTGAATTGTTTCATTTTTTTCTTGTTGCAATATTTTTTTCAAGTCTTTGATGGCTTTATTTAATTTACTTTTTACTTGGGGGTCTCGAGTTATCTGCCAGATTCTTCAAATTTTCCGTTTATGGGCTATTAAATGTTTGATGTACGCTGGTATGTTTGTTACAGTATTACAAGATTTTTGTATTGGGGTCGATTGCCAAGTAGATTCCTGAATTGATTTTGTTAAATGTTCTACAGCATTATCTAAGTCTTCTTGAAATTTTAAGCTGACATTTCACGAGATTTTACTTCCTAGTATGTTCCTGAATTTGTGCCAATTCGTTTTTTTATTACAGAGAGAGGCGGGTTTATCTACTTTTGGTATTTGTGTAATGAATATTAGAATTACGGGTGAGTGGTCTGATGATAAATCTCCGCAGGATTCTACTTTAAAATATTTTTCTGATTTTCCACTGACTATGAAAAAGTCAAGTAGATCAGGTATTTTATTTGGGTCAGTCGGCCAGTAGGTTGGTTCTCCAGTTGAAAGGGTTATGTAATGTTTATTCTGGATAGTTATGAGTAATTCTCTTCCTCTTGGTGTAATGAGTCTCGATCCCCAAATTTGGTGTTTAATATTGTAATCTCCAACAGCAATGAATTTATTTCCCAATGTATTAAAAAAGGTAGTACATTCTTCGTTTCTAATTATATGTTTCGGTGGCATATAAATTGCTGACACTACAAAAGATTCCGATAGCGTTTAAATTTTTATATTTGTGGCTTGCAAATATTCTTTCTGGTATTTTACAAGTTCATAATGTTTAATTGAATTTTTTACAATAATTGCAGTTCCACCATGAGCCGTTCCGTCAGGATGATTTGTTGAATATATTGAATAATTTGGTATTTTAAGGTAGTTTTTATTCGTGAAATGAGTTTCTGATATAAGTATTATATCTAGTTGGTGGTTAATAATAAATGATTTTAATTCTTGGCTATGTTGAGCCAAGCCGTTGGCATTCCATAATACAATTTTCATCTGAGTATTCATTTTATTTTTGAAATTAAAGTTGTTAAAATATTTAACATTGTGTCCATACGTTCCATTAGTTTACATAACATTTGTTCTACATTTTTATTAGAATTACCTTGTCTGTTTATTTCCGGGGTAAAGATTTCATTAGCTGGCGTCTCGACCTGTGAATTTTTTGCAGTATTTGCATTAATATTAGTAGGTTGCTGATTAGACCTTTTTGCAACACTTGCATATGTATTGTTATTGTTTATATATTGTGCTGGACGGATGTTGACATTATTATTTGTAGGTCGTTGAGTAATTTGTTTAGTACGTAAAGTGGGATATTTTCTATTTTGAATCTCTTTGTATATTGCGCAACCTTTGTAATTTGCAGGGTGTTTTCCATCACATAAGGCACAGGTTGCATCTGTATTAGATGGTTTTTCACACGTAGATGTATGATGATTTTTCCCACATTTCACACAGCGTGCTTGCCGCTCGCAGTAGTAATGGATATGTCCGTATCTTTGGCAATTAGTACACTGTACGATTTGTCGTTTTACTCGCGGAGGTTCGAATTCAATTTTGCAGTTTAATAAATATTTAATGTCGTATACTTTTTTATTATTTTCCTGCTGTTCTAAGTCCACATAAAACATGGGAAGCGGCTGTTTAGTTTTCCAATTTTTAATATTGTGAATTTTAATAACTTTGTGACCATACGACCCTATTTCAGTTTTCAAATATTCTATATCCGCAGAGTAGTGGATATTTCTTAGGACTGTTCTAAAGTTTCTTTTCTGTTTTAACTGATATGTATGAAAAGCCGTTTTTTTCTCTGTTAAGGTCTTAATGATTTTTGTGTAACTCTCAAATGTATGGGGTTGGACTTTAACCTGATTGTTTGACATTGATTTTAAAAAATAATCATCCTTGGCTACTAAGTTCAATATATCCAGTAATGGTTGCAATTTAATTATATCAGGAATAAAAATAGGTGGCGGTTTAGGTTCTCGTTTTTCAACTGTATTTTCGTCATCATTATCATTTTCTGGGTCTTGATTAGTTAATTCCTGGAATCTATTTTGAGTATTTATCCTTACCACAAAATCAGTTAGAGTTTTTTGTCTGACGTTCCTGCTGTTAATTTCTGGACTGTTTCGTTTTGTTTTGTTTAATTTAACTGTTCCTTTCTGAGCTACTGTTCGCGCTGTTCGATAAAGGTGGAAAAATCTGGATGTATCCTGTAGGAGAGTTTTGAGTTTGAGGCTGATTTTCGATTTCGGATATCTGTGTAAAGGGAATTGGAGTATTAGTTTGGAGAGGATTCTGAGAAGCGTCCGTTATGGGGTTGGCTGGAGGCGTATTGGTTGATGAAAGTGTCTGAGGATAAGTCGTGGTTGGTGTTGTATTGGATTTTCTAAGTGGTGAATTGTTAACAGGCATAGCTAGGTTAGTTGGGGATGTGCCGGGTTGATTTACTGAGCTTGGCTGGTTTATAAGTACCAATGCTGCATTCTTAAGCTCTGGCGGTATAGATGTTTTCCCGCTAGGTGGAATCAAAAAGAAGACGCCGTCTCTTTTTGTTATTTTAGCTATTGACTTTTCAATCTTCTTCGATATACTTCATTGCGATGAACACAGGAAATAAATTTGCACTGTAAGCACACACTGTATGACACACTTTTCGACACTGCACGCGCACGGAATAGAACCACACGTCTGCACTGCTCGACGGTTGTAAGCCAACATGAGCTAAAATATAATGAAGAATTATAAAATTCGGGCGCGGAAGCAAATATTTATATGATACTTTACAAAAATAAAGTTAGATTTTACATATTCTTCAAATGGATATTTTTGTTAAAACATTCATATTCATGCTTTAGGATCTATACTATGGTTGGTTTTGAGCATTGGACATGCAAATGTGACCAAAACGTGATAGCAATCAGATAATAAACATTCAATATTTGGGTGTCATTTTAATGAATACGTTCTATATTGTAAGCTACATGAGCTGGATTCTAGAATACCTACCACATTTGAAATAGCAATTTTCTTGTTGCAATGTTTGCTTTTAGCTAAAATATGATGAAGAATTATAAAATTCGGGCGCGGAACCAATATTTATATGATTTTCTACAAAAATAAAGTCAGATTTTACCTTTACTTGATGAATACGTTGTATATTGTAAGCTACATGAGCTGGATTCTAGAATACCTACCACACTTGAAATAGCAATTTTCATGTTGCAATGTTTTCTTTTAGCTACAATATGATGAAGAATTACAAAATTCGGGCGCGGAAGCAAATATTTATATGATTTTTTTACAAAAAAAATGTCAGATTTCACCTATTCCTGATGAATGCGTTGTATATTTTAAGCTACATGGGCTGGATTCTAGAATACCTACCACACTTGAAATAACAATTATCTTGTTGAAATATTTTCTTTTAGCTAAAATATGATAAAAAATTATAAAATTAGGGCGCGGAAGCAAATATTTATATGATTTTTTTACAAAAATAATGTCAGATTTTACCTATTCCTGATAAATACGTTGTATATTGTAAGCTACATAGGCTGGATTCTAGAATACCTACCACACTTGAAATAACAATTATCTTGTTGCAATGTGTTCTATTAGCTAAAATATGATAAAAAAATATAAAATTCAGGCGCGGAAGCAAATATTTATATGCTTTTTTACAAAAATAAAGTCAGGTTTTACCTTTCTTGATGAATACGTTGTATAGTGTAAGCTACATAGGCTGGATTCTAAAATACCTACCACACTTAAAATAGCAATTTTCTTGTTGCAATGTTTTCTTTTAGCTAAAATATGATAAAAGAAATAAAATACGGGCGCAGAGGCAAATATTTATATGATTTTTTACAAAAATAAAGTCAGATTTTATCTATTCTTGATAAATACGTTGTATATTGTAAGCTACATGGGCTGGATTCTAGAATACCTACCACACTTGAAATAGCAATTTTCTTGTTGCAATGTTTTCTTTTAGCTAAAATATGATAAAGAATTATAAATTTCGTGCCCGGAAGCAAATATTTATATGATTTTTTAAAAAAATAAATTCAGATTTTACCTATTCTTGAATTGTATATTTTTGTTAAAACATTCATATTCATGCTTTAGGAACTATACTATGGATAAATTTAGCATTGGACATGCAAAAATGACCATAACTTGGTACCAATCAGGGAATAAACATTAAATTTTTGGGTGTCATTTTAATGAATAAGTTGTAAATTGTAAGCTACATGGGCTGTATTCTAGAATATCTACCACACTTGTAATAGCAATTTTCTTGTTGCAATATTTTTTTATAGCTAAAATATGACGAAGAATTATAATATTCGGGCGCGGAAGCAAATATTTATATGATTTTTTTACAAAAATAATGTCACATTTTACCTATTCTTGATGAATATGTTGTATATTGTAAGCTACATGTGCTGCAAAGTCTTCTTTTAGCTAAAATATGATGAAAATTTATAAAATTCGTGCGCGGAAACAAATATTTATATGATTTTTTTACAAAAATAAAGTCAAATTTTACCTATTCTGGAAATGGATATTTTTGTTAAAACATTCATATTCATGCTTTAGGAACTATACTATGGATAAATTTAGCATTGGACATGCAAAAATGACCATAACTTGGTACCAATCAGGGAATAAACAATAAATTTTTGGTTGTCATTTTAATGAATACGTTGTAAATTGTAAGCTACATGGGCTGTATTCTAGAATATCTACCACACTTGTAATAGCAATTTTCTTGTTGCAATATTTCCTTATAGCTAAAATATGACGAAGAATTATAATATTCGGGCGCGGAAGCAAATATTTATATGATTTTGTTACAAAAATAATGTCACATTTTACCTATTCTTGATGAATATGTTGTATATTGTAAGCTACATGTGCTGGATTCTAGAATACCTACCACACTTGAAATACCAATTATCTTGTTGCAATGTTTTTTTTAGCTAAAATATGATGAAAAATTATAAAATTCGGGCGCGGAAGCAATTATTTATATGATTTGTTACAAAAATAAAGTCAGATTTTACCTTTACTTGATGATTACGTTGTATATTGTAAGCTACATGGGCTGGACTCTAGAATATCTACCAAACATGAAATAGCAATTTTATTGTTGCAATGTTTTTTTTTAGCTAATATATGATGAAGAAATATTAAATTTGGTCGCGGAAGCAAATATTTATATGATTTTTTACAAAAATAAAGTCAGATTTTACCTATTCTTGAAATGGATATTTTTGTTAAAACATTCATAATCATGCTTTAGGATCTATACTATGGATAATTTAACATTGGACATGCAAAAGTGACCACAACGTGGTATCATTCTGATAATAAACATTCAATTTTCGGATGTCATTTTAATGAATACGTTGTATATTGTAAGCTACATGAGCTGGAATCTAGAATACCTACCACACTTGATATAGCAAATATCTTGTTGCAATGTTTTCTTTTAGCAAAAATATGATGAAAAATTATAAAATTCGGGCGCGGAAGCAAATATTTATATGATTTTTTACAAAAATAATGTCAGATTTTACCTTTTCTTGATGAATACGTTGTATATTGTAAGTTACATGAGCTATATTCTAGAATATCTACCACACTTGAAATAGCAATTTTCTTGTTGCAATGTTTTTTTTTAGCAAAAATATGATAAAGAATTATAAAATTCGGGCGCGGAAGCAAATATTTATATAATATTTTACAAAAATAAAGTCAGATTTTACCTATTCTTGATAAATACGTTGTATATTGTAAGCTACATGGGATGGATTCTAGCATACCTACCACACTTGAAATAACAATTATCTTGTTGCAATGTTTTCTTTTAGCTAAAATATGATGAAAAATTATAAAATTCGGGCGCGGAAGCAAATATTTATATGATTTTTTACAAAAATAAAGTCAGATTTTAACTATTCTTAATGAATACGTTGTATATTGTAAGATACATGGGCTAGATTCTAGAATACCTACCACACTTGAAACAGCAATTCTCTTGCTGCAATGTTTTCTTTTAGCTAAAATATAATGAAGAATTATAAAATTCGGGCGCGGAAGCAAATATTAATATGATTTTTTACAAAAATCAAGTCAGATTTTACCTACTCTTGAAATGGATATTTTTGGTAAAACATTCATATTCATGACTTAGGATCTATACAATAGATAATTTTAGCATTGGACGTGCCAAAGTGATCATAACGTGGTACCAATCAGATAAGAAACATTCAATTTTCGGGTGTCATTTTAATAAATACGTTGTATATTGTAAGCTCCATGGGCTGGATTCTAGAATACATACGACACTTGAAATAGCAATTTTCTTGTTGCAAAGTCTTCTTTTAGCTAAAATATGATAAAAATTTATAAAATTCGTGCGCGGAAACAAATATTTATATGATTTTTTACAAATATAAAGTCAAATTTTACCTATTCTGGAAATGGATATTTTTGTTAAAACATTCATATTTATGCTTTAGGATCTATACTATAGATAGTTTTAGCATTGGTCATGCAAAAGTGACCATACCGTGGTACTAATCAGATTATATACATTCAATTTTCGGGTGTCATTTTAATGAATACCTTGTATATTGTAAGCTTCATGGGCTGGATTCTGGAATACCTACCACACTTGAAATAGCAATTTTCTTGTTGCTATGTTTTCTTTTAGCTAAAATATGATGAAGAATTATAAATTTCGATCGCGGAAGCAAATATTTATATGATTTTTTACAAAAATAATGCCAGATTTTACCTATTCTTGATGAATTTGTTGTATATTGTAAGCTACATGGGCTGGATACTAGAATACATATCACATTTAAAATACCAGTTTTCTTGTTGCAATTTTTTTTAGCAAAAATATGATGAAGAATTATAAAATTGAATACGTTGTATATTGTAAGCTACATGGGCTAGATTCTAGAACACATACCATCCTTGAAAGAGCAATTTTCTTGTTGCAATATTTTCTTTTAGCTAAAATATGATAAAGAATTATAAAATTCGGGCGCGGAAGCAAAAATTTATGTGATAATTGAAATAGCAATTTTCTTGTTATAATGTTTTTTTTTAGCTAAAATATGATAATGAATTATAAAATTCGGGCGCGAAAGCAAATATTTATATGATTTTTTACAAAAATAAAGTCAGATTTTACCTGTCTTGATGAATACGTTGTATATTGTAAGCTACATGGTCTGGATTCTAAAATACCTACCACACTTGAAATAGCAATTTTGTTGTTGCAATGTTTTCTTCTAGCTAAAATATGTTTAAGAATTATAAAATTCGGGCGCGGAAGCAAAT